>VXBT01002864.1:80953-353616 GCA_013400235.1 Oriolus oriolus
TTAAAGCAGAAACCGCTCTGGGTGGTTTTCAGTCAGGCAGCAGTTTGATGTGTCTCCCAGCTGCTCGCGGTTCCAAGAGGGTCCTCCCGCAGCCATCGGCACCGGGGAGCAGGCACAGGGGGCTCATGGCCCGGCAGAGTCCGGCAGGGCCCGGCAGGGGCCAGGCCTGGCCCGACGAGGGCCCCGGCCTGGCCACCCTCCGGTGAAAACCGAAAAAGAAGCCCAAATTTCCCGCCTCTGTGCTGCTTTTAGATATGCAAAATTGCGGGAAGCGATTGGCTCAGAACTTTGTCACTCAACTCAGGTTCAAACCAAGACACAGGGGTTTTAAGTAATGTACTTATGAGCTGCTGTATTTTTATTCAGCATGAAACAAGACACGAGGCAAAGCAGTAAAATTTCAAATGGCAGTGAGAGCAAAGTTTTCCCTAACTACAAATGTAGGGAAAATTGGAGATGACTTGGTGGGAACTGAAGAGAAGAAGGAAGCAGTGAGAGTTAAATTTGGACATTTAGTGTTCTAAATTTGGAAATTTAGAGTCCTTTGAACATTTATTGTTCGAAGTGTCTTTTGTCAAAATTATTTCTATTTCATTGTTGGTGCTATGAGATAAATCCAATAAATACCAATGGAAAGGTATCATTAGTTTCAAAGGAAATTTGCATACCAAATCAGCAGAAGTCCACTGACAAAGTGCTGAATAATCCTAAACATTTCTCCCATGCAATTCAGGAGTCAAGTGCCATATGACAAGAGGAATAGCAACGTTATCCTACTGATAAACAATAGGTTTATTAGAATAAACTAAGCAATACTCCTCCTTAAAGTAGCTTTATCTTCCCTCTGCTCATTGTCAAACTTATGGCTCAAACCATCCACAGTTATCCTCTGCCTGGACACCACCTAAAGAAGCTCTATGTGTTTTATTTCACATGCTTACATCTGCTGCAATTAAATGTACAGAAAAAGGAACCACTCATGTTAAATCGTTATCCTTCATGGGGAATTAATTCACAGGAGTATCATCATGCATCTTCTGTCCCATAATTCTGAGGTTTTCTAAGTCCAGCTTGCTCCTATCAAAGAGGGATTTCAGGAAAATGCAATGTGGTTCACTCAATATGCTATGGCTCTGGTGATAAGGAAGTTGCTATCTGATAGTAAAGACTGCTTCTGTCTTCTCCCCCAGAAACTGCTGCCATATGATCATAAATTACCACTGGACAAGGTGCCGTGAGATGTCTCGTGTATGTGGGTAATTCATGAATTCTGTAGCACCAAACAAAAGCGATTGTGTTCTTTCCGAGTAGCTTTTGTGGAGTTTGTAGCATCGTATTTCTCGTTTTACAGACAGAGAAAATGGTTTACAGGCAGTAAACGATTTATGCAAGATGAAATATTGTATAAAAAGTTAAAGCAGGAACAGAATCCAGAATGTCTCGTTGCCATATCTGGGTTTTGACCACCAGAATGTGTATTTGGTATTTGTATGTTTGAGTGGGAAGACTATCAAGGCCACAGAAGAAGCCAAAAGCTCACAAATTGGTTCACACATGCAATTGTCTTCTTTGAAAATATGATTCTGCAGCCTTGCAGTGGTTGAAGACTCCCAGATCCATGTAAGACACTGGATCTGAAGCTCTTCAGCAGGGCACTGCATGAAGCTGAGATGATTAACCATATGGACTGCTGGGTAAACCCCTTGCTATTGAACTCCTTTTTTACATTTTTAATTCCAGCAGAGAAAACATTTTCCACTGGGCAAGGCCAGAAGGACTATTTTGGAATAGCAAGGACAGTGGAAGGGTTTCCTGGATGGACCATCTCTCAGTTAAAGCACAGATGTTCACTTGCTTGATTCTCCTGCCATTAATTGTTTCATTTTTTGCCAAATACATATTAAATTTTAAATGTCTGAGGAGTGATAGATGGTGACTTCAAGACAAAAAACAGATTCAGAAAAGCTTGCTCACAATGCACAGTGTCCTACCCCATGGATAATTATTGGCCCCAAATGAGCAGCCTCAAATACAGGAGCCTGAAGAACTTCTCTTCATCTATTCTAGCTATGACTTTAACAAAGATTTACTGAAGGGTTGTTTTACTCCTGGGCATGCATATCTCAAATTTGTTGTTTAAGTAGATAAATAGAGAATAGGTCTGAACAACATTTTTTTAGTAATTATAAGCAGAGGAAAAGGGTAACTCAGTCTACAGGGAATCATTTCCCTTGTATTAAACAAACACACAAAACACCCTTGTTTAATCAACCTTCAGGAATATTATACAAACTGGGAATCAGAATAATCAGAAACCCAGGTCAATTTTCTTTCTCGTTCCTCCTGATACCTCACATTTTTTACCTGCTATAGCAGGTCTCCATAAAAGTAAGGAAAAAATCTTCCTTAGGAGACATTTTTTAACAGCAGTCAGGTCCAGACATGTCATACACAATGGGATAACTACTGATATGCAGGGAAATCCTATCAAAAGTCTTTTCTGAGAGAGAAAAAAAGATGTTTATACACACACACACAAACATATATATTTATACACACACACACACACACACACTTTTTTCTGTATACAACACCAAACAGCCAGGAGTAATTCAACCAGAGATTAGATGAGATCTCAGCAGCTAAACAGGTCCAAGTCCCACAGGTAACTTCACTTGGCTCAAAATTAAAGTTGTGTAGCCTTGGGCAAGGCATGATCACAGTTTTCATGGAACTGACCACTGGAAACAGGTTGCTATGTTGGTTTTCACAGCAGATGCCTGGCAGAAGCATTAAGACAGGACAAAAATATTCTGTAGTTCTATTTTGTGGGTTACCTGAAAGACGATACCAGCACACTGATCCTGAGGTTCCATTCCCATCAGTGCTCCCCTGTGGCTGATGGATGGTGCTCTCACCTGGCAGCAGGAGCCCAGCAGGCCACCCCTCCTTCCTGGGAGCCTCCACAGGCGTGTGCTGACAAAACCTTGGCCACTGCCACGTTCTGAGTCCCTGCCCAGGCTGGGGTGGGAGCCTGGGGCTGGTTCTACTCTAAAAGTCTGCATGAGGCCTTGTGGAAATTCCACACTGCAGCATTCAGTTCGGTTTAGGATTATTCAAAGAGCTGATTTTAGTTAAATTACCAACAGAGAAGGGCAGGAGTGGCACAGAAAGAAATTACTATTTTTCATATTTTCCATGCATACTAATGAATTATTTTAATTAAATCCAGATAAACTCCCAAACACAAGTGTTGTTCTTCAAACCCTTTTATTTCAGAAGTGGTGACATGAATCCCTTTGATTTTCTCATCTCCTCCCCTTCCCCTGCTACCAAGCTGAAACAATTAGATTAATTCACTGTGAATTTGTGATTAGTTTCGCTAATTCTGAAACCCCATTACTTTCTTGACAAAAAAAGCTTTTGAGCTATTCATCACATTCTAGTGCAGAGCTGTGGGATGGCAAGGTGCACAATTTATTAGAAATGCTGGATCAGCAAAACAACCAACATAATAGACCAGCATATTGGCCTGGGTATGTCTGAATTGTCAAAGCAGTTCCTGCTCATTGAAACACTGCAAATATTTAAATATTCTCCTGCAGCCACCACTTGCCCACACCTGATCTGGAAGACCTGGGGCATCAAATTAAACTTATCACAGGGTAACAAGTTCCCATAGGTGTCATATTGTCTACGTAACAACGTGAAATGTTTCTTTATGAGGAACTTATTGGTATTCTTGAGATAACACAGAAATCTGTAGCTTTTTATTTAGTCTCAATTGATGCCCATTTCTCAAAAATCAGTTATACCCAAGTCCCCTTGGTTACCATATTGAGACACACAAGTCTGCAATAAAATCATCCCCCCCACCACATCCAGGGGCTGATAAAATGTTTTCTGTGATCTCCACTCTTCCAGCCTCAAAAAATGGGTGATTAAAAGATAAAGACCTCTAGAATACAAAGGAGGGAGGCAAATGACGATATCATTCATAACTTCTACTCTCTCACCAAAAAAGAATTACACTCCCTGCCATATCATCAATTAAAATAGTACAAATACAGATTCTTATCCACAAACATTAAGACCTTTATTAGATGTCAGAGACTTCTATGATAGCCAAAACTCTTTCAGATCATGGCAAGCAGGACAAGTCATTCAGTTTGGCTAAAAGTATGGAATTCTGGACTACTTACAAAGACTGCTGTTACTGGAAAGCAGATGCCAAAACCATAGATTCTTTTATGGTGAACTGTTTCGCAGCAGGAAAATATTTCCCACCCACCCCTAAGAAGCTTTTGAGATTTCTTTCCCATATGTAAAACTGACCCTAAGACAAGGACTTCTTGCCTTCTGCCGGCAGAAGAAGAAGGTAAAGCAATAAAAACAACAGTAAGTTCATATGGAATCAGGTTTTTCTTGAGAGCCAGGCACTTCTCTCAATCCCCCAAAGGGAATGCAAGTTCTGGAAAGATTACAGGAATGCAAAAATTTTCAATTTTTTTTCCCCCAGAGATCCTAGAGTGTTTATCTAGGACCAGAAAGAACTACACATGTGGAGTTCCTCAGCCCCTCTAACACTGACCCTTTGTTGTGTTTGGAGCTGAAGAGGTTGACTCCATTTCACCTGGCTGTGAAATAATTTAGCACTAAATCCTAGTTGCTTTCTAGTAGTGCTGACTCTGAATCTGGCAGAGCACCAACGTCTAAGGAAAGAATAAGGGAACAAATGATAACCTGGAGGGACTCTGGGCATAAAAAGCCACACAATATGTTACTGTTATTGCTGTTAATATTCGTGGCTATCACAGTGCCCTGAAACCCTACGGCTGGACCATGATCCCAGCACACTAAATACTAGTTTCTACAATAAAAAAGGTAAAAGATTACTAATTTCTCGTTAGGGAGAATAGATGCTGGTTTATTCCTTAGGGGTCATTTTCTTTCTGTTAGTAAAGTTGACTGATAAAGATAAACCACCAGCATCTTAATTTGGGATGGATGGACTGCTGAACCTTTTTTCTATTGTCAGAAGCTCCAGGGAATCTATTTTTATGTCAATGCAATCAGACCCCAAGTCCCAGCTGGTTTCTCCATGTTCCTGTTCTCTGGGAGATTTCAGCTTTACAGCTCAGGAAACTGAAATATAGAAAGGAATTACTCGTCCAAGGTTACATGGCAGGTTGTGGCAGAAACAGGAATAGAAACTGTAGGTGGCAAGGCACATCCATCACCTTTTCTAAGGAACAGAGCAAAGTATCTTTTCACTCTCCAGCTTTCCCTAATGTATCTGTTACAGAGCAAAATCAAGGTATAATGTCCTTTTAATTCAAGCTCTTTGTTTTCTTCTTCTGAATTTAGAAGAAAAGACAACTTTGTTAGATGTCATTGTTAGCTCCAGAAAATACTTTGGATTTCTTTTATTCAAAAGGTAAAGAGGAATCAAAACAGTTCTATCTAATTACTGCTGTAATTTCGCTTCCCTAGTGCAGAAAAGCAGCTTATCATGTTGATGGGGAAGGAATTTATAAACCTATTTGTTGCACTTGGAATAAAAAAATATATCACTTAGAAATTAAACTGAAAGAAAAGTTCTGAATTCTTAAAATTGTGTGAAAGCCTGATATATAATGGGAAATAATTAATTGTCTCTCGATTTCAATAATGGCATTCCTGCTTTTCCATGCAAACGAATACTGAAGGAAGAGTATGCCATCCAAGTGTAATCAAAGCTGGCTTGTTTTGTGAGTGATTGACAGGGACAGAAGCAGAACTTGGGTTTTTTCAATCATCTCACACTAATACTTCAGTGAGACACTGAAGTGCACTGCATTAACAAAGCTAATACTCCCCCAGAAATTATATAAATGCAAATATACAACGCATCTCTCATTTCATTACATTAACATCAGCTCAAGGCATCAGCACAAAGGTAAAAGTGTGCGTAATCTGAAGTGGACTGCCACAAATTAACACAGTGAGACAGGAAATACAAATTACATAATGTATTTGTGCCACCTGAGTAGTGTTTAACACTCCACTGGTAGGGGATGATCGACTGAGCACGGATGTAGGAAGCACATGGGCTAATCAGAACCCTCATTAGCTGCACACAGAAGTGACTGGGGAAGGAAATCAATACCACCTCAGCAGCAGGATGAGGGCAGTGAACCTTCATCTGCAAATCCTCAGTCGTAGCAATTGAGGTTTCTCGTGCAGCTGGTGCCTATTGAAGTAGAAGGGACTAAAATCACAGTAAAGATTTATAGGGTGAGATCTACAACGAGGTTTTTGTTCTGGTTTCGCCCAGATGAAGATTATTGAGCCTTAAGTAATGATTAAAGCAAACCGAGCAGGTTATGTCATGAGGACAGTTCATTTTCCCTTATTAAATGGAAAGAATGAGATGTAAAAAGGACCAGAAGATACCAGGAACAAAGCTGGTCAATCAGCTGATACAGTCTTGCCTGGGCTGGTCTAAATGAAAGGCATTAACAGGTAAAGATGAAGATATCTTCAAGAATCTACTATAGACTGGAAAAGGAGACCTGTGATATAAATTAATGCCATCCCCAACACCCTGATTGTGCTGCTTTGAAGCACAGAGAGTTCATCACTGGAATTTGTACTAAATTCTGAGCCTCTCTATGGAAAGCTACAGGAACAGTCAAAGTTTACTTTGACCCATCACTGACCCACAGTGAGTAAAAATTAGAATTACAGAATTAGAGGTAAAATGACTTAACATCTGTTTGAAACGCCTTATACTTCAGAGACCAATGCTTGCCCTGTATCATATTGTTTCTCTGGATTAGAAGATTTATTGTCTGTATTACTCACTCTTTTTCCTTGGTCCCACTGTGTTTTTTAAATAGCAGAAAATTGAGCAGCTTGTCCTCATTGGAAAACCAGACCATGGTATTACAAAGCTTAATTCTTCCCTTGTGATGCATAATTAAAAGATGACCCATCAACAGTAACCTCCATTTTATTTTAAATAACTTTTTTTATTAAAAAATACTCTTTTATTATCAAACTAACTTTGATTTTGAAGCTGGGTTGATTATAATCATTATATTGTCTTAATATTAAGGAAGTGATTAGTCCTAGTTTATTTTATTTGTCATAGACCATTTCTGAAGGGAAAGGCACATATCTCATTAGAAGTTCTAATACATCTGACTCCTTAATTCAAAATTAATCAGTTTTTAGTTCCATATTTTTTATTTCACTTAGAATATTCACAAGGTCATATTTCCAATATTTAGGGTAGATGCTATCTTTCTCCTACATTACATTACGAAATGGAATATTGGAGGCGGAGTAATATATTTTTAATGAGATGGGCACAATCCCTAGACCAAAAAGAAGGAAAGGAAGAAAAAGAAAATCTAACTGTATGCAAATGTGAGCCATATTCTTAAACTCCACAGCTACAGAGCTGCCTTTGGACAGGGGATTTTCATGTTGAAGTTCACAGTCCATAAATCCATAAACTGTCACTTCATTTTATACATCAATTACCCATTCTAACCATGTACAAAATGTTGTGAACTCCTGTATATTCATCCTACATTAGCCACTGAGCTGTGCAGACACATAAATGTGGTCTTTTCTGTCCTTTCCTTGACAAGTACAGACAAACCCTATAGAAAACAGGAAATGCTCAACAAAGTACAAAACTTTCAGCTATTCTCCCATTTACTTTCAGTGGGAATAAAGCACCTAACTTGTCGTATCTGAAGACATAGAAATTCACATTTATATAATGCTTAAATATATATAATTTTATACCTTAAATACCTGACTTCCTTTGTGGGTATACCCCTCCTGCTTTTTGCAAGATCGAGGTCTGTAAAAGTGCCAAAAGATCAGGTGAAAAATCACGTGCCTTGCTAAAAATAAATATTTTACTGCATTATATTATACTAAACTAATTCATCGTGAACTGCCAAAACTGACAGTTTCAGATTGCAGAAACAGTGTCTTTGTTCTCTAATTTTTAAAACTGAAGAACAGCTTGATGTATAACTAGAAGCTGGAAGAAGAAGATTGAAAGCAGATTTTCTGTTGGTTTTGTGCGAGATGGGAATGTTCCGGCAAAAAAAATAAAAAAGGTGTCTGATATTGTAACACAGTAAGAAATTTCTCATTTTGAATACTTTTGGCAATATTTCTAATCTCTGGTAAGAAAATATTTGTTAGAAATCTTAGCATCCCATCAGAATATTTGTCATTGTGAAGTTAAGGGTGTGGCTATTTTTGACTGAATGGGTTTTGTGCTATAGAGAACTGTGAAAAAGGAGAGACGCTCCTGTTACTCAGGCACAGATGATCTGAGGGTTCCTCTTTTCTAGAGGCTTTGCAAGAGGTGCAATAGAATTTTTACTTGAATATTGAGGGGAATGAATCCAGAAAATTCACTTAATAGCCTCATGAAATGCACAATTTAGTATTCATTTTCTTGATGGGAAAGGATGGATGGGTGTTCAAAAAAAACTGCAACATTTTCAAGAAGTGATTTCTCTTTCTGCAACTGCAAAGATGATTTTGTTGTAAAACATTTTTGTGCTTTGCTTTGGACACATGTATCCTCTTAAGAGCAATAAATGCATAAAGTGAAAAAGAAAATTAACAGAAAAGTCCAATAAAGTTGGATATAAATTCCTGGTCAAGGGTCTAATAAGTATTTTGAAGGTTAGATCAATTTAAATCTTATGAATTCCTGATGAACTTCTTAATTAAAACAACTTTTCATTGTCTTTGAGAAGTTGAATTCTGAGTTTTTAACCCAATAGAGCCATTTTTGTACCTTCACATATTTTTGCCTAAGTTTTTAAATGAGTAAAAAGTACTAGAATTTCATATTTTTTTTAATTATCTAAGAAAATGTTTATTTAAAGCTTAATATTCTACTTAAATAGGTTAATATAATTTTATTTTTAAAAGCCCAAAACCAAAGGAAACCACATAACCATAATGTGTCACTTAAATTATCATTATAAAAATGATACCAACACAGTTCCAGCTGCAATTCAGTAAAAAGTGATTTTTTTAACTCTCAGATATGGAAAAAAAAGTTTCAAATTAAACTTCTTTTCCTTTAGAAAAGAAGAAAAATCTGAAAGATCAAGGTTCTATTTTCTTAATTTAGACACATCAAAATGTGTAAAGATTAAATGATATGACAAACTGTGCAAGGAAAGTTATTGTGAATTTAAGTAAAAAAAAATGTCTTAAATTTTCATTTTAATAGATATAATTTAACATGTCAAATTCAAGAAAGTAGGTATGCATAATGTAAGTTCATTAAAGCATGTATGTGCTCAATTTTGGTCCGGATACCGGTGAAATTTATCCTCAAATTTTAAATTAGATTATATTTAGCCAAAGATTTCTGTAAATCCGTATAATAATCTCACAGCTTCCTGGGATAGGCATATTTCACAATCCAGGGTATGGGCACTAAACATAGGAAGGTCAGTTTTTCTCCAGTGACTTGTTTGTATCTGCTGTGTTTTCATCCGTTTCAGGAGAATTCCTACTGATTTTGGCCGCTTTATCCACGACGAAGAAAGAAACAAAGGTCTGTAACTCTGAGATGCTTCACTGTGAAGAGATTTCCCATGAAATGTTAGAGCCTCAGCTGAGATCTGTGAGTCACAGCTCCATTCTCTGATGTGTTCTCAGACCCAGTGAGCTTTTTTGGGTGTAATGCTGACTACAGGAAGCCTTATTCACCTCGAGCTCCTGCTCTAGGCCTCCTTCTGTCCAGCATGGGTTAGACGGATGCACACTGAGCAGACTCCAGCAGGTGGTCAGGGAGTTGGGCTTTGTATGAGACAGGAGATCCATCCCTTTCCTGACCATAAAAATCTCCACTTATGACCCATCTGGAGCCATTTTTGGTGAAAAAAATTCAAATTTATCTTTGCCTCCAGCATCAAACCAATGACACAGCAACAAAGATTTACGAAGACAAGGGTAAGAGGTATGTGGGCAGGGAGCAGAAGAAAAATAAAAGAACAAGGAATGAATAATCTAATTATCCTCAGATCAAATCCCAAACCTCTCTTTCCCTCTTTGTGTCTATCTGATGTACTGTCTACATTTTCTTTATTCCTGTGGCCAGTGACATGTTCTCCTGCCCACTCCATGTGCTCAAGTTGCTGTATCAGGAAACAGCCTTTCCTTGGCAAAGTGTTCTGGTTTTTATGTTCAATCCTTTTCTTAAATCTCCCTGGGGTTCCATTTAGATTAAAATCCTCCTTTCTCCCACCAAACACTATTGATCGTTAATTTATTTAGGAGGCAGTTTCAGCATTCCTTCTTCCAGAAATTGACTGCCCTTACTGCCTTGGAAATGATAATGGACCCTCAGAAAAATAGGCGCTATCTCTTGCACTTGAGTAGGCATTAGAAAAATATTAACAGCTCTCCCCCACTTGGGCAGACAAGGAGTAAATCTCCTTGGGGAAATATTTTCTGTACCCTGAACCTTGTATCTCATATTAAAGTATAGAGTCCTAATGATACATCAACGGAATTGATGCTTGTAGCTCATTAGTGGGTGTTGGTTGAGACAGAAGTGAAAGCAAAAAGATAAAATAGGTCTTAGTAAAGTTGACTAAACAGTCTTCTGCAGGAAAATGGAAGAAGCCAGGTCTCTCAGTTCTTTCCATCGGGACCTGTACAAAAGCTGTTACAATTGCCATGTTAGAATTATTCTGTCTAAGGTATCTGCCCAGACCCTGCCTCAAAAGGCGTAAGTCCATTATCCCAAAAAAGAGCTCATGAGAGAACAGTAACACCTGCAGGTTTGCATGTTCTGTCAGAGATCTTAATTACATCCTACCATGGTTATGAAAGACTCTCTCTCATACATCATCTGGTAAAATGCCAGTCACCCATTTAATAGCACTCCTAAACCCACAAATACTCCCTAAAACAACCTCAGAGAATGATCAGAAAACTTAAGTTGCATCACAGCTGACAGCAAGTGACTGTGGAGCTGTATTACCCTGGAAACATTTAAAGGAGACGAAATGTGTGTTCTTCAACTGCTGGACAGAGGAAAAATTGCATTTGAAAAAAATAACAGCTCTGCA
This sequence comes from Oriolus oriolus, assembly GCA_013400235.1. NCBI lineage: Eukaryota > Metazoa > Chordata > Aves > Passeriformes > Corvidae > Oriolus > Oriolus oriolus. The sequence goes on from VXBT01002864.1 coordinate 92,068, forward strand.
GAATTGTCTGTCTACATTTTATATGCCCCTTTTTCCAAATCAGTGACTGTGATCTTGTTAATGAGTGTTAATGAACTACACCTCACACAATCTCCACGTTCCCTGGATTTATGGATGAAGAAATGATTGAGGCAAAGAGAAGCCAGAAGTGCCCCCACCCCACAGCACAGAGAAGGACTTGGGTGTCTGAACAGCACGCATTGGTCATCTTTTCTGGATTCCCTGTATTTACACAAACAGCTGGGAAAACAGACACCCTGACCCATAAAAAACTACATCATGAAAATTTCCTTGGTGTTTTCACTTTGCCTTAAACCAAAGGCAACTTCTCTCCATGACAAACTCTGCTGGGTAATTACATTTGCTACAAAAATTGTTTGTTCTCACCTATTGTTCCATGTGTTTATTAAAATAAATCAGGCCTAATGCAGCCACCTCTCAGGGTAAATTCATCTCCTGGCAAAACATTTCATTTCCAGTTTAGGCTATCATTAAACAAGGGTGTGGATGCATAAAAATGCATATCCAATGCATAAAAGCAACATAGATGGAGTCTGACACTAAAAATTATTATTAAGGTAATAGGCATCATGCCCCATTAATTTTAATATATTTATTAGTAGCAACTATTGCAGCCTTTGCATAATAATTTTGGACAGTAATAAATGTGCTAATATTTGGCTTGCAGAAGTAAAGCATTTATTTCTAATTGTTACTGTTTCCTGATCAAGTACTGGACAGAAACTGTCTTCCTTTAACCCACACATCCTCTGCCTGCCCCACACTGCTTTCTAGAAGGAACAAAATGAATTATTTCTTATGTGTATGGTGCCTCCTTCTTCTCTACATACATCTGAAGGAATTTCTTATCCTCCAGCAGAAAGAAAACTGGACATAAGCAAGAAAATGTGGTTCTTTTAAAACTCCATGTCTTTGTGAATATTCATTACAGATACAGGCCAATACCTAGAAGATCTCTTGCTACTCATTTCAGATCACCCATGTTTGATTTGGTTGCCCAATTAAAACACAATTGCTGACTCACCCATCTCAGTGACTGAGAAAGTAAGGACTTACATTTATATTCTGATTTTGCTAAGGCCAATATGAAATCGGGGGCAGAAATTCCATTCATCTGTGCAAGAAAGGTACAAGAAGAAAAAATCTACCTGTCCTGGTCCATCTGGCCCATCTTGGACTTGATCTTAAAGATCTTTTCCAGCCGTAGTGATTCTATCTTCCCGATCAACAACCAATATTACATAAAAAGAAAAACAACAACAAAGAAACCAAACCCAATAACCTGATTTTTGCCGGCCTGCAAAAAAAAGGTACATGATCCAAGGAGCTTTTGGTCATGTTCAGCACCATGTTGAGGTAGAGCAGGAACAGGATTCAAACCCATGCAAAATAGGTGAGAAAGGGTTTTTGAGCCCTGGCAGTAGAGTCTTCCAAGTAATACTGAGTCTTTCATCACTGGGATTTAACTGCTGTGGCTTGTTACTTATTCAAGAGAATGAAGGTGCTGAGCTCATGCTGAGGAAGTGGCACAAACCTCAGCACCCAAACTGTCTGAGCGGAGGATGTGCTGCCAGCAATGCTGTGACCTGTCTGTCTCCTGGGATCATGAAATATCCTTGGGCTTCCAGTAACTCAAAGGTGCTGTGGGAGCCAAGAGGAGAGAGGAGGAGGACTGAGCAAAACCCAGATGCTCCAGATGTGATTTATTGGTCTAGAAAGGAAAAAGTCATCACCTTGAAAAAAAGAAGTGCAAATATCCAGAATAACCTACAAGTTTCCATGGTGCTCAGACCCAGTCAGGATCAATCCCCTGTGAATATCCCAGTGAATATTGCAGCCATGCCATCAGGATTATGACAGAGCTGCAGCCAGGACCTGCAGAATAGTGCAGATATCCCACTACGGAGTAATGAGCCACAGGACACGTAAGCGTAAAATAGAATGAGAAACAAGAGAGGGAAGCACCAAGCTGCTCAAACTCCACGAGTGATTACACGTGGGAGGAGGAGGAGAAGGCCAGATGTTGAAGGGGCTTGGGCAAAATGACAGTACTGCAAAGGGACAAAGCAGCCTTCCCACAGTCTCTGTTCCAGACTCCTCACTTCTAACATCTAAAAACATTTCAACAATAGCAGGGTGAGGATCCAGCATATGTGGGAAAATGTAGGAGTTTAATGACAGAAATGATTTTAAGGTAATTTTTTTAGAAATCATCTGTCCTGTAGAAATGCAGCTTTAAGACACAGACCAGGCAGAAAACTCAAAATAGGACTTGTCAGCTGTAGCTTTTAGCTTATAGCTACAGGCTGCTATTTTGCCCCTGAACATATAATTTAATCCCAGACTTTACAGCTTAAACCTAAGTGGGGTTTCCCACTGGAATTAGATGCTTGTGTAACTTCAAAGGTACTTTTGTTTCAACTGGAAATTGGAAGATAAAGGTGATGTCCTATGTCCCATGAATTCTGAGGGTAACTACACTAAAGATTACAAATAAAATCGTGTAGTACAACAGTGGGTTCCAAGTAAGAACTGTGACAAAATGTATTTTTTAAACTCTCTGTTGCGTTTCCAGCAGAAAGCAGACATTATTCTTCAGACTCCAGGTAAGAGACTGAATTCCAAAAATGAAGAGGCAATCTGCAGCCCCACGCTGAGCAGAGAGCCCTATCTGAACTGCAGCGTGCAGCAGGGACTTAAGAAGAACATACAGTCCAGTTGATGATAAAATGTTTGTTGCTACCTCCCTGAAAGTTGTAGAAAATCAATATCCCCATCAGTACCAGGTCCACTGGCTCTAACAGGCTCAGCTTTGCAGCAGGCTTGGATTTCTTACATTCAGTCTGTGCCCCGAGCAGGGAGGGAAATGTGTGTGTGTGTCTGTCAGTGCCTTGTGAGGGAGAGGGATGTGCAGTGAGCTGGAAACCAATTAAATTGTAGTGTTAGATAGGTGATGAAAAGAGCTCTGTAAGAGCAGGATAGTGCCAGAAGCTGGAGTTTTTAAAGCAGCTGGTATCCAGTGAATAATAATAACATTAAACATGTTCTGAACTAATTTATTTGTAGGGAGAATTGGAGTAAGAAAAGCAAAGCTTAAACAAAACGTCAAGTTCAGGCAACAAATCTGGAGGAAAAAGTGAAAGAATGTCAGATCTGGTGCTTAAAAATACGCCCAATATTACAAAAGAGCAGTTAATAATGAAAGGCTTGAGGACTACCACCAGTACTGACTGTCAAACCTCACAGAAAATAACCCTAAAATGTTAAGTGGTTGTGATAAGGACTCTCACTGAGGGGAAGGGAAGGAGGTGGGGCAAAAGCTTGAGTCATACAGCCAATTTGCCAAACCTCTTGCATTTATCATCACTATCCTTAAAAGATACTCTGATCCTCAAAATCCAGTGTGGCCTTTGGGCAGCTGCTGATGGAAATGTGGCACAGCTGGCCTGGAATCCCAGCTGACCCCACCGCGCCCTTCGTGCTGCTGCACCTTCACTTCACCCTTGTTCACGGAGGGAACTGCAACTCCTGCTGCCTCCCAGCTGGTGATGTGGGAGGAAATAGAGGCATTAGGAGAGAGTTCAGATGTAGTTCACCTGCCTGAGGCAGCAAGTTCAGTGGTCCAACATGGGAGCCCAAATGCCAATGGAGATGTCAACGGAGACATCAGTGCAGAGTCACCCCCAGAGGCCGAATGAGGTTATAGAAAAAACAATTCCTCTTGCTTTTCACGTTTTCTCTCTCTCCTTTGTGCACCTTCTGCTCCCTTGGCTTGCACTAATCTCCACCTCCCTTTCCCCAGTTGTAGCCCAGTGTTACACTGACACCAGGAGAGCTGCAGCACCTGTCTCAGAGAGCAGCTTTCCTCTCAGACTTCTAAGCCCATCAGCTGGGTCAGGCATGTCCACCACTTAATTGTCTAAAGAATAAATAAAATAAGACTCTTGATATTGCCCCAGCCTTACAGGATGAGGAGAAGGAAGGAAGAAAGTTTTCCTCAGCATTTTCAAGCTTCACCCTGCTGAAAACAGTATGCTCCTGGGAAATATTTAAAAAGAGCTTCCAGCCCTGATCTGCCTCTGGCAAGAAGCTGAATAAAAAACTGAACCCACACAGTCTCCCTAAGCAAAGTTTGGGTCTTTAAAAAAAAAAAAGGCAAAAAGCTAAACATCCTCTTAAACATATGTACAGCCACATCTCCATGTTTAGGCAGAACATACAGAGCTCTGCACACAAGGGAATCTCTGGGAATTGCTGAAGATTTTTGCCATTAGAACAATTATTTGGAAGCAAAATCACGTTTATGTGCATGCTAAAATCAAGGCGAGAAGGAGTTCTCTGGACAGGGAGTAAATGGAGCTGTAAGCAAACCAGTTGGAAACTGCTGTTTTTATATAGCCAGACTAATTAGCACTGGTTTCCATGTTTGAATAAATAAATAGTTAGGAAAAGATAAGTCAGCATCCTTAATTAGCATTCTGCATCGAGTAGCAAAGACAAATGAAGCAGGTTGACACTGGTCATTTTGAAATATAGGAACAGGATAAAAACTGCTCGCTACGAGCATCGAATTTTACCTGATGCAATCTCATTATTTCCTAGAAGATTGCACTGTCAAAGAAATGGAGTTAAGCACTGAATTAAGCTCAAACATATTGGCAAAATCAGGTGAAATTGTGATATTGTACACAATACTGAAGCATTACCCTCTCCAGGTTTTTTGTTAGCATCAACAAATGCTTAAGCTTTTTAGCAGCTTTTTCTTTCTTTCTTTCTTTCTTTCTTTCTTTCTTTCTTTCTTTCTTTCTTTCTTTCTTTCTTTCTTTCTTTCTTTCTTTCTTTCTTTCTTTCTTTCTTTCTTTCTTTCTCTCTCTTATTCTCTCTTTCTATTGTATTATATCTTCTGTGTTGACAGACCTGGTTTGAAATCAAAGCTCCACTGATTTTATTGGTTCTGTTCTGTTACCTGCTGTGTGAGGTAAATCACTGCCACTGAAATCAGCCAGGTAAAAACCCAAATCCCTCAAACAGAAAGAAATTAAAAAGAGAAATTGCCTGTAGTGTTCCAGCATTAGTGAAATGAGGACCAGGTGTCCAAGTTTAAATCTGGAGCACTTGCAATCAATAAAGGTGCTTCAGATCTGTGCCCGCATGAGAGCAGCATTGCTTTATTAGCTGAGCACAGGCTTAAAGAATTGCCATATTCATGGGTCTTGATGTGGTTTCACTGGAGGAGCTTCCACATAATGCTGAGCAGAAGCAATTAAAAGTGGAAATAGCAGGTTATAACCGCAAAACACCTTTGGAAGTTCTTGTCTTTTCAGGCTATCTTAGCAGTACTGTTCCCACTGGGATATCTGTTTAGATATCCTTTATGGATTAAAGGCATAAACAAAACCATTTCACTCCCACAGGTTTGCAAGCTGAATACCTGTCAGCCTTAATGTGAATATACAGGAACAGAAAAAAAAAATTCCTTCTAAATATAACAGAAATCCAGTTGGTAGCTCACCATTCAGCAATAACTACCCCATTCTGCATCTCTCAGCAAGAAAGATGGGACTCAATAGGATTTCACCAAATTTATTATAATGGTAGAATTATTGGAATAAGTCTACCAGAACACCTGAAGGGACTGATGGAGTATAAATACCATTTCAATTAAGAAGTAGGTATGAGTCAAGCTCACCTGCTAGCCAAAAAGCTCTCACATCTGCCTGGGATTTAGCTATGCTTGGTACCTCCTGTTTGATTTTTCTGACAGTCAGGATCATTTGTCTTTGCACAACATACAGGTTGCTTTTCTTTTCTTTTCTTTTCTTTTCTTTTCTTTTCTTTTCTTTTCTTTTCTTTTCTTTTCTTTTCTTTTCCTTTGAATTGAGTATGTAGGTTATTTTTATGCACAGTAAGGAATAATGCAGTCATCTGTCTGTGGAAAGAAAAGCATAATTCATGCAATTTGACTGATTATTACTTCAATATGGTTGGTATAGACTGCTGTAAGAGGCTGCTAAATTGCTGTTTCTTCATCAGCCCCATTTTGCATAAAGAGTAGCATAGGAAAATAATTCAGTGGGACTTCTCTTTAGCTGTAAAATGTTCTCAAGCCAGTCTTCCCTTCCTCTCTCTTACACACAGATAACTAATTTAATAAAGCACCACAAAGCTCAACAGAATAGAATGGGGGAGAACTGATTTTGAAAAGAAGTTTCTTTTGAGAATTTTTCAATGCTAAGACAATCTGAAGATCCAGTGCCCAAAAGCTGTTTGAAATGTTATCTGGATAGTTAACCCCAAGGTCTCAAGAACTCACTGATACCTGAAAATTTCTCCTGAATACAAAACAAAACACAAAAGGAGAGCTGTTGAAGTCTGCTGTTGAAATGAAAAATGAGAAGACTGGGACAACTATTAAATCATCTCTACATCCCTGCACTCCAGGAGACTTCCCTATCTTGCAGGAAAAACTGAGTTCTGCATTTCCAAATGTATCACTGCATCCAAAATATATCAGAATATATTCTGGTGAACTGTGACCATTTTTCCATGCATCTCAGATCATGGCGACATTGTTTGTACCCCAGCAGTCTGTCTGCTGTACTCATGGTTTGACAAGATCCAAGTTGTTGGATATAGGACTGGAACTCATGAGGAATAATTTCTGTAATGACATCTCCTGATTAAGAACTTAATTTGAGATCTGTCTGTTACAAAGTTATTAATCCACCTAATGTTCTTTGTTCATTCTATGTACGGAAAGTTTCTTTTATTCAAATGACAGCCAGTCATACATCAAATGCTCTGAGAAAGCCAAAGTTTCTTTATCACAGACAGACCTTTTTGGCTAGACCTGAAATTCTGTCAAATAAAGCATGCTCTTGTTTTACAAAAACTTCTTTGAAGCTATGCTGACATTAATCTTATGGGATTTTTTTCTTCTAGTCCTTTGCTGCTAGTGTCTGCCTCCATATTTTACTGGTTAGGTTACTTTATCTAGAATAAATCAACTGATTGATGCAGTATATTTCCCCATATAATTCATTATAGCCCTTTTCAATACTGAAATTAGTAATCTTCCAAACTCTGGAATCGAGACTTGGTTACTAACAAACATTCAGGGTTCAGAGGGCCCTTTGGCTAACTCCCTTAATGCTTATGATACATTACCTTGGTTTGCTAATTTATTGAGTTTCACCATTTTTCTTTCCATCCTGAAGACCAGAAAAGCTTGACCATCTTTTACAGCAGGGATAGGCAGCCTGTAGATGGCTCAGGATGAGGGATCTGCAGCCTATTTTTCATTTCCACACTGTTTAGGGTGGTATCAGTAGGTGCATGCAATTAGTGACCAACTCTCCACTCTCCCTACATGATCAGTGCCAGTTGTTTTCCCACTTCCACCTCTCAAGCTTTGCCTGGACAGGTTCTCCCCCTTCCCAAACTGAGCAATAACCTGCCCTTGCCATCACCATTTGCAGTTCATTTGCATCTGACAGAAGCTGCTGCCCCATCAGTTGTCTTAATTTTCTTCACAAACACAAGTAGTCCTCCCCTTCCTATGAACTCCAGACTTTGGGAAAGGCAAATCTTATCTTAAAATGTCCTGTATCATAGTTTTTAATGATAATGCCTGTTGTAGTTCCCCACTTCCTTTGGCTCCATTTGTAGCATTCCCACACTGTGTTGTTGGCCACAAATTCTTTGCACAGAACAAACCTGACCAGGCAGTAATCATGGGTTAGCTGCAGAGTCACTGTATTTTAAATTAGTGATTAAATTTTTACTGAGAATATAAAATGTTCCCTTGCTACAGATTTTGCTGTATTTCTGATGTTTTGAAATCTAAGTGGGTTTTGTCACTATGTCAAATTAAAACTCCTCAGCTAAAATTGCTCAGTGTGACACAATTTTTGATGTAGTTGAGGTCATTCCTTATTGAGAATAGGGAGTCTACAATAAATTCCTGCCCAGCAATTTCATTACATACAACTTTAATGAATTAGTATTTAGAGTCCTGTAACTCTCAGCAGTCTGTGATTTATGAGCATCTAACACTGACCCCAGCAATTTTCCTTGCATTCTGATTTTTAGCAATCACCAGCTCCATCAGATTTCCTTTCTGAGTATGGTGTTGGCAACAATGCACACAGGCTTGTTCTTGACAGGCAATTTGGGGTTCTTTTTAACACATAAAGGATTTCCAGCTTAGATTTCATGCCTGAGAATTCAGACATGTCTGGCTGTTTCAGCCTTCGCTGTCTTGTTTGTTTACAGGTCTCTTGACTAGCGATTTAAATGACCACATTCATACAATTTACTCTCTCTGAACTTGACCTAGTATTCCTTGGTCAAAACTATCCATCTGGTGCCGTTTAAACTCTCTGGTTTTGGTATCTCCTGAATCCTTTCCTCTCTATACTGCAGGATAATAGGTTTTCTGGGAAATTCATGGATAGCCTGGATATTTTTAACTTTCGTCTTTTCACCCACATCAGTCAAGCTTTCCAGACTGTGAGGAGCAGTGCCAGATGCTGTGTCAGAGTCCAACACAGATGGAGCCAAAGGTACCCTGTTTTCAGTCCCACAATCCTGCCAGGCCCTGAGTCATGGTGTTTGCTGTCACTCCCAAAAGGGAAAAAATCGACTTGATATCCTCCCAACTTTACACCAAATCCCATCCTCTTCCCCCAGCGTCCTCTCCTCTGTGGCAAGTGCCACTTGTGGATGCTCTTAGTGATATCTGCACATCATTCTGCTTTGAGTTGGGTTTTGCCTACATCACCCACTAAAGACCTCTGTGCCAAGAGTGCTCCCTGCATCCCTTCATTAACAGAACTGTGCCTTCAAGGGGGAAACAGGCTGTGACTCACTCCAGCATCTGCTGGCACCATAAGGAGATGGGAATGGATGACTGGGAGGGTGGGTGGGTGGATGGATGGAGCCAAACAGACAGAGGAGTCTCTCAGTCCCAGCGACAACTCCTGAACATGCCATCTCCCAGCTTTCGTACCCTCTGCTGGCAGCTGAGCTGAGGACCTGACCCATCAATATGTTGCACTCACACTGAAGTTTCAGGACAGAAGAAGATGATTGTGGAGCTTCTGGCAGTCATGATTCTTTCCCTTCCAACCTCTCCCTGGCACTGCTCAATGAGAAGTGAAATGAAATTCCATTCCTTGTTCTCACACTTTCCGTTCTCTACCCTGTCAGTAGTGCGAACCAGCACACAAGACACAAGGATAGTAAAAGCTGGTGAAAAAAAAAATCCCATTATTAAAAGGGACTCTAATTATTGAAAGGATTTATGAAGAGGGTGATGGATAACAGTCACTTGAAAGATAAAGTATGGGACTTTCTAGAAGCATGAGAGGAGCCCACCTCAGCTCTAACCCACACAGAGCATCAGTGTCAGAGCATTACTGACAGCCTAACAAAATCCCTTCTAGTTTACCAGACTGAAATAAAGACCAGACATTGGTAAGACTGGACACCAGCAAGACTGCAAAAACTGTGTAGAGTTATAGCAGTTAATAAGTTCTGAAAGGTTTCGTTTTAATATAGCTGAATATTAGAGATTGACAGAAGATACAATGTAAAGAACAGATCGTTACACTTCTGCCCAGTGTGAAATTCTTGCATCTTTTTAGGAAATATCTGGTACTATGTTCTGCAGGACACTGGTTCTGTACTGGACATCCTAGGTTTGAGCATATATTTCTTTGCTAACTTGATAGCAAATCTTCCCAGCTGCATAAGAAACAGCACTGAGGCTATTTCACTATATCAGGAAAGGGAATTCCTTTGAAAGGGAATTTTTCTGTAATTTCTTCCTAGAAGATGCCACCTTTGGGGGGACCAGGGCTCAAATCAAGAAGGGTAGGGGTCAAATCAGTGCGTTTATTTGGATTTTGGGGGGGTTTTGGGGGTGATTTGTTTTTTTGGTTGTGTTTTGGTTTTTTCAGGAAACCACAACTTATACATTTCTAGTTCCATCTCCACTTCAAACCAGAACAATCTCTTAAGAAATTCTCTATCAGAACACAGCAAAGTAAGTGGCAAGCAACAGTCACATTTTCCATACCCTAATTCATGATGCTGTCTTGAGGTTTTTTCCTTCCTCCCAAAATTTGGAGGTCACTGGATGACTGAGATGACCAGTGGTAGGAAAAAAACCTTTTATCCATGTCCAAACATCCAGTGTTTCTAATTGGGCTACACTGTACAGATAAAATGGTGAAACCATGAATAAACAGGCTCCATATCTTCTGATTAGATTTTTAATAAGTCAGAAATATCCATCTTTTCTTAGTGAATTTGGACAAGCTTTTTAAAATGAACAAAATTGGATATGAACTTTAACCCAAACAAGAGAAATTGTTTTCAATTATGTGAACAGATTTATCTTGTACATTCCTTGCATCTGCTGAAGTGTTATATTTTTAATATAAAATAACTGCTTGGTCAGAGCTGGGCTTCCTTTCCCTGGAATATAGGCTGTAGGAAACCAGTCATGTGCTCTGTTTAAAGCTTTTTATATTACTTTGAGAATTTTTCCTTTTAAGAAACCCATAATATCCACAGAAAGTGAAAGAAATACTGTTGGGTGGAAAAAATTTTGAAACTTCTGAATTTTGAGCAGCAAAAAATAATGTCTTTAACAGCTGATACACTGGGCTCATAATTCAAACTGTCCCTTGTTACAGACCCAAATTTATCTTCCATCCCACACAGATTTCTACTCTATCCCAATTTTTCTACTCAAAATTATTCACATCAGAAATGTAGGCTCATGAAAAGCAGGGGAGCAAAATTGTTATTTATGCTAAAGGAACCAATCCCACTTTTTATTTCAGCTTTTTGACTGTGGGTTTATTGTGTCCTCCCTCTCGGGACTAAGTCCCATATGGTATCTCACATTTGCACCCAAGCACGTTGAGAATATGGTATCTTTGCCTCTGAGAACTTGAATTAATCTACTAGGACTCAGTCATAAAGTACTATAAAGAGCTGGAGGCTTTATTGACTTCAAGCTCTCTGGATGCATTTTTGCCATGTGAATTATTTAAAGTCCTCCGCGAGCTTCCCTGGGGCCTTTTCAAAAGGAACTCAAAATCACCTTCAAATATGCTCCGGCCAACCCTCTCTTCCTAACCTGCTTTCTCTAAACAGCCTGAATTCTGGCAGCATCTTCCCGCCTCTGGGAGGGGAGTGGAGCCCAACAGTCAAAATTTTCAGACCACTCTGCAGTTAGAAGTAATTATTATATTCTAAATGGCTGGCATTTTTTTTCCCCAGGACAATAGATAAGATATTCTAATAATTATAATTGTTCTGATGCCCTGTCATACTTCTATACACAAGATTTATCTTCATAAGGAATATGACAAGTGATGTTATTTCAGAATTGCACATACATGGCTTTATACAGTCACACAAGTTCAAGAATACTTGATTTTAGTTAATTTGCATTAAACCTACTTAATAAAGCTATCATCATTCAGAAATCGTTTCAGAATAACAATAAGATTTTCATTTCACATTTTTTTTTCAAGAACGATTTCTCCGTGAAAATCAAGTCAAAATTATATGGGGCACAGGAATTAATTATGAAAGAGTGCTGTTAATAGAGCCGGATGATTACTCCAAAAAATGCTTCTGGGAAACTTGGTTCCCAAAAGCTTTCAGCTGATGAATCCAAGAGTTCAGTCTGAATATTATCTGTAGGAAATCCAGCAATAAAAAAAGCTAAAATCCCACCAGTAGGAGGATGAATTATGGCTCTAATTCTTTTTTCCATCAGACACCAGTGGAAGTATTTTTATTTTTTCTCTGATCCTGTAAACTTAAGCAATGATTTTTTTGTTGTTGTTTATAGCTAATAAGGAAATCATGTTGTAACACCTCAGCCAATTCAGAACACAGTGAAGAAGCATTTCTACCCTGGTTTAGCATCTCTTTTTCTTCCTTTCTCATCTTCATCACCTGGGATTTTATCAGCCCCCATTCAGGCCCAGGTAGAGCTTCTTCACCTGTCCATATATGCTACTTAGACTCTGAATAAACCATTTTATTGACTGTTTCTGACCTCTCTTTTTCCATTTCCCTTTCTTACTTTCAATTTCTGGCTCAGCCAGGATTTATTTAATGAGTTCATCCAAGTCTTACCAGGAAAAACCTGCCCTGCCTTGTATTTTTTATGCACCACTCACAGTGACAGTCTTAATAAATAGTAACTATTGATAATAAGAACACCATCATCACCCCAGCTCTTCTTGAGCTGACAACTGTGACACAAGCCACTAAAAACATAAGAAAACACTTTATAACCAAACAATCCCAACATTAACTTCCCCAGCAACAAATAATAATCTAAATAATTTGTAAAAATGTAAAGTAGCAACCTCCCTTTTCTTTTGCAGATCCCACCCACATGATGGAATTTCCATTTGCAGCACAACACAATATTTAAATTGATGTGTCCTGGATGCTTGTAAGATACTACTCTTATCCTGAAGGGAGATCCTTACCTCATGCAATTTAAGATTTCCTTCTCCTTTGAAGTTAATTTTAGACAATACCAGATGAGGATCTAGCCTACAGTTTTAGTAGGGCTCAAACCCAACACAAGGAGAAACCTCCCTGTTGTGTCAGAATCAATAGATTTCCTCCTTCCCTTCCAAGAATCCATGGTACAGAAAAGTGCACTGTACTTTTCAAGTAACTGTAGGATAATGGTAGTTTAAACTGATAAAGAAGGTGGATTTTTGAAATTCCAAGATTTCATGCAATTCTATACTAGGGCCAGTTAAATTGCAAAGGCAGGATCTGAAATTCCAAAGGAAGATCTCATTTTTTCCTAAATTGAGACAATATGATACTGGTGTCCCCAGAGATCAAATTCAATTAAATCCATCATGAGGAAATTGTTTTCTGCTACATATTTGCAGTAATTTACTTATTTTCTCTTTAATTCAGGTTTTGATTCAGGAAAATAGATAAGTCCGATTCTCCAGTGTTGGAACTTTTATCATAATTGAAGACAAAGAACCCCTGTTATTTGGCAGGTCTATATTCACTTATAAAAAACCCAAACTTACAGATTGTCAGAATATTTCATACTGATTCTCAAACCAGCCTTTTTGGTTTTCTGAAAATCATTTATAACTGTGAGGAAAAATCAATTTCTCTTTTATACATTACAATCAATCAACAGGTAGAAGATTTTTAAGTCTTCCTATATTGTAGTTTCTTGGATCATGAAGATTGTAAGACACTGACCAAAGAGGTATTAGGACAAAAACCAGTGGGAAGATATTTCCAGTTCTAACATTTTTCTGGCTGTTGAACTCTACATCTATCTGCAGGAATATATGGATTATTTTTTTAATAATATATCTCTGTCTGGGAAAACCATCATGGAAAGTCTCCGATTGAAAATATAAACAAAGTTAAAATAAAATAGTGCATGGTGGGGAGTGATTCAAGGATCATAAAAGTCACAATACCAAAGCCTTCATGGAGAATCATCAGTCAAAGGGAAAAAAAAATAAACCCAACTATTTCGACCCATGTCCTCAATATTTGCCTCTTTCCCAAAAAAATCCATCCTCACAAGAACACAAATCAGCTCATCAGTATTTCCAGCTACGGTCTCTTGAAGAACAGGCCTTATTATCAGACATTTTCTACTTCTCTCTGTACCCCCTACTCCAAGGACCTGACAAAGTAGGAAACCAGAAATCTTCTACAAACCTTTTGTTTCTGAAAATAACCAGAATGAGGTTTATCACTTACACAGAGAGGGGCATAATCTATTAAAAAATGATTTGCACCTAAGTTAGAAATCAACTTTTTTTGGTCCTCAGTGGCAGTAAGGACAATAATTTCAGACTTATGGCAAAGGCAAAGCAAGATTGGTTCATAACTTACAGATAAAAAAACTCTAAATGTAATTTCTCTTTGCTGCTGTGTTCTCCCCACTTTATGCCTAAACACGACACAGGAACAATCTGATCCCTTCTTCTGCCTGAACAGTCATATCATGTTCTGACAGTGGATACAGGAAATTCTGCAACTGCTTTGGTTTGCATTTGCTTGAATTCAGAAAAAAACCAAAACAGACAGTTCAATAAATAAGCATATTAGTTCAGTTTCTGAGTAAATAGTAAATCAGCCAATAAATTGAATTCAAGCTTCTTTCATCATTACGTCTAATGAAATCAGGAGACTAAAAGTCCTACAAGGTTAAAAAAGTTTAATTTAAGAAACAGCGAATTCTGTAATGTTCCAGATACTCCCAGGATCATCTATACACTGAGCTGCGCCCCAACAGTGCAAGTAGTGCTGTCTCATTCCACTCCCTTTTATGACATATAGAATCATAGTGTCACAGAATCATGGAATTGTTTTGGTTGGAAAAAATCTCTAGGACCATCAAATCCAACCATCAACCCTACACCCTCAAATCCACCACTAATTCATGTCTCTAATCACCATATCTGAACATTGTTTGAACACTTCAAGGGACAATATATAATTCACCTCTTTAACTCTTAAATAAAACTTATACTTTGCAAACTCCCTGCCTTTATTCAGCTGTTCAGTGAGCTTTCACTGGGCCTACACAGCTTAATATTCTTATAAGTGAAGCACTAAGACTGTATCTGATGATGAATTTGCATATCAAAATGGGAATGTGAGCTCAAATCGGAAAAGCACAAAAAGAAGTGATCAGAAATTAAGAAACCGTACTGATAAAGCCAAAGCCTGAATCTCTCAGTAAGAATACACTATCAAATCACACTGAAAATACCTATTGAACAGCACATAATCTCATTAACTAAAAGTGAAAATTGCACTTAATTCTTATTCTCTGAAGGTATGAGTTACAATAAATCCTACTGGCATAGCAGTGCATGGGCCCAGGAGCTGGGATCTATCATAATCTACTTACCCTCTGAGAACCTAATTTCCACTTGAAATAACAATTCAAAAAAAAAAAAACCCTTAAATACATTGACCTCTAATACATTCAAAATGTTGGAATAAATCAAGTAGCAGAGTTAATAATTGACTCTTTACTAATGTGCTGCTATGAAAGAAAAGAATTCAATATGCTTAATTCTATCTCTAATTTGAAGCTCTAATAGTCCATTCTTCATATTACTCTTCCTGCCAGCTTCCATGGTAAACTTTTTTAAGGATTTGGGAGAGGGACTAAAGGTGGATGAAGAGCAGAGTTGTAGTTGCAGTGTTGTGGTCTGAAAGGGAACATAATTCAGCACTTTATGCCATATTTCCCACAGCAGACAAACATTATTTGACATTTACCTTGTGACAGAAATTAACACTGGACCTTCATTGCAGAAAACAAATAATATTTTAAATAGCAAGGAGTAAAAAGAGCGAAGGAAAACAAGACACACTCTGCCCATTTTTGAGGATGAAGTATGGCATGCACAGGGAGAAAAAACTGTACAAAAGTCACATGAAAAACGTAAGACAAAGCAGAAAGTGGAGACAATATTTTCTGGTTGTTATCAAGCTAAATACACATCTTACCACCCTCATCAGTTCAGTGCCTGATTTTCTACACACCAAATGTAAAATGTGCACACTCACACCTATTCCATTCCAAAGTTCCAAGAGCCACTGACAAAAGATAACCAGCCTCATCTGCGGAGGGAACTTTCAGCATAAATAATAGACAATCAGAAATGCAGTATTATGCTGTATTTATTTTATTATTTATATAATGAGGAATGGCAGAGAACATTTTTTGGAGAAACTTCCCTTTTATTAGACACACTATCAGGATTATTCCCAAGATATTTAAGAAAGGAAGAGGTTATCTATACTGGTTCTGCAACTGATTTAAATGTCAGAGTGTGTTAGGATGCAGTCCCTGTGATATCCTTGTGAATGTAGCACTGCCATGAGCTATTCGGGCTGCTAACTTTGACAAGAAAAACATTTTTAACATGTAAATGTCAACAGAGGTTCCAATTGCTACATTTCTTGGCTGAATAGGAACACAACATATGTAAAAATCAATATAGATATATTCCAACGTATCTATTTTTATATTCCAAGAAAAGCAAAGCGAGGCATTAATTCACTGCTCCTCGTGGGCAGGCAGGTGTTCAGCCATCTCCAGGAACACTGGGATCCATCCCACGTAGTGGTGATGGTAGAGCTGGATTTCTCACCTCCTGGCAAAAGGTTATTTTATGGAGACCAGTGGCCTATTGCTACAGTAATCACCTTATGCTATTGGTATTTAAGTAACTGAAGCATTTTACCTTCTAGTTTAATTTCAACCTCTTTAAAAGTCAATGTTTTCAGCAAATGATCAAATTGTACCATGAACTAAAGTATCTTTCTCACATAATCTAAATATTATTTCTTGCATAAAGAGTCTGAGGTGTGTACTGAGTCACTCTGCCCACAATAGCCACTTGTCACTCTTATTGAGCATACCTGAAGATGGATCCAATTGTTGATAGATTCATTATCTTTGACAAAGGGTCATAACATATTTCAGATCAACTGGCTAAACCTGCAACTCTGGTTCACTTGGAGCTGATTAATACCGTCTTTCCCTCAGTTTTGCTGTTACTGAGATCCATCTCTTTGGTTCTAATATCACAGGAAGAGCTGCCACATCAGTGTGTTTCCAAGTTTAACTCTACACAGTGAAAATGGGCACTTGTTGCAGTGAGCCATGACCATGGTAATGGTCAGCCAAGTCAGAATGCCCACTGGTTTGATGCTACAGCACCTCACGGGCACTGAGCCTGGTCATTGGCCACCGCCATCTCTGCCCTTCCCCCTCTATATTTGGTTCCTCTTCTAGAAAGTTCTACGCTATCCGGTTATTGATTGGCCCCTGTTAACCCTCCCCTTCTCCTATTTGTTGTGTTCCCTTTTCCCCGCCCTTTGTAACGCCCCCCAGTCACGGTCTTATTGGCTGATGTGTGTTTTCCCTGCCTATGTGGCAGGGGTATAAAATCCCGTGTCACCCTCATTTTTGCGTTTTTTTCTCAGTTTCCCTTGATTTCTGTTGCCCCATCTTTCAATTAACCCTTTCCTGCCCCAATTGAGAAGCTCCCCCACCTCGTTCCTCTTCTCCTCGGCGTGCCCTTACCATCCGTGGGCAAGGTGAACCCGAGCTGAGGCCTTGCCTCCCCTCCCGCGCAGCGATCGGGCTCCGTCCGTCCCTCCGGAGCAGGCAGAGGGTGCCCGGGGCAGCTCTGCTAGCCGGCAATGGAGGCACCGTGGCAGGCACTGGTGCATGGTCACAGAGACAGTGCTGGGAAGGTCTGGAGTGAGGATTTCCCGGAGAAAGCATGGAAGTGTGAGACAATCATAGATGCATGGAGTGTTTAAGTTCACTGAGTCCAACCCTGAATCCAGCACTGCCAAGCCTACCACGAAACTATGTCCCCAAGTGCCACATCTAGAAGGCTCTTAAATCCTTCCAGGAGTGGTGACTCCACCACTTTCCTGGGCCACCTGTTCCAGTGCCCGACCACCCTTTCAGTGAAGAAACTTTTCCTAATATCCAACAGATATCCACTGACAGATACCAGCACTCAAGCCCAGATGCCAAACACGCAGATGTCAGATTAAATGATTAACCATGAAACACAGATGTACTCAATCAGGACCTGACCTGATGACCCTGCAGAGTATAACCTTCAGGATGGACAAGGCAATCAGGTCTGTGAGATTGTGGGCTTTGAATTCATGACTACTGAGGTCCTCTAACAGGTTAATTTGTGTATGTATTTTCAAAGGATTTGTCTTCTTGGATCTTCTCTAAAATAAAGGTTGTCCCCAGACTCCTTTTTTTCAGCAATGCACAGAGTCATGGGCTAAGCCTCAGTTAATCTTGTAAAGGTCTCTTCCCCAACCTGACTCTTGGCACTCAGACATTAACTCCCCCTGTCTCACTGAGAATGTCTGCTCCTAATTAAATTAAATCTACCACTATATCTAAGAGATAGGGTCTTTATTTTTTTGCTTCCCTGCTTCTTTGAGGACTGATAGATAAACAATTTTGGTTTGATACTTATCACTACTTCCTTGTAGTTCTATTAAAATTCTTTTCTTTGTCTTGTTTTAATGCTTGATAGGATTCAAGATCCTTTGCTAAAGCCTGTGACCTACAAAATTACTGTGGTGAAAAAGGGATATTCAAAAACTGATTTCAGGTGATTTCACACTCATTTGCCTATTTGAACTTAAATTAGGATTAATGTAGATTCGAGTTCATTAGAAACTTAACACATTGCTCAGAGAGCTTTGCTTTGCACCTGCCTCTTTGACTTCTTCTCGCTACATGTCCTAAATCTGTGTCATGATGAAACCCCAGCCAGCACCAGCATCACACACCACTCATTCCTCATCCGTGAGGGAGAGGCTTGGAAGGGTAAAAGATCAGACACCACAGTTACAGTCAGCTAAAAGAGTTACAGTAGATTGGCATCTTCCAAGGAAAAAGTGATTTGGAAATATAAACTCTATGAAGTATAAATCCAGCAATCTAGGAACAGATTGCTAATTACTTATACAAAGGAAATCAAGTTGGTCTTCATAAATCAGCAGTAACTGTGGCTGTTTAGAGAATTGAAATAACAGTTAAATGCTCTATTTAGAAGGACAACACAACACTCTTTTTTTGAAATGCCGCCATAGACTTACTGGTAAATATTTGGAAGTTATTTCAGCTTATACTTAGAGCCACAGCCTCACTCTTCTCCTATGAGTGTGTGCATAAGATGCTACAGCTGCTGTTTCACAGTTATCCTTGCAGGACTGCAGTAAAG
Source organism: Oriolus oriolus (assembly GCA_013400235.1). Lineage (NCBI taxonomy): Eukaryota > Metazoa > Chordata > Aves > Passeriformes > Corvidae > Oriolus > Oriolus oriolus. The sequence continues at coordinate 110,919 of VXBT01002864.1, forward strand.
TTTTATTATTACATATGTCATTATTTTGTAATTCATAGGCAGACTTGTATCCTGTTACTTTTTAGGAGTTTATACAATGAAACCCATTTGCTCTGCCTTGGTTGATCGATATTTCAGCAGTCATACAAGTCACTGATTTTTCTCCCAGAATCATGCAGAAGGTGCCTATCCAAGAGACACAAGCCCAACCACACTGAGCAAACTAAACAGGCTGGAGCCAATCTTTTTTCTCCCTTTTGAACAATCTGTTCCTCTGATGACTATTCCAAACCAACAGGACTGGTCATGAAAGCAGCAGCTGGACTGGTCAAGGTTTAGAGGACAGTGCTCTTTCCTTCCCTCTTGAAAAGGCCTCCAGAGTATTCTCCTTGTAACTGCTGAATCACTGCAACGAGCAGGAAATGCTAAGAGGACACAGATCTGATGTAAAGTACAGTCAGGGTCTTACAGAAAACAGAGCAGAATCTCCACCCTAGGATTGCAGTAGATTTTCAAGATTTGGAAGCTTAAGTTGGAAGTTTGTAGAATACAGGCAGCAATGGAAGACAGAGAGTGAAAATGCATGCCTTCTACACCAACTCTTTGTGAAAATTATCATAGAGGAGATTCCTCAAAAGCATTGCAGACACTCTTTGTATAATCGGGGGAGGAGTCTTTGCCATGCCCACCCCAAAAGAGCTGCCAAGCAAGGACATAAGAAGAAGATGACTTTATAATGCAGGATGCTTTTATCTGCATTTAAGAGACTCAGTGATAACATAAATTATATTAAAGTCTGCAGCAAGTGCATGATATATAAAATGAGCTAATATTCCATGAAGGATGTGATAAGGTCTCTAGATGAAATTATCTCTGCTTGTTATTGATATAGCCATTAAAAATGGCTGATAAAGCATAGGAGAGGTGAAGAAAACAGACAATTCTAAAAAACATGAGAAACAACACAACAAGGGGCAGGAATAGGATGCAAGAACATGAGAACCAAGACTCCCTTACAACAAAACAGCTCTTCTAAGGCTTATCTTAACGTGGCACTAGGGCACCATTGAGGAGCATCTAAGCCCAAAATCCCAGGAAGTCTTTCTTAGATAAGAGCTACAAAGATCAGCTTAAGAATCAAGTGGATTTTGTTTGCCTTTGTTCATTGGTACTGAGAATAATTTATGAAAGAGCAAAACTGGGACTTCTGTGATGGACAGTACAAAACAAGGAGAAAGGCACTGCACAGATATGAACTTCTAAGGAAGTTCTGCTGCTTGAGATGCTTTGTCTCAGTCAATGCAAATCAGCCACGAGACTGATTTAACTGTGATTGCTACTTCTTGCTCTCACAATAAAACAGCTGGAGAGTATTGATGAACCCAGCCCATTTCTGCACATATTTTATAACCATCACCTACTTCCTCTGCTTCCACAGACAGTGATTTTGGTGGGGTTTTATACAGGATACTTTCTAGGTCTTTATTTGATTCTAGATTGTATTCACAGTCCAAAGAGTATCCAGCCCAGGAAATGCGTTTTTTCCTTCTCTGCCTATGCATTTCAACGTGTTTGCATTCCTCATTTGCTAAATGCATTATGACACACCATGGCTGCAATTCCCTAAACAATTCCTCCTATGATAAAGCGATTGGGAAAGCAGCTGATCAAGGCAATGGGCTTATTAAGTTCCTAGTAACAGCTAAATCCATACGCTTCAGGAAGGTATCAGCAGATGTTAAAATGTGTTATTGCCGCTGGATAAGTACAGCTTGCAAAAATAATTTCCAGTAACAGGCTTCTAGTTTTCAGTTGCCAGCACATTTATTCTGGTTATAAAATACGTACATAATGCCTTGTAGAAATACATTTGGTAAGCATGCAGCCATTCCAGAGTGCTTTGATCACTGTGTTACTATCAGGATGAATTTCTGCTTAGTCCAGCTGCCAGAGCCTCTTGAGACTACCTAAAGAACAATGAGGCACAGCTTCATCTTAAATGAATCTGGTTTAAAATGAGGAGATACCAGGGGGAGCAATTGTTCTCCACGACCTAATTGCACTTCCCCATTCACAACTCCTACAGTTAAGCCTGTGCTACTGGCAATCAAATGCTGCTATCAAGTGTGACTCCAGGGTGTATCCAAGTGACTCCAAAATTAGCACACAACTACTGCAAAACAGTTCTTGTCTTGAGAATGAAATCTCAGATGCAGATGAGGATTTACGTATCATTATGCTCAATATTAGAAGCCCTAATTTTAGGGGACTTCACCTTCATTACCCACATGAGGAATCTGCTTGGGCTGCCAGCTGAGAGAAGCATTTTGATGTGTTCACCACAGAGAGCTTAAACAAAAGCAAGCAGGGCATCCTCAGCCACATGGCCAAATGCCTGCTCTGGCTTCCTGTGAGACTCTGAAGCAAAAATAAAGCCTCATGCCATTTCATCAGTATTTCATTATCAAAGACTACAGGATACAGTAAATTTATTTAACAACTATCACAAATTAGCAGAGCTATAATTAAGCAAGATACTTCAAACATTATGCCTCACCACAGGGGACTGTAGGTCCTTGTGCTGCTTCTTGATGTTATTAGGTCAGAACCTGCTTCCTTCGGTTTCCTTCTTCACTTTCTTTTTAATTCCAAATTTGTTATAGACTCCTGGTTGTAACTGTGGAAAGAATTTCTCTGTTGAAATAGAGGCACTTTCTGATTCACCTTTGTCAACCTTTATTTCTCACTTCTTGTGGTTTGGACTGTCATATCCTCTGCTCTTTTTTCTTTGGGTGTCTTTAGTTTTGCTGGTGTTTTTTCCTCTCAGTTTCCAGAGAACCATTCTCTAGCTACGTAAAAGCAGTCAGACAATTCAAATTACACTTTATTAGAGGGCAAGTAAAAACTTGTAAGTTTTTAAGTCTTTCTGCCTAGTTGTTTGCCTGCCAGCTCTACACCTGGTTTACTTTAGGTCCTACACCGGAAATAGGTTACCTTTTAAAACTAATCACTATCCAGGACTTTGGTTTTGAAATAGAAGATGGGTTTTTTGTCACTAGGCACCAACAGCACAAACCATTTACTAAGGGAAGGTCTTTGTGATCTACCTTTCAATATCACAGCAGCAGATGTGCCTTTCTTTTAGAGAAAAAAAAATGAAGGAAGTGGTGAGAAAAATCTCACAGTAAAGAAAAGCTTAGTGAGTGGCTTGCAACTATTGTATAGGGAATGAGGAATTCCCACCCCTCTCATTGAACCTACTGTGGCCCTCATGGAATAAGTGAAGATTGAGTGAACAGCAGCTTTCCTCTTCAATCTGCTAAAATATTCACCTGTGGGGTTAAGATATCCACCCACTCTGCTCCAGAGGAACCAGAGCTCTCACCCTTGGGGGATGAACCTGTTCTTTCCCTGTGGACACTTACCCAGCCAGCTAAGGTCTATGGGGGCATGAATGAACATCCAATTGTGGTTCCTGAAAAAGTTTAAATACTTCCTACAGAGTGAGATGCTCACTAAAAACCAAGAGTGAAAAGGAGGATAGTTTCAATTATAAGTGTAGCAAAGAGAGTCCATATCCTCTCCAGCTGGTATTGAAATTGATCTATGACCATTAATCCGGCATTTCTCTTTAATCCACACTCAAGCACAAAAGGGAAAATAATGCCAGAAGTTGTATTTCCTGCAGCAGGACAGTCTCCCAGAGGTGGGATGTTGGCATCTACATTTTTGTTGACACAAGAGCTTTGAGGGTCTGGTCATGCCAAGAAGCAGAACTTCAGAGGCTTGGGAAAATACCATTGAAAAATAGAGTTTTAGGAGCATCTGGGGTAAAGTGGCAGCTGAACTTCAGGATTGCAGTTTTGGTTTCAGATAGTCAAAACTGGAGGTGGGCTGGAGCTTATGAATGAGGGAAAGAGAGCAGGAAGGAAAATAAATACATACTATTTATATATGCCTGTGACATTTAATAATTGCAAGAAATATAGTAAGTGAATTCCATCCATCTGTCCCACAAACCACCATTAGTCAGCAGATTTTTTCATAAGTCTCGTATAAGAAGAGGATGTTGAGACATTTTTTTCCCCCCCTCTTGTTCCACTTTCCCTTATGGATTACACTAATTAATCACTATTTTTCCAGCTATTCTCATTTTTTCTCCAAAGAGGCACTTCATACTTCTTAATTCCAATTTTAATTATCTCTTTAGGAAGACGCTTCACTATGTGTGATTTATTGTACACAGGAATTAAAAAATAGATAAAGTGCACTACCTAATTCTTTCCTTCTTGCATTTTTCTACACTGAATTGCAAAGTAGAAGGCTGAAAATTGATAAGAATAGTCTTGCAATACATAAAAATTTGGTGCCATTCACCCAATTTCTTAATTGACTTAATTTCTTTCAAATTGACTCTGGTTTTATGAAATAATACATTAAAACAGTAAATTGGCTGCAGCAATGTTAATAACCAAAGTAATACATTGGTAGTCAATGTGCATATGCAAATAGTAAAAATACTGTGTTGTAGTAATATGCACTATATATTACTATATTCTCACCTACTTTTAGCCCAAAATTATTTCAAAGCCAGAAATATGTAAAATTGACAATACATGCAGTCTCAGGTCTGATAAGTGGGTAAGCCACTGCTCATCTTTTTTTTCTCAATTGTCTTTAAACTGAAATAGTAGATGGCTACTCTACCATTTAGATTTTTTCCAAGAAAATACAGATTGCATGTAGAAAATGGACATTTTGATTAAAAAATAATTTTTAAAAATGAACTCAGGAAAACAAGGAACTAAGAGCTCTTGGGAATAAGTAAAATCTTATCTAGTTCTTAAAAATTCAGCTAATGCATATTTCTGTCATGTGTTGATGCAGGAAGAGGAGATCATCTGATTATTTGACAATAAAAGTATCTTTTCTCCCCCTTTTATCTATAAATGATCACAGTTTAGCCACTTCATTAACTCCATGTTTTGAATATTTTACTAGAAAATTTCTCCGAGCTATTGCCACATCAAAATTAAAAACTTGTACTTGACCTAGAATGTCTTTTAGGAAGTCATTAATTTTCAATCCAAAGATAAATGATAGAGTTGCTGTTCTTATGACTAATGATGTTAATTGTTAAACTTGTGCATTTCACAGTTTCTTATACTTATTTTTTTTTCTGATGGACTAAAGTGCCCTTTACTTTCAGAACTCTCAGAGGATGAATTTACATAGAACATCAGCAAGTCCTCTCTTAACCTTCATTTGCTGAGTTAAATGCTTGGATGTTTTATGTATTTATTCATTTATTACTGTTAGGCTGCTTTCCCAGAACAACTATAGCCTCTTCTTTTTCTGAACCTTTTTCATTCAGCAATACTTATTCTTTACTAATTTATCTATAAGCAATACTAGTTTTATAGTTTTTTAATTTTTATATTTTTATTTAAATATAAAATAAATATATTTTATATTTATATTTTTTGTCAGTATTTTTTGCCTTGGTTTTGCAGACAGGACTGTATTTGCTATTTTCATGAGGACTTCATCCTCTAAACATTATTTCTTATCTCATACAAAGGCAAGGAGTATTTTGAAAGAATACACATCTTTTCTTTAGCCCACTTTTACCCATGTTACATCACAATTTGAAATACGTTTTCTGAAGTTTCAAAGATCCCTAATGTAGAGCAACAAAAAGATTTACATAAACACTGAGTTAAGGAAACAAAGGGTGAGATTCAGCTCACAGACCAACATGCTCAAAACCTACCTTGGTGGTGGGGTTGACAGACAAGATGCAGCATCTGGAGAAGACTCATGTGCCTCTTGACCAGAAATTAGATATTGGCCTGGACATCTCAGGGTTTTTTCCTAGGAAATGTACGTGTGGGCAACTGAATTGCAGTCATAGAATCCTGGAATATTCTGAGCTGGAAGGAAGCGATCAAGATCATCTAGTCCAACACTTGGCCCTGCACAGACACCCCTCAATCCCACCCTGTGGCTGGGAGCATTGTCCAAACTCTCCTGACAGCCTTGGGGCTGTGACCATTCCCTGGGGAGCCTGGGCAGTGCCCCAGCACCCTCTGGGGAAAGAAGATTTTCCTGACATCTCACATCAATCTCTGCTGACACAGCTCCAGCTGTTCCCTCAGATCCTGTCACAGGTCACCAGGGATCAGTCAGTGGAATCTAAAAAGCTCCAGAGTTCACCAAATCTGTTGTGAGAGACCTGAATACCTGCACTGACTGTGTTGATTTTATCTCCTGCTACTACAATACAAACTTAGACAGCCTAAACTGGTAGACGTGCCCACACTGGCAGCTGGTTTAGCTGCCCAGTCTTGAAGCTGAACCCTATTAAAACCAGCTAAATTATAGTGTAGAAGAAAGAGACATTTCCCTCCTGCTTTGCAATGGAAAATGACCAAGGAAAAGGGCATTTGACAAACTAGACATTAATGCAGCAATTTTTTTCCTGCTTTGTAGTGTATTCACTATTGTCATTTAAGGACCTGCTGTCCTCATTTTCCCTCGGAAGCCACACAAAGCTTCTTAGGTAGCATTGCCTCATGCCTGTTCCACAAAACTGCTGTTTCAGATTTGGGTATAATATACCAACTATTTACGGTCCAACATAAAACTTGCAGGTGAACTTTCCTTTTGAACTTCACCTTTTACATCTTGTGCACAAAATGCAGAAGGAGTTCCATGGGAAGTGACACTGTTCTCCTTTAAATACTAGAGCTATTCTTATCAGAGTGAATTGAGAGAGCTGAAATTATTTTGTATTTTTAAACTGTTCTTTACTGAAGAAAATGTTAAAATTATGAAAATCTGCAGGGCAAAAGAAAAAGATTGGATTTTGACATAGTTAACCAACTAATCTCAGCTTGAAAATTTTACTCTGTGGTATTTTTGTACCTGCTTGCCTGTGTAGCAATAGAAAAATTACCTTCTAATGCATTTCTTACATTACTCCGAAATCCATGAGTCCGAGACCTGGCAGACATATTTTCATTCAAACACAGAGCATTAAGTGACCAGAAAAGTGTAACCTGACCTTCTGTGAGGTCCTTAGTAGCTCATAGAGGGATTACACCTGATAGTAGCTTATCAGGTTCGAACCTTCATCAAACAGCATAAGCCTCAGAGAGCAAAACATTGATTTGGTGATAATCAGAAGGTTCAAATGGTAAAATGTGTTGGGGCACAGAGCTCCTGACAGTTTATTTTCAAGCCTACTGGTTTCAACAAGGTATGTAATTACTCACAGACCACAAAACCACTTTAAGACATCAGAATTAGCCCCCCTGTTCAGCTCCATTTACCATTCCCACCATTTAAAATGCTGGAATCCTGGATGACATTTAGCACCAGGATAAAAGGAAAGTAAAGTTTTAACAAAGTTATAGATCATGGGTGTAGAAGTAAAATCATATCGGAAACATATGCAAGAGGTTTGTTCTGCAGAAACAGGAGTGTGATTCTGTGTGAAGGAGGGATAGTTTCAACATTTTTCTCAGTCCTCCCACAAATCCAGAGGGAAAGCAAGATTGTAAAATGTGCCTGAGGTTCTGCAAATCTGTGAATGTCTTTGAAAACAATACAGGCATCCAAGTACTGCTGTGCTCCAGACTCTTGGTAGGGTTCCATTAAAGAATGAAATGTCGTGCAGATGAAAGATCACAAGAATCCCAGCACTTAACAAACTTCATCCACCCAGAATGAGTCACCGTCACGATGGCCACACCGTAACAGATGGCTACTCTGAAGCAGAAGTGCTGCACTTCATACCTGAAGCTGGTTCATTAACGGAATATGCAAAAACTAAGATATACAATATGTTATGAAATCTTTCATGAAGAATAAAAATGCTCTTTGTGTGCTGTGTTGCATTGCATTGATGGTAAAACTGTAATTTACAAAAGTTTGATGCTGGGTTTAATAAAAACCCTGAAGAATCTCTGTTACCTGCTTTGAAATTGCACAGTATGCAAGTTCCTTACTGAAATTGGTTAAAATGAAAAGGTAGTAATTTAAGTTTTGAAGTGATTCAGATCTGTGTGTAATCTTTGAAGAAGACATGTTGATATAAATCTATTAAAAATAAAATTGATTCAGTTTATGAACAAACTACATAATCTTTTTGGTCTTCTTTTTATGCGGGAGATCCAAGCAGACAGTGAATTATTAATAACTGACTACTATAGGCCTCAGAGTCTGTCCAAATTCATCACCAACCTCAACATGTTAAAGTAGGATGGTGGAATCTCTTCAGAAAATCTCTTGCTCTTGATTCACAATGATCATGAACTGAAAGAATTTGATTTTTTATTGGACTGTTCAAAAGCTCTGTTTTATCCTTCCCGTGACTTGTCCAGCTTCTGTTGAATTTCTGGATATTGAGATACTTCCGTTGGTTCAAAGACCCTTCCAGTATCAGATATTTTCTCACTTGATCTATGTCTTATACAGCTAATTGCACTGATGTTATAAAACCCTCCAAACTTTTGAGCAATTTCTGGTATTCTATGAAATCTCCAAACTTGTATTTCTGTTTGGATACTACAAAATTTACAGTTTCAGGTTATGTTACTGCCGTGGTTTAACCCAACCAGCAGCCAAGCCCCTTGCAGCCCCTCGCTCACTCCTCCACCAGTGAGATCAGGGAGAGAATTGGGAGAGTAAAAGCTATAAAACTCGTGGGTTGAGATAAAGATGGTTTAATAAAGCAAAGCCCACACCAGCCACTGGGAAGAAAATTAGCTACCCCAGACAAAACAAGCAACATTGTCATAAAATGTATGGGTAGAATTGAATTTATAACTAGTCACTGGAGGACTGCAATGAACAGACCATCACTAATATGTGGCAATACAGTAATTTCGTTAAAACTACCTTTGAGGTCCAATGCCAAGCCAAATTTTAATAGCTTTATGCCATGCTAAAGTTAATTGTTCTAAGTATGCCATCAACTTAAAAAAAATCAGTGTGTTATTGTCTGAAAAATGACTAAACAGTGGCAAAAAATGAGAAAGAAATTGCAGAGTACTTTATAGGGATGGAATCACAAGAAGGCTGGCAGCCTCCAAAAAATATGTAGTCTAATCCAGCTCAAAACTCTTAAAATATTAAGCCCTTAGAAAGAGAATATTGGGTTACAAATGTGAAGCACCTCCTTCCAGAGGAGACCAGCATTCCAATTATCAGCTCACAGTAATACTTCAAACACAAATATCACTGGACATGGGTCTTACTTTTATGTGCCAAGAGCAACCTATTATTCACAATTTCACTTCTAGTGACAGAACCACTCTAACTGCATTTCTCAAGTCTGTTATTCAGAGTGCTTAAAGATCACACTCTAAGCACTCAAGAATAAATCTAGCTGGAGCTAAAAGATGAATTATATTATGAAGTTGGCATCAAGTTAAATTGCTCAAGCAGGGAAAAGAGGTTAAAAAAAAATTCAAAGCAGAATACCCACAAATCTGCAGGTACGAGGTACAAATATTGACACTGCCTTCTCAGGTAGGTTCCTTATGCTCCACTGTTATGAAAGAACATATATGGAAAACCAAGAATTTTTTCATCTTGAGGCAGCATCCTGAAGTACACAAGAGGACCACTGCTTCATCATGGATAATACTATTTAGGAAGAATATAAAGCTGGGACATCTAAATATAAAAAACCCACAAACCAAGCCAAACAACCCAAAAAAAACCCCAATCAAAAAAGCTGATCTCCATTAAATGTAAGAGGAATTGAAAGATAAAATCATGAAGAATATTCCCAAGGCTACACAGGTTAGGCACTAATAGATGTAGTGGAGCTTTGGCAGGGGTTCAGAGATTTTGCACTTTTACTCATTACCAGAGTTCAGTTCCCAGCTGTTCCCAGCATTCCCTGTTTTCCTCAGTCATACAAGGAATCTGCTCACAAGCAGGAAAATGTTGTTTCTATCCACAATCTGCATTATCTTGGAAGGGGAAGCATGGAGGCACTGGACACTAAACTGAAGTGGGCGTTTTAGTTGCTGTGGGTTCCAGCACACAAGCCAGGCAGAATATCGGGCAACCTAAGCCAAACACAGCAGTCACAACACCAGACATCACCAAAGAAGCACATTTGAACTCTTTACATCTTTTCATTTTCACTTTATCATACACTTCATCCAAGCATCTCAAAACTCTTAAAAATATTTATGAAATCTTACAGAACTCCAGAGAAGTAAATTATCATGAGTTGCCACTTTACAGATTGATACACTGAAATTAAAAGACAACTCAGCACTAGAGCTAGGGAAAGAATTTCACACATCTAACACCTTCCCTTCAGTCCTGAATAAAAATGTCCTAAGCTGCCTGTAATAACAAGTACTCAGAGACACCCTGACAGTTCTGAAAGACACATTTATATTAAATTCCATTAAACTGCAAAAATAGATGTTTTACATTAATTGATTTTATTTCTTACCATGCCTTCTAAACAGTCAGTGAAGTGTTACAGTTCTCAGAACTGAGCAGATACTCATCACATCAAATGTCTCATCTTAAACAGGACTTTTCAATACAGATTCACAGAGACATTCAGAGAGTTTGTTGTGACGTTAAATTCAGATAATCCTGACAATTTTCCTGAAAAGCAAGTATCCAGAACTATTTATGTCTCAATATATACTAATCTGAACTTGCATATCCAATCGATTTCCACTCTTTTTTCAGTGCAGAAGTTACAATCACTATGCCATAGAATCATTAAACTTGGAAAAGATCTAAAAGATCATCAAATCCAGCCTTCAACCCAGCACCACCACCATGTTCCCCACTAAACCACATCCTCGAGTGCCATATGCATGGTTTTTTGAACACTTCCAGGAATTGTGACTCCACCACTGTTCTTGGCAGTCTGTACCAAAGCTTTACAACACTTTCTGTGAATTTTTTTTTCTAATTTCTAATCTAAACCTTGCCTCGTGCAAGGTGAGGCCATTTCCTCAGGTTTACTGAATGTTCAGTGTCACACAATGATATTTTATCAAAGATGTTCACAAACAAAATGTCTAAAATGTATTAAATTAATAAGTTTGCTGACACGGAATGAAACTGGGATAACTTTACAAGATTTCCATTGATTTAGCTCCTTTGTATTGTCTCAGTGTAGCAGCAGAGTATTTGGTCAACAACCTTGCATTAACTTTGAGGTACTGTGAAGTGGAACCCAAGAAGGAAGAATTCCACAGAGAAAGATGGAATATGCTACACTGGAGGCAACACTAAGTTAAACGTGGATGCTGACTGCAAATATGATGAAAACATAAAGAAATATTAGACCTAATTTGTCCATCACTATCATTCTGTTTTATTTAATGGACAGAAGTTCTTTAGAAAAGGGACAACCTCTTCACACATTTTGAAGTTACAGAGCCCTTATGCCCATGTGTCTAACTAAAACTGTGGCATTAACAGATCAGACCCTCCATCATGGTTAAAATGCTAAAAACACTTCCAAGCGTGCACTGTACATAGCCCCAGAAAATGATAATTTTGCACTGATTGGCAATGGTGTTTTTTTTGTTTTGTAGGGTTTTTGTGGTGGTTTGGTGGCTTTCTTCTCCTTAAGCTGTTATTTGGACACATAAATTATATCCAGAAAGAGCAGATTTTCATGAATTGAATGATAGTGAAGAAAAATGGGGGGTTTTGATCTAAAGCTTCTTGCTTTATTGTGCTACTCGAGGTGTGAACAGTGCAGAACTCTCAGGCTCACTGCAAATCACACAGCTGTGCTTTAATCCATTCCTCAGTTCCAAAAGGAAGAGGAAGAAAATGAGGGATGGGTTTCTTGAGAAGGAAATAATTTGGGGAGGTTACTTGTTTTGCATTTTTGTTTGTTTCGTTTTGTAGATGAGATTCTTATGTTTTTATGGGACACCAGAAATGCACACAGTTTGTCATGGTTTAGCGTGGATTGGGAATCAGTGAGATGTGTGAAATGGCTGGACATGGATTACCTACAATGCAGCTTTCTGATTTAAGTTACAGTGAAAGCTGAGATCTAAAGGTTGAGATGGGGAGGTAGAATGTGCTTTAATCTTTCCTTTTTTTAAGATTTCTTTCCCTATATCTCACATTTAATACTTACAAGGGAATTCTTTCCCTATTCTGATAGATTTATCTCATGAACACAATTATGTATTCTGTCCTTGAGGCTGAAAGTGTTCTCAAAGAGTTCTTCCTGTTACTCAACGGAAAAAACTTTGTAGCAAGTGCAACACTTTACAGTTTATCAGTCCCAATCAGAAGGTCTAACTGTCCACTGATCTACTGACAAGCCCTAATAGATTAAAAAAAAATGACTGCATGTCCTGAAAAAAAAAAAAATACTGTTCAGAATTTTTCAGTCCTGAAGGGCATAATTTTTAATATTTTAAACTCTGGAGTGGTCCGTACTGTCAGCAATAAGGCTCAGTATTAAATCAGAACTGCAAACCTACAGACATTTTTGCTCTTGTATCAGTGAATGTGACTGAGGTAGCCAATTAGTTTGCAGCTGTGCCACTGCACTGATTTCATTGGATTCACAAGCTAAAAAAGTCAGTACCTGTTAATATTCAGACAGAAATCTTCCAGTTTATTAACATACACACAGCTACATGTGTTGCATACAACATCAATGCTTCAACAATTATGTTCATTCTGAGGTAAGGCATTCCTCTCTCAAGAGCTGTATTAAAGTATATCCTCTTCTTAATTGCTGCTTATCATCCATTCTCCTGCTCTTTCTCAGTCTGTGACAACAAGATCTGTGTCACATCCTCACTGCCAGTGGAACTTTACCCGCTTTGAGAAGCAAGGTCTTCTCTTTTAGCAAAGAGATGAGGTGACCTGTTCTACACTGCTTAGACAAACTGTAGACTTTACAAGTGACTCTAGAGGTCCTCAATCTGTCACAAAGCTGAAATAATCCATGGCTAAACCTCCTTCCACATGCCTGCCAAATGTTTCTCCTCACATGTTGACCCACGCTCTATGGATCTTTTCATTTCCCATCTTTCAATCTTTTATTTTCATTTCCTGTTCTGTCTCTAAATTTCTCTTCCCCTGTGCCCACTTACCATATGTTGTATTCTTCCTGATCCTGCCATCAAACAGAAATCCAGACACCCATGATCAGAACACACTCTTTGCTGTGTCAGCACAGATCACAGAACCATGGGAGGGTTTGGGTTGGAAGGGACCTGTCATCTACTCCAACACCCTGCAAGGACACCCTGAAGGGACCTTGGGAATGGCTTAAAACTGAAAGAGAGTAGGTTTAGATAAGATATTAGTAAAAAATTCTTCCCTTTGAGGGTGGTGAGGCCCTGGCACAGGGTGCCCAGAGAAGCTGTGGCTGCCCCATCCCTGGAAGTGTCCAAGGCCAGGCTGGATGGGGCTTGGAGCAATGTGGGATAGTGAAAGGTTCCCTGCCCATGGCACCAGATGGAACAAGATGGTCTTTAAGGTCCCTTCCAACCCAAACCATTCCATGATTCCATGATCCTCAACTAGACCATAGGTTGCTCATAGCCCCATCCAACCTGACCTTGGATGTTTCCAGGGATGGGGCATCTACCACCTCTCTGGACAACCTGTGACAATGTTTTATCACCCTCATTGTAGAAAACTTCCTTCTTATATCTAATCACTGATGGCCTACAGGATCTCAGAGAACATCAGGACCATCAGCACACAGCCCAAATAAACGTACATCCAGTAAACCTGCACAGCAAAGGTGGAGAATCTTTCTGTGGTGTGGACCCCACCTGCTGAAATGAAAGAATCTGACACCATGACCAGACCCTCATTAGCTTTCTCTGTTATGCAGGATTATTTCCATTTATATTATGGAGCACTGCTACTTCATACAGCATGGTTTCTGTCTAGAAGTTGTCCAGAGACTTCTTCAGCCTTCTGAAATACCTCCCAGACCATCCACAGTGGTCCATGGCTCATGACTGTCTGTTGCAGAGATCCAGATCCTCATCACTTAAAGTAAGGATTCATTTGTCAGCTATAATAATAATTGAGCTGCGATGACTTGAGGATGACTTTAATGAACTCTTTAGAGAGGTGCAGCCATACACAAGCCAGGCATAACTGGCAATCATGAAACATTCTGGTAAGCCCCCAAAAGCGGTTGAGGAATCCAGCTTCCCACGTCATCACCAAACTGGGAGGAAATAAGAAAAAAGTACCATCTGGCACACTATGTCTTTGCCCCTGTGAACTTTAAAAATGATGATGTTGTCATAATAATGAGGAGAAAGTGTTTAATTTATTAATTCATCTTTAAAAATTATGGGTGAAGTTGTGTACCTAGTCATGACATCTTTTCTTAATTTGATGCATTAAGGAATGTTATATTTGGTGTCATCAAATGATCTCCCTTAATTATGACAATGGGTAATGATGGCCATTAAAGTAATGACATTTGTCACCATCAGTAGTGGCAAGGGTAATGAATAATGAACAAGGCAAAATTTCCACAGAGACTTTATAGTCTTATATTCCACTCAGCAGCAGGCTAGAAAAACACAGAAAAAAAATAGTTCCCTGAGGACAAAAAAAGTTTGGGTTTGAGGAAGACAAGAGAGAAGCTTTAAAACACTAAAGCACACTAGCCCAGAAAGATATGGATTAATGATGTTGCATAAAAACACCCCACCAAAACTTAAAAGCCTTGTCAGAAAATCCACCTTATTAGATCTGCAATAATATCACCCTATATATTCTTTTCATAAAAAAACACAAACCAGCTTTTAATGTGACTGCCCATACCGGGAGTATGGTGTCCAGCTCTGGTCCCCACAACTCAAGAAAGTTGTGGACAGATGGTCTGAAAGAGGCCACAAAAATGTTCAAGGGGCTGGAAAGACGGAATGAGTTGGGTCTTTTTTCCCTGGAGAGAAGAAGGCTCTGGGGGACCCTCATCACACAATCCCAGTACTTACAGGGTCGCTACAAAGATGGTGGAGGCTCTCAAGGAGCCCATGGAGAAGGCAAGGAACAACAGGCATGAGTTGTACCAGAAGAGGATTCATCCAGATATACAAAAGAAATTTTTTTACACTGAGAACAATCAATCACTGGAACAACCTCCCCAGGAATGTTGTAGAGTCCCCATCACTGACACTTCCCATGGGTGACTGGGCAGGGTACTCGACAATCCAATGTAGGTTCCAAAAGCTGGACCAGGTGATCTTTCAAGCTCCCTTCCAATCTGTCCTATGGATTGTTCTGTGATTCCATGATTTTACACTTAATCCCAGAGGTTGCTTTTATCCTGATCTTGAACAGAAAAACCCTCTGAATTAAGAATGCCGGCATGTATTTTGAGATGCAGAAGAATTATCTTTTTTCCCACCTACAAAACTAACACTTAACCTATCTCTGTGATGCTTCCTAGTTTTGCTCCTGCACATAAGTACAATGGATTCTAAATATAATACTATTTTATTTTCTATCTAACATGAACATCCTGTGTACATGCAGAAAGGTACAGCATATGAGTTGCATTTACACATTAAACTTCCATGGAAACTGATGCAATGTGGCATAGAGAGTGTCTCTGCCAAGAGGCATGAGGAAATGACATGGGCAAAGAATAGCTCAGGTAGGCCTACAGCTCATACCATAAATGCCACCAAACCTGGTGCTGCGTTTGTTTTCTCCAAAAAAAAAGGAGAACAAGCACTTCATCAGTGCTCATTCTCTCTGCCCAGATTGTCTGTCCAGCTACAGACCAAGCAGGGAGGAAATCTAAACTGAACTAATCAGTGATTCCAGCTGAACTGTCATTAAAAACCTCTTCTACTACCTGCAGGACCTGCTGCCCACTTTAAAATTGGCAAGGAGGACACTTAAGGCTGCTCTGACATGTGCTTTTCTAGGACATGACATAGCTCTGCTGAAATGAATGAAAGTATATTTTATAATAAGTGTCTTGCTGGCTTTTAATGAAATGATGCATTATTAGCAAAGATTAAAAGAACTAATTATGTACAGCATGGTTGAATGATGGCTGGGGGGAGAGAGATGATAACTATCTCTGTGCATTTGAAAATGGAACATTAAGAAAAGAAAGGATTTTTAATTTTTAAGGTAGCAGAGATGGGACAGACTTCACTGAAAAAACAAAAAAGCAAAGCAAAGAAAAAAAGAAAACCACAGCTGGAAATTCAGTAAAGGTAACTTTGGGCTCAATAGCAAATGTCTATTTGTCTGTAAACTGAACTCCTCAAAGTGATTGTGAAATCTCTGTGAGTTTGACTACTAAAAGCACAATGAGAAAAAGTATGTGAAAAGAACTCAAAGAATTATTTCTTGAATATGGAAACCAGATTGCCTGAATACATCTTAGACATAATGGACAGCTGTGTCAGGAGAAAGGTCAGACTCTGGGCAGTGAGAATGATAATTCCTCCTGGTACTCTCATATAGATGTGATTTAGCTCTTATCATGTAGGGATCCACAGCCTCTGAGATGAAAAACATCACAGTCAAAGATCATAACACCATTTTCCTGGCATACAAATCTGTGAAACTCAGGCTTCTTCAAGCACAGTTTTGATACCATTTTTAAAAAGTGGTTTAGAAATAAAAATATTTAAAGCAGGGTTTAAATAGCAGTTGTGACCACCAGGTTAAATAATCTATCAACTGTGCTAGCAGGCTCTGTAACTGTATTGGAATGCAATAAAAATGCCTTCAAGAAAAATAAATGGCATAAAAACTATGTTGAAGTGGAATGTTAACAGTAATAGATTTGAGCAAGGAGAGAAATATTTGAGCAATTTGAAAAAGTATGGATAAAGAGTTTCACCAGTTTCAAAATGGAGTTTGCTAATTTTATGTTTGCCTGTTGAAGAAGGCTTGGTGCAATACCCCAGGAAATATCTACCTACCTTGCATCCCACGGGCACATCAAATGGAAAAAAATGCTCACAACTGGAGCCTCAAAAGCAATGGAAGTTCAAAACAACCAGCTAACTTCTTGGATGGAGCACCTTCTTCCCCATGTACTGCTGGGCAGCAGGAGAAGAGCTGGAATAGCATTTCAGTAAATGCCCTGGTCTCTTTATCAAGGGCAGTAAAGCACTTTCATTTACTGTTTTTTTCCCCCAACTCAGACTGTTGTTAGAGACAGGCATGGGTTAATGCTGGTATTTCCCCCTCCTCCCCTATCTCCTCCCTCCAAAAAGCAGAAGTAAGGGGGAAACAGCTGACGCCGCTACTCCCAAGGCAGTCTCAGACCATCAGGAAATCAAAACCGAGTCTACGATTAATGTGACCAATTAAAAGGAAAAAAAAGCTCCTTCAGCTTCAAGAAAATCTTTTTTTCCCCCCCATTATGAATGTCTTATTCAGCTGAGGACAGTAAACAATCTTATGTTCAGTGACAGATGTTACATTCAAATGGACTGGAAATGTGATGAACTATCCAGTTTTGTCTCACAAAGGCTGCGGTTTCACTGGAGTGAAACACTGCGAAAATGGCAACCAACCAGCCCAGATTTATGAGCAATCCAGAGGACACAGGATATGGAACATGATCAAGAACATAAAACACCTGAACTCCTTCAAAATATTGAACCTTTAGAACATTATGTTCACTAAATAAGACTTAGTTGACAAAAAAATGAACAGGTACGAACACTATGTGGATTAGTTTGGAAATGATTTACAGTTCAGTGCACAGTCCAGAGTACGTATTCTCTGCTCATTTGGCTTCTGTGTGCAAACTGTCTGTGCATCAGAACTAAAAAAGAAGAAATGGGAAAATTAATTGGACTAGAATTACCACTTTGCACTATATTAAAAGAAATTAGGAAGCTCAGTAGAAGCCAGATCAGAAAGGACCTTAAAACAAACAAATGGATTAGGTTTGATGTGGAAAAGGAGAGCTCAGTGGTGAAAATGGGTAGTAGGATCAGTGGAATGAGGGAGGAAGCACTCCTACTGGGAGCCTCTGACATAAATTGTAGAGTAAGACAAACTTTGTCCAGGGCATGAGAAGAGGAAGATGCAGTAGTGAAGATTCCAGACACTGAATATTGCAGACAGTGAAGCTTGTGAACATTACTTACAATTTTCAATCAGCTCTAGCACAAATGTCATGAGGTGCTTTTTCCTCTCCTAAGGTATGGTGATGATTTACTTTTCATAGCTCAAATTCTTCCTAAATTTGAAGAGCTTGTCAGTAAATCCAGATCTTTGGTCCTCTGTTCAAAAATATTATCCTTTCTAAAAGCACAAAGCCAGATTTTTGGCCTCCTGGGTTTGGAATAGAAACACAGTAAAGTTTGACTGAGTTGTGGCTGTCCAATCCCTGGAAGTGTCCAAGGCCAG
Source organism: Oriolus oriolus (assembly GCA_013400235.1). Taxonomy (NCBI): domain Eukaryota; kingdom Metazoa; phylum Chordata; class Aves; order Passeriformes; family Corvidae; genus Oriolus; species Oriolus oriolus. The sequence continues at coordinate 129,297 of VXBT01002864.1, forward strand.
GATGGATCGGGCTTGGAGCAACCTGGGATAGTGAAAAGTGCAGGAGAGCTTGGAACCAGATGATTTTTAAGATTCCCTTCAACCCTAACATCTCTGTGACTCCATGACTGTATTTTTTTCTTTAGTATATACTGTAATACGCTTAGCAGGTAGGAGATAAGAGGTCGTGTGCTTGTTTTCCTTTCTGTGAAGTCCACTTCCCCAACCAGAAAACTACAAACAAACCCAAACCTAACTATTTTATGTCTGAGCCCTCAAGCTGACAAATTACCAAACTTGAAATCAGAACAGCAGCACCCATTGTTTACCTTCTTATCGAGGTGTTTCCACAGTGAGGCAGAGTGAGAATCTCAGTTTAATCTGAGTTAGTCTCATTCTAAATCCCCATATCAGATACTCTCACATCACAGTTTTTGTTAGACATAACAAGAATTCAATAATCTTTAAGAATTTTGACTTAAAAACTAGATGTTTTATAAAAAAGTTTAAGGACAAAGGTTGGTTCTCAATACAACAGGAATATTTTATCAGGTACCACTTGTCTGATTTTGCTGCACAGCCTTACTAAAAACTGACTGTCACGTGGCAATCAGAGTTATGCTGAAAGCACAAAAATACAAAAAACAAAAAAAACCCAATGCCCCCCAAAAATCCAGTGAACAAAATAAAATTGCAAATGAAGAAATATGACCTAAACTGGCAAAGGGAAATATTCATGATTGATGTAATTCCACGAAAGACAGGAGTATTAATTATGAGCAAGACACCAGATGTAGAAATCTTTTTTTGTATTATATTCTGTGATGTAGTGGAGTTCAGATAATTTGTTTTTTAATGATTAATGAAGTCAGCATCATTAGCATGTGTTTTTTCCTACAAAGAATGAAGCAGATGGATCTGTCAGGGCTTTATAAAGTTCAAATTAAAGACGAGGATTTTCTTCTCCACTGTTTGCCTTCATTCTATGGGGGAGGAGGGCAGTGAGAAGAAGGAATAACTGCTATTTCTTTGATCAAATAAATTTAGAATTCTGAACAAACCCCTAGGTGTTTGGGTTTTTTTTTTTTTTTTTTAAGCAGTTGGGTTTTCAAGTGGGTAAACTGTATTTTATTCCTTCTCAAGAAATTTATATTCTTATTTCTTAATAAGCCATTCCCAAAAGGCTTTCAAGAGGGTTGCATTGCAATGGGGGCTTATTGCTCTGCAGTTGTATTGTTACTAGGATTCAGCCTCTGACTCCAAGAAAATGCCTATAGGCAAAACTAAATCAGTTTAATCTGACGTAGCATCCTCCAGGGTCTTTCAGCAGAGGTATCACAGCACAGATATTTGGGATCTTTTCAGCTTATGCAACTGTTAAATCAGAGCAAAGAACCCAGACTGCTCCTGGGATATCTAGAACAGAAATACTTGCCCAAGAACATCATACAGAGCATGTGTTTAATGTCCAACCTTCTTCACAGCTGCACAGTGGTTTTTCTCCTCCTTATCAGATTTAATAATCATGACAATTGATGTTCTGAGTTTACTTGATACACAGTTGTCCCACAGTGGTGCTCCAGCCCTTGGTCTGTTAAGACTCTCAGATTTCCAGTATTTCAGTCCAAGAAAGGAGATCCTCACATCTGCTGTAATTTCTTTTTCTAAATGTAGATAAGAGCAGTGTAAAGGCCATGTGCACATCCAGACATGAAAACTGCTTCCTCAGACTAATTCTGTTGCAGAGGCTTTATCACACTCCCACTGTGTGCTAATTATAAAGTGATTTTTAAGAGCTTCCAGGTTTAGCAGAGAGACAGATATGACAATTGGTAGGTATCAATTTGTCTGTCTCTGGGACTCAGGTGTCCATATAGCAAACTGGAGACCTACAGCCTGTAGAGGTGTATGCCGTTGAGGCATCATCATGGGAACTGCAGGTACCTCCTCCCCCTAGCCCAGTCCCCGCCCTTAAGTGGGATGACAGACAGGAAGAGGATGGGCTGTCCCAAGACAGCGAACTTGTCTGAGTGACATCCCTTGCCGGAGCAGGTGCAGTTACTAGTTTCTGGAATGTTCCTACCCCTAACGGTTTTTCCTGCCCATCAAGTTGTTTACCCCTTGTTGTCTCCGCCTTGTCACCGCCCCAGTTGATCGTTATTGGCCTTTGATCCCTGGACCCTCCCTTACTCCGCCCCCTTGGTTGGACCCCATTGGATGACTCTGTAGACCCCTCCCAATTTTTTGGGCCCTTAAAAGCGCGTGTCAAGAGACAGTCTGGGTTCTCCTCAGTGGGAATCCGGCAGGTAATAAACCCTGTTCAGATTCTCTGGAGGACCGTGTCGTTATTCTTTCTCACCTTTGCCTCTAAGGTTCCATAGCAGTCTCTACCGAGCCTTTAAGTGTCTTGGGCAAGCGCCCCTCGGGTCTCCCAGACACGCTCTTTAGAGACGCAAGCAGCCGTGGCAGGCAAGTAGCTGGGTCTCAAGCTATCTCGGGCACACAAAAAGGAGACCTCAGCAGTCAGCGCAGCCACAACAGCCTGGGTGATGTTCTCCGGAATGCTGTCCCACAATGACACCCAACTTCACCCCAGGGCTGCTGCTTCCTGGAATTTTGAGAGTTCAGTATTGGAAAGATCAAACCCCATGGACCCAAACCTTCCTGTTAGTACAGGTAAGCTGCAGAATTGCCCAAACTGTCTGGGAGCCAGAGAGACATCATTGCACTAAATCACCTTACAGGAAGTCCAGTGATGACTTTTTCTATTACACAGAGAAAACATTCCCGGGAGAGCTTGACCTCACGTTTCCCCCACTGTCGCAAGCTCATGGTTTGATTCCTCCGAAGAACCTTAAAATCTCTTTTGCACAGTGACACTGCTCAGCTTTGCTTGGATTTCATGACATTTTTAACCTTTTCAGTCTTTTTAAGCTGAAGTGCCTAAAGTTCGAATAGGGCCAGGTGTGCAGTGCTCACTCCAGCTGTGTATTAGGCAGGCTTGGAGGGACAAGATCTCACAGCTGACCTGAGCAGAAGGGAAATCACACATGAACCACACAGACAAACCTTTTAAGTTGATCATAAGTGTCAAGGATCACAATTGGGTAGCAGAATGCACACCAAGCACCTTGGTGCTTTCATGAATTTTGCCCCTCACCCTGAAGCAAAATAGTTATCTCTGGTCATTTGATTTGGAGGTTGAGTCCCTTTCTGCCACTGTGTGGGACTGGTCATCGAACAGTCACTCTAATACAAACCTGAAATTAATTAAATTTACCTGGGATTAAGGAAATACTGTGCTGTAATTAGAATGCTTTCCTGGACACTATCTGTTTAATCACACATCAGTCTGCCTGACTATAATTGAATCCTCTTAATTAATTTTCCACTGTCCACCACTCCACATTCTGAAGAAAAGAAAACCTTTCCCAGTAGATTGCAAACAAGAACTGCATCATTTTTTTTCCATAACTGTTCTGATAGAAAGCATCTTAATGAAAACTTGATACAAAATTTGAAGCAAAAATATGAGCATGAAGATAATAACTGCATTTCCTATTGAAACACTGTGCAGATTTCAGTGTCATTGCAAGAAGTTACCTAAAGAGTTAAGAGAGACTTTACAGATATATCTGTGTGCAGTACCAGCCTGCGTGGTACAAGAGAAAGGGAGCCTGCTGTAAGAATATAAACCTCTAATAAGATGAGAGACTTTTACTAAGCCACTCATGCTTGAAGTCTATTGAAAGATAATCTTTGGTACAGTACTTCCAGAAAAGAAGTGAACTGAAATCAATATCCAGTAAAAAATAGATTAAGAGACCAAGCTAAAGAAATCAGAAGTTACTCAGCAGAACAGACATATATCTTAAAGATTATCATTGATCATGAAAGCATGGGGTCTTTTTGGATCCTGGGAGAGAGCAATTTCTAAGGACAAGACCCTGTGTCCTCTTTCATTTTAAGTATACATCCCTGTAGTACAATAAATTTTAAATCTCCATATTTTAATTTAAAAATAGAGTGGGGGAAAAAAATAAGGTTCAGATATTATCTGATCATGGGGAGAAAAATCTAGTTTTGCACAAAAAGGAGCTTCTTTTCACTCACACATCTGCATCTGTCTTTGTTTTTCTCTCTATGAAAAGAGACAATTCATTTCTGAGATGAAAGATGATCTTGCAGCCAGGAAATGAACATTCAGCAAAGGTGAGGTTATTGCCAACATCTTCAGAGACCTTTGGCCAATTTAATTACTCCATAATGCCATTCCTGACTCCAAAATGTCAATAGTAATAATGTGCATCCTTCCTACTCAGGTGGCCAATGCTTTGGACCTGCCATGAACTCTTTCCATGAAAATAAGCCCAAATAAGCCCATAATTTCCAGCTACAAAATAATCTGTATCACAACAGCCATTTTTTTCCTCTCCTTTGCTATATGTTAACAGAATCAATTTGTATTTTGGTTTTCAAAAACAAGGAATGCATTTCTTTAACCTTTTAATTACTACTATTAAGAAGACATAAGACTCAAAAGTTTAACAGCAGAAAAATGCCAAATATCTTAACAGGAATTGCAGGTGGAATGTTTGATTTCCAGTCTGAATGATTAATTTCAGCAAATTAAACAAACCTATTTTAGTGAACAGCATATTAACTTATTTCCACTGTGACACAATTCAAATCCTTGTCTAACCAGCACTGAAAAAAATTATAAAGGGGAAAGAATACCAGAAGGAATTAACAAGATATTCTATTTTGTTCTTCATTAAAGTGTATTTAGCATTGAACACCGTTAATATTTCTAACATGCATCCATATTTTTTTGAGTCCTTATTCAGCAAGGAGTATCTTGCAACCTCAAAATACCAAACTTCATAATAAATTCAAATACTCAGTCCAATTCTATTTGCTCACAGCTGTAAAAAGGAAAGAATCTTTTTAAAACATATGCTACCAAATTTGCTTGGTTTTCTTGTCCTCTGGATTACTTTCTTTCTAATTGAAAGTTTTATTCTGATGCTTCCTATAAAAAGTTTCACATTCTTAAGTGGGTTTTTCATTCTCCTTGACTATTCTTTCTTTTATCATTAGAAGAAGTAACAGTTTAAATATGTAAATGCATAAGAGGTCCCCACAAGTTGACAACTTTGAAATCCTCCTTCTGCTACAAAAACAGACTCTTTTTCTTTCCAGGACTAGGATTTAAGTTTGCTGTCCTAAGGTGAAGCTTCTCTTCCCACCACACCATTCCTTCCATGGCCATTCACACACAGACAGGTTTTTTTCTCTATGCTTTCAACATCAAAACAAGAAATAAAGGGAAGAGAAATTGTCTTCCCCAAGATACAAAAAGCCTGAAAACACAGCAATTATGAGAAATTTGATCCTTTCCTTCTAGTCAGCACCAGGAAGACTCGTGGAGTTTTTGGAGTGGGGAAGGGTCGCAATGTTGATTCAAGGATTGGAGCATCTGTCATGTGAGAAAAAGCTGAGATCACTTGTGCTGCTCAGCCTGGAGAAGAAAAGGCTCAGAGGGATCTTCTCAAGTTGGACAAACACTTGAGGTAATGAAGAGAAGAGAGCCCAGCTCTTCATGGTGGTCACTGGATGGACAAGAGGCAGTGGGTACTAATGGAAATACAGGCAATTCCATTTAAACAAGAAAAAACCCTAGTTTATTGTGAAGGGCATTGAATGCTGAAATAGGTTGCCCAGAGAGGTTTTAGGGTCTCCATTACTGGCCTCTTCCAATCTCTGTGATTCTGGGATTCTACAGTTTACAATAAATGCTGAACCTTCCAAAAAATAGTGATGTAAATACCTTAAATGTTTATTTGGTCATACTTTATTAAGAGCTTGTAGGCATATTGCATCCTAAGCTTGCTTCTAATATCCCTCCCAAGAAATCCCAGTTGTGCCATCCCAGTTAATAAAACCTCCAAGTTTTAAACAATTTTCCTGTGAAATGTTTCTTCTCCATCTGAAAAACATCCCACAGAAAAAAATAAATATTGTCTACAGAAACAGACCTGTCTTAGTCCCTGGGTGTCTGCAGAGTTGTTTCTCTTTCCCATTCTCACTCCCCTCTCCAAGTGAAGTTACTGAGGTTTGGGGATTTTTTCCCTTTTTAAGTCTTTTATCCCAGAGGCACCACCACCATCACTGATGGGCTCGGCCTTGGCCAGCAGTGGGTCTGGCTTGGAGCTGTCTGGAACTCACTCTTTGGACGTGGGGAAGTTTCTAGGAGCTTCTTACTGTGACCACCCCTGTATCACCCCCATTCCCAAAACCTGTCCATGTAAGCCCAAATCAACCAGTTTCTCACAGCTTCTGCAGCCTGTGACAAAGGAGGGCTGATCTTGTGATCTTCTGCCTGTCAACTTTTCTTTTTCTTCTTTCCCCCACCCTCTGCTCCTCTGATGTGAAAGTAAAGCTGTATTTTCATTGCAGAGCTTCATTTCTTGTGTGTACCTTGTACCTCACTCTCAGTTTCTCTTGGTTTCTTCCTTGATCAAGCCCAGCCTTCAGCCTGCACTTGTGCTTTCACTGTTGCCCCAGCCAGAGGCTTCAATTTGGGAGAGCTTGTTGGAGTTCAAAGCAATAGAATTACCCACTTTGAAAGGAAGGAAAACTCTCCCCTTGCACTGACAGCTCTCCAGTTGTTTACTTTCATTTTTTTCCTTGTGCTCTCATGACCTGGCACGTTGTCTCCTGATCCATCTCTTTTCAAGCTGGCACATCCTAAAGAGTCACAGAAAAAGTTCTGCTGTCTTCAGTTAAACTTGGATATCAGCTCTTCCCTCCCTTTTCGACCCAGCAGAGTGGAGAGGGAGACTCACACCACCATTGTGGCTCAGCACAAGGACAGATTCCCTGTGTGTCATCTTCAGGGTGTAGGTGGTGAGGGACAGGCCAGCTTAACCTGCTGCTCAAATCTGGGTGGTGATCACTGGAAGGGACTTTGCAAGGCAAACATTAACATTAAGTCAATCACAAAGTTCCCAGGCAATACACACTAAGGAAATTGCACCCCATCCTTATGTTTGTGTGTGTCCAAGCTCCTTGGTCTTTTGCTAACTAGCTCCCAGTTAAAATACTGAACATATTTTCACTGATGTCAGAAAGCAGAACGTTTTGGAGCTTGTCAGCAAGGGAGGGGTCCTGAGTGGTGCCTAAGAAGGAGAGTGGGAAGCAGAGGTGTATACGACACTTGCATCCAGGAAGAGCTTTGTGTAATCAGATTTTAAGTGTTTCTGCTTCAGTACACAGTCATAAATGTCAGCTGAAAGTTAACTTTGTTGTTTATCACATGCATGTTAATAACTTAATTGAAAACCAAAGTGCTCTATTGATTGCAAATGTAAATTGGCAATGCTGTGGTCTCTGCCTGCCAGTCAATGACAGCAGCACGAGTCCGGGAGGCAAAAACAGAATAAGGGAGCTGATTACAGAAGGCATTGAAGGAAGAGATAAATGCTAGAGAATATTTTTGTATTTCAGTATCAGCAGACTCCTTACAACACAACTCTTCATGCAGCAGCTGATAAAGATTCAATCCCTAGTGCTTGTGTCTTTCAATTTAAAGCTCAGATGAGACACACATGCATCCCCACTGCCCCACCACAACCTCCTTCAGGGAAGAGCAAGAAGCAATGCTGGGTTTCAGGAGACAGGCCCTCAAGGAGGCACTACCTGGAGTGACAGCTGCTGGGTGGGATCAAGGGCTCCAGGAACACCTCACTCTTCTCCCCAGCTGTACTTTATTTGACAAGAATGGCATAAAACTTTCAAAAGTGTGACCATATCCAGAGCAAATAGATGCAAGCAACTGGCAACATTTCAAGAGGGTGATCAAAAATCTTCCTTTGGGAAGAGAGAGGGCAGCTTTCTTGTAAATATGGGCTCTTCTGTACAGGATCTACGAAGGTTTTGGAAAAATCCTTTTTTGTAAATGTGAACACCTTAGTATTGCTTGATTTTTGATACTGATAAAAATTCATTTAGTATCAACAAAGACCTACTCAGTGCTAGAGTCAACAAGCACCTAAAATCATGGGTTTATAATTCACCCCTCCCTGCCCTTACATTCCCAGTCATCAAACAGCACAACATTATTTTGTAATTCTTTTGTGAGTGTCTTTCCATATTGTTTACAATAATAAGACTCAAATTCACTTGAACTCCTAATTACCAGTGCAGTCTGAGTAGCTCTAAATCCGACCCCTATTATTGTATTATTATGCAGAAAGGGTCATAAGTGTGATTTGATTGATGCTATTTGTTTCCTGTACACAAATGAGAGTTTCCCTCTGAGCACAGCAGATACTGTCTAGAACAATATTGTTATGGAGATAAAGCACTGTGGAGACATCTTTTAAAGGAAAATTAAAATAATGCACAAGCAGCTGAATTAGGGAATCCTGTGTTCCTGCGTGTTGGAGTCCCATCTCCTACTGCTTTCCCTCATCATCTGTTTCCAAAATGTTTTCCCTGTTGCAATAGTCAGTACAGGGAAAGCCACTGTGATGCTCCAGCTGCCTTGTCGTGGGTGTGGACTGTTCCCTGGGGAGCTGTAGCTGGTTTTATGCTGCCCATACATCAGTCAGGATGTGCTCCTGGAAACACTGGCTGGCCAACCAAAACAGGTTGAGCTTATTTGGTTTTCTTTGGTTGGAAGCACTAGTTTGGGTTGTTTGCCTATTCACACAGAATTGTCACAAAACATTTGACCCTTATCTGTCTCCATTTGCCACTTCTGACAAATGGAGCAACAACAGCAAGCAGATTCAAAAAGCATAAACAGGAAAGGAAGCACCAGGTACACAAAGAACTTGATCTGCTCAGCCTCACTCACACACAAAATTATTCTGGCCCCCCTACTTCAGATATGTTTAAAATATTTATTTCCAACTCCACCAAAACTGCTAGGAGTCAGGCAAACATATACTAATCTGATAGTAAATAACTTATATAAACGTATAACCTGCTAATTTCAGACAGATGGTTAAGGTGAAGCCACATCAAATTTCTAATACTAGGGGGGAAAAAAGCAGATAAAGAAAAAATGGTTTTGTTAGATACACAATAAGAATGCTGTAAAAATCCCTAAAGTCTTAAAATGTCAAGTGACAAATTATTTTATAAATTACTATTTAAGTCAAGTAGCAGTTGACTTGATTTTTTGAAGAAACTATAATTGAAGCACTTTATTTTTTTTTTTTTTTTGCTGCCTATATAAAATAAAATAATTGCATAATTAGCACATAATTACTTTCAGGAGCGACTAATTTTGGATTCTACTGAGTACGTATGAAGTGTTATGCTGGCAACTGCAAAACAAAAAGCCAAAAAGTGAAAAACCTTCCCCTATCAAGGTCAGCATTTGCATTATAAGACAATCAAAATAGTGTCAAATCAATGGATAGTCCAGCATGCAGTGGCTGCAGGGCACAGGGCAGTGACATGGAAGGACAGCCAGGGACTCACAAGGCATTGCTGGCAGGACTCAAGCTGACCTCGCTCTCGGAGGTCTGGTGGTGCACCCAGTGAAGAGAAATATTTCCAATGGCTTCGCTGGTGCAGGACCGGGTCCACTGATGAGTTATCTATTGACTGGTGTTCATTAGCTCTGCAGGGCCCACTTTGAAACCTCTTCTCCATCCTCTGTCATACTTAATTACTCCTATTGTTCAGTCTGAGGAGTTATAGACTTGGGACAAACAAGGGAGAATAAAACCATTATTTTACTTTATAATCCAGTGCTCCATCCACTGAGTTACATTTTGTGAATTTTTGTGTTGTTAAAATGTTTTTCATCAATTTTTTTTTTTTAAGAAAAAAACCCAAAGAACCCACACATTAAACAACTTCATTTACATACCATTTTTGTCTCCTAGGACATCAGGAAACATTAACATATTTCTACAGCCAACTAAATGTATTAACACTGCATATATTGCTGACAAGGCTTTCTTTAACAGGTCAAACCCCATTTGATCTTTGAAACCTGTTCATACTTTTTTTTGTCCCAGCTTTGATATCAACATCTCTCATGATCCTGAAATCACCCAAGATAGCTGAGGTGTTGATAATATCAAATATCCCAGTTTAGTCACCTCTTATTTCTATCTCAGAAAAAAACCCTACCAAATTGCTACCTTTTTTTTTTTTTTAATTTTGCCATACAGTGATTGTCCTTCTGCATTTAAACACATTTAAAATAAACCAATTAGCATTTATCTCAAATATTAGAAGGTCTGGTTGTAGATTTTCAGCCTGGTCCTGCTCACATTAACACCAATCTTGCAGGGCCTCCAGGCAGCTGTTTCTACTTCTGTCATTCCTACATTTTCTGCTCTGCATCCCATCCCTGTTTCAGGGATCTCAAAGGGATAATTAGCTGTATTGGTCAGTCTTACATACAGGTGGACCACAAGTCATATAAATGGCTGTGGAATAATCTAAGCATCTCAAAAATCCTAGAAAACAGATCACTGCTGGAAAAGTTGTCTGTCTTTGGACAGGAACAATCGAAGCAAACAATGAGTGAAAGGCCTTTTTGCAAGTCTTTCATGGAGTGTGACCTTCGGTGTACCCAGACTGTGTGAGGGAAGGCAACTGCTGCCAGCCAGATTAAATTGTCAAAGTGAGTGAATTTAAAGCCGAGGTTTTAACTTTCTACCTATTTACATATCACATGGAGTTTAACGATTAGCAAATTAGACACAAATCATGTGCAAATCAATGCAAATTACTGGTTCACACACACAATGTAAACTTCATTTTTCATGTTGGGATGTAGCCAGTGCCTGGTTAACAAGCATATGGATTTCTGATCTGGGGTAAATGAGCTACTCCCCCCTCTTCCCCTCTCATTCCTCCACTTGGCACAAACCCACCACATTTCTCATTCAATCCACATAATTCACTCAATACTCTCCTCATGTCAGGCTTCGTGTAGGCAGGTAATAACTTCTAGAGTCATTAAATTAGGCTGTGTGCTTTCTCTAATTTGTGCTCCTTGGTTAGAGTTTTGTGGTCACTTACACTAATTAGAAATGCTCAGTTTATTAACAGAAGATATATGCTTTGGAAAGCTCCTGGAGATTTCCAAGATGTTTATAGATCCCTGAAAATTTTGTTTTCTTGACTTTTGAACTGTGTCATATATAACTATTCTGAACTGAGCTGACGAAAGCCCTTTGATCTCACCCTCGTAATTAAAACCCATTGCATTCACTGCTCCTTCCGTGCCACTTTTTATTTCAGAGGGGACCTACCTTTTCCCAGGAGAGATTACACACAACCAGAATCACAGAATCAGACAATAGTTGTGCCCAGAAGCAGCCTCTGGAGGTCTGTTCTGCAAACTCCTGCTCAAAGCAGGAGCAACCTCGAAGATAAATCCGATTTCATAGAATCACAGAATGGTTTGGGTTGGAAGGAATCTTAAAAATTCATGTAGTTCCAGCCCCGTGCCATGGGCAGGGACAGCTTCCACTGCCCCAGGTTGCTCCAAACCCCATCCAACCTGGCCTTGGAAACTGCCAGGGATGGGGCAGCCACAGCTTCTCTGGGCAACCTGTGCCAGGGCCTCATCACATTCATTGGGAAGAAGTTTTTCCTAGTATCTCATTTAAACCTATTCTCTTCTAGTCTGAAGACATTCCCCTTTGTCCTGTCTCTATTTCTTGGGCAGTTCTGGAGTTTGAAACATCTGCAGGCTCTGTGATTCTGCTCCCTGCCTGCTGAGCCTCTGTTCCTGTGCTGAAGGGAAAATGAATTTCCTAAAATCCAGTGTGAGTTTCCACTCCTAAAACATGTGGCCTTTGCCTCTTGACCTTTCACTGTGCAACTCCAGGACTCTACTCTGTCTTCACTCCATGTCACCATAGGCAGTGGAGGGAAGGTTTCTCTAATTCCCCTTGCAACTTCTCTCATTCCTGTGCTCCAGCCTCCAGCCCTCTCTGCTATACTCACACCAGTTTCTCATTTTTGGGGGACTCTGAAAAGTTTTCCACAGACTCCTCAGTAGCAGTCAAAACAGACAACTGTCCTTTGGTGGGCTGCTGCCAATTAGCGTGAATTTTGAATAATAAACTTTTTAGGCAATTACCAGCGATATTTTATCCTCCTCTCAGAAATTCTGTGTAGCAGAGACCTTCCTTTAAGGCCAGGTGAAGAAAAGGACACTTGGAAAACTCTGTTTATCCACCCTCAAACTGATTTTGGTTTGTTGCAGACAAGGAAGATCAAAACATACAAATCAAGGGAATGTGCCCACTGGCAACATATAATCCTTAAAACTCCAGCATGTCTCACAGAAAATCCCTCACAATATGTATGTACAGAAAAAGTTGAACTGAAAACATTGCTGAAGTCACAGCATCCATTTAAACTGCCTCAGGCTGGAACATCTAACTGGGAAGGAGTGATTTTAGTCCCTATCAGATGTGAATAACATAAACAATCAAAGAAATATGTCTTCTCTGACATGACCCTTAATCACTGCAAAAAAAAGGGACAGTGACCTTGATTAACATTCTACTGCTGAATATGAAATGAGAGATCTCATTGATCAAGGATTCCAGCAACTGGGGACGTACAGAGCCTTTGTTTTCATCCCTTCATTTAGTGCCTACAGAATTTAAGGTATGATCAAAATAGAGGAGAATGTTATACAGGCTGCATCTGTAATCTTCTGCTCCCTGCTGAATACAAAGCTCTTACATCTTTTGTATGAAATAAGAAAGAAATACTCATATAACCTGGGCTCAAGAAGAATTGCCAGTTAAGTTTCCATTTTCATGTGTGTGAAGGAGGACAGAGTTAAAATTCTGCAGGCAATATTTTGTTGACCATTTCCTATGTAATTTCTATAGCATAAATAAATTAAATGTGCTATTTTAAAAAATATTATTATTTTAGAGGATTTGGGCCTTAAGAGTCAGCCTTTAATCAGAAAGGTGTTTTGTTCTGTAGCAGTACAGTCATCCCTACAATATATTAAAATATATAAATTTTCTGCTTTTAAGTGTTAAAAGTAACATCTTTCCCATGAATATTTATTTTAATTTTTTTTAAACTTGCTTATTTCACAGTTCATCCTTCTCCCATCTAAGCTGCTCTTTCCTTTGCTCCTTGCCTTGCTGCCCAAAGAAATTAATTCTGCTATGCTCATGGTTTTGCATGTATAAAACATCAGATACCAGCATTTTCTGACCTTCTGCTTCTTTCAGAATTCTCGTCATTATTCTGTGGCTTCAAACAACCAGGTATTACTCATATTTTTCAGACTTCACAATCATCCATCTGATGTGTCGAATGTTTTAAGAGGCTTAGTCAACAAACATCCAGCAAGATGAAATGTGCAGAAAGCAGCTATAGTCTGAATCCTGGACAAAAAATGTCTACAAATAATTACAGACCTCTCTCCTGAGCCCCAGACACAGTCAAACAGACTAAGGTTACAGTTCTATGCTAAATCCAATATTACTGCTGACATTTACAGCCCTAAAAGTTAAGAGCTCTGGAAAGGATGTGTGGCTGTAGCTGATTGAAAACTGTTGGGAATTATCTCAGCAATGTCATGACTCCCAAATTTTGCTCAGAATTTGCTTTACAGGAAGTTATTTACCAAGTTAGGGCCCAGGTTCAGGTCACCATGTGGATGTACCCTGTATTCCAGGTCCTGAGGATATCAAAGAGTGGGCAGATAATGTTTTATTGTTTAACAGTAGTTAGGAGTTCTTTTAGAGTGCACTGGGAAGTGAACAGGGAGTTCCTCACAGCTTTGGGTACATGAGTTGCTTTTGAAAGCCTGCCCTCCTACAGACATCCACTTCTGAAAACACCTCAGTGCTTTGGGTTTAGGAATTAACCTACATGGGCACTTCAGTGACAGAATTACTTCCTCAGCCAGGAGATTTCATTTACAGCCCTGCACTTGAGACTTTTGCCCCTGTTGCAGTATATCACAGAAACTCATTAAGCAAGGTGTCTGCGAACTACTTGCTTTGTATCTAAAAATAAGTTCAGTGCCTTATTTCCACCATGGGATCAATCCAAGAGGGAGATGCTTTTCTTAAGGAATACAACTGTACCATCATGAGCACTGCATCTTTTTGCCTCAGAAACCATATGGATTCACAGAGCAAGTGAAAATGTTGTGTTTTGTTTTTTCTTTTCCCTCATCTTTCCCTTCCCTTTAGCTTTTAAGTCTGGGCATTGTAAAGGAGGGTTGAGCACTAAACTGCACCCACAAAGAGTTTAGAGCAGTACCAGGTCTGTCTCCAGTGCTTCTATTGAATCAAAATAAGCTGACATAAGCTGGACGATAGGATGGCTGGTTTTGTGCTCTCAGAGCTTTCAAACCGCTGTTGAGCTCAAGCTGTGATCAGACTGAAGTTTAACAAAATAAAGCAGAGAAACCCACCTGAAACATCTCTCTCTAGCTTTGGATGAATGCTATTTATCACTGGAAAACTTAAGCCTTTCTTCTAGGTGTTCACTCCATGCACTTTATCTGCTCCCAAGATTGCTCCATTGTGAAAAGGAGCACAAGTGTGATACTGCTCTGAGCCACAGTTCTCTCAGGAGGATCTATCAGGCAAAGCTGTTGCTTTCTCAGCTTCTGCAGAAAATTCATTCCAAATATAATCTCATATAAAACACATTTGATTTTTTTTTTAATACACCTCCCTCTCTCCAAGTAAATGCAGCTTCTGTTGTAGCTCAGATGTAGAGCCTCGGATCTGAAGCAGGGATAATCATGATCAGACTTACCAAGACATGATGACTCTGAGTGGGGCTTCTGTTCCAAATTTGTTGCTTTTCCTTCGTAGGTGTTATTTTAATCTTTTCCACAGGCATCACCTCCAGACAGCTTTTGAGCCATGCATTTATCTGTGCAGGACATTTGAATTCTATCTTTTCCTTGATATGAGTGGTATTCTTTAACAGTCTGACACCAACAGGATATTTGAGCACAGAAAGTTTTTCTCTTGGACCCCCAGACTCCAACATGGGCTTTTCATTGCCATTGGAGGTATAGAAATTTGTTTTTTTCCAGTTTACTACATTTCGTAGGAATAGAGGAGCAAGAGGGGAGTGACTGTCTCTCAGCAAGCATGGAGAAAAAACAAAACTGAGGAAGAAGTATCAGAATCAGATAATTATTTAGGTTGGAAAAGGCATGTAAGACCATGGAGTTCAACTGTTAACCTAACGCTGCCAAGGTCACCACTAACTGGTTAAGTGCCAGAACAGAGATCCAAATGAGTGGTTTAAATCTTCACCCTTGGAAATTTTCAACACTCAACTGGACAAAGTCCTGAGTGACATGCTCTTTGACATTAGTCCTTTTTTTGCACAGGAGGTTTCACTACAGACCTTATACATTCCCTCACAACCTAAGTTTTGTATGATCACAGTACATAGACCATACAAAATTGTGAACCAAAGGTGGGATTAAATAAGTGCAAATTAAATCCACTAACATACACAACAGCTTCTTTAGACTTGTAGTTAACTCTCTAGACCATTCTTGCTCACTGGCCTCAGCAGAGGTGGACTGAGATACAGGACAGTGTCTGCAGGTGGTAGTGTTTGATTGTGCTGATATTTTGCAGAAAAAAGGAGCTGATGGCTTTGATTTAGGGTTTGTGATTTTACGTAACTGACAAGCCAGGCAGAGTCTGTGGATGGGTGTTTTCTATTGCAGTCAAATCAAAACAAATAATATAGTTAAGGCACCATGCAAACTGTCTGGGATATTGTCATATCACTACGTGGCTTCTATTTCTGATGAACATTACAAAGACTTCAAAGCACTTTTTTTCACCAGCTTTCCATATGTCAGCTGCTATCAAAATACACTATTTAAAGTTAAGCGGAAAGAAAATTAAAATTATTATTTTTTCTAGTCTCTGATCAAGTGCTTGAAGAAAATCCCAGACACTGCAACATGTGTTAAATGTCCAGCTTTATCCACAACTCTAGGACCACTCTACTGCCTCCAAAGATTGTCCAAGCACTAGAGGATCCCAGCCTCAGCCTTGCAGCAAATAACAAACCTGTACCTTTCCCAGGCATTGCTTCAGTCATTCAAAACTCCTCTAAAATAGAGAGCTCAAGACTGGGATAAAGATTCTCCCATTTCATCTAAATGCTAAATATGACCATCTCTTTGGAGGGATAACAAGCTGTTCTATAGTGCCAATATGTGGTGTTAAAAAGCTAAAAATAAGAAATCAGAAGTAACAATACAGACTCTTACACAAAGTGGCACTGTGGGAAAATTTGTCAGAGAAGCAATCTTCTGCGTGACTATTCAGGCTCTAGATCTGAAATACCAAATCAAGTTCAGAAGGTACAGCCATAGAATGGTCTGGGTTGGAAGGACCTTAAAGCCCATCCAGTTCCAACCCCCAGCCACGGGCAGGGACAGCTTCCACTATCCCAGGTTGCTCCAAACCCTGTCCAACCTGGCCTTGGACACTTCCAGAGATGGGGCAGCCACAGCTTCTCTGGGCACCCTGTGCCAGGGCCTCAGCACAATTTTTTCCTAATATCCAATCTAAACCTGCCCTTGTTCAGTTTGAAGTCATTCCCCCTTGTCCAATCACTACATGCCTTGTAAATAGTCTCCCTCCATTTTTATTGAACTCTTCAGGCATTGGAAGGCTGCAGTGAGGCCACCCCAAAGCCTTTTCTTTTTCAGGCTGAACAATCACAGTTTTCCCATCCTTTCCTCCCAGCAGAGCTGCTCCATCCCTTTGATCATCCTGGTGCCTCTTCTGGACTCCCTCCAGCAGCTTCACCTCCTTCCTGTGCTGGGTCCCAGAGCTGAAGGCAGCTCTGCAGGTAGGGTCTCACCCGAGCGGGGCAGAGGGGCAGATCCCCCCTTTCCTGCTGCCCATGCTGTGGGGGACACAGAGGGGATTCAACCCAGGACATGGGGGATTTCAGAGATGGGGCATGTCCACCTCTCACCCACCAGCACCTCCAAGTCCTTCTCCCAGGGCTGCTCCATCTGCTCATGCCCCAGCCTGGATGGTGCAAATGATCGATCGGAGAAGTTACATGAGCATATAATCACACACAGTCTGTCAAGTTTCATCGGAATTGCTCCTAAATGGCTGCTTAAAGCCAATTTCAGGTCATAAGGAAGAAGGCGTCCATCCAGTGAGCTTCCATTTCATCTAAAACCAAGTTCCAGGTAGCATAAGCAAACACAGAAAAGAGAAAGTGCTGAAAGAATTGCAGTATTAAAGAAAAGAAATCCCTTTTTGCATTTGCAGAAAAAATATTATTCTGGAGTTAGCTTGACCTATTATGGAAAATGGTTTCTGCTAGCTCAGGTGAGGGTAGTACAGTAGTGGGCACAGTGCTAGGGAAGAGAAATCACTCCGAGTAATTAGCAATATAAATGCAGATTTCAACAGGTGAGTGGCAAGCAATTGCTGAAGTTGGATGGACATTCAGTCTTAAATTCAGATAGTAATGTGAAAATACGAGACAGCTATAGCATGTTAATGTAAAAAGCTACTCCAAAAGTTAAGATGAAGGTTAAAGCCTACTTTGAGCATGTACACTTCAGCTCCCAATTTATTGATGGATATGAATAGAAGAACAGTTTACTCATACAGTAGTTTTACAGTCCCTGATGTCATGTGTAGGAAAAAGCATTAGTGCCAACCTCATGCTAATAGATTGCTGGGAAACAAGAACAAAGCAAAAGATGATCTACGTTGCTGGGAGACTTAGAGTTTGATACCAGTGGGAAATTTATTCCAGACAGGTTTACACCACACAGTCAATAAAGCACTGAGTTTGCAAGACTGTGTGTATGTGAGCTCACTAGGAAAGTTTGGCCAACAAATCAGGTGTAACCTTGAGTTTGTCACCAGCCTCCCATCCATTATCCTTTTCTTCCCCCTCTGCAGTAGCACTTACATTACATATTACATCTCCTCTTTTCTACAGGAGAGAATGCAGATTCCTCCAGTTTTCTTCAGAGACAACATTTCTTGATTTCTTATTATACTTCCTGCTTTCTTCTTCAGTTGATCTATATTAGAGTTGATTATTTACACCTAAATATAGAACTTTGAACCTAGGTATGTCTTTTTTCCCTTTACTCCTTTTTTCTTCAGACTTTGGAAAATTGAAATCCAGGTTTAAATGAATTGATTCAATCAGTCTTTGTTCTGAACGAATTATCATGGTGCCAGTATTAATGGTTCATGTTTATTCACATGGGTAATTACTGAAGCCTTAACACAAAATGCTTTCTGACCTTGTACTTTCTGTGGTCTAAAATACCTGATATTTTTCAAAAAATTACTTCTCCCCTCCAAAAAAGTGACTTTATCTGTGTGGGCTTTATATTTACCCTTATCCTATCGCACTGATCCAGCCAAATGGAGGCGTTTGAATGGCCTCATATCAGAAACAAAATCCAGGCAGAAAAAGGTTGTTAATTCACTGGGCTTTTCTTAGATCTCCAGATTTTCAATACAGTTACAGCTGACCTTGAAACTCGGGATTTGTGGCCGA
The DNA here is from genome assembly GCA_013400235.1 of Oriolus oriolus. Classification (NCBI taxonomy): domain Eukaryota; kingdom Metazoa; phylum Chordata; class Aves; order Passeriformes; family Corvidae; genus Oriolus; species Oriolus oriolus. Next base: position 147,843 of record VXBT01002864.1, read on the forward strand.
GGAGATAATGGCAGAAGTGCTGATAGACTAACTAGTGTTTTGGGATATGAATCTGGAGTTTACTCCCACTAGCAGTATATCATTCTGCAGCCGAGGTATTACTTATCCTGGTCCTCTTACCTCTGCCAGCACTATGAGTAGTTATCTCTCTCCATATCATTAAGGGAGAAAAATCCTGTAGAGTGGCAGGAAACAATTTACACTTTGGAACAAGAAAAAAAAATAAAAGAGAAGAGAACACACTTTGAGTGCAAGCCATAAGCTGTGTGGCAGTGAGAAAGGACTGGAGTCTCAAAGACTGAGTGAAAACAAGAATGCAGTTACTTTACTACTACAAGAGATGAAAACAATCCTAAAATCCTTCAGTAGGGTATGTGCGTGTGTGTGTGTGTGTGTGTGCGTGTGTGTGTGTGTGTGTGAAATCCCTCACAAAAGGGTACTTTTTAAAAATTTCCAAGTAATTCAAGAAGAATATTGATTACCTTGCACGTTTTCTCAAATAAAGGGTAAAAACTAAGACTTTAACGTTTAACTGCATGAAATCAGGTTATTTTAGTGGCAGTTGGTGTGTTCAAGATCGTTACAAAATACGCCACTTACCCTTACCAAAATCTAAATAACTGCCTGCATTGAATCCCAATGATCTGTGTTTCCTGGAAGTAAAGGGAAGATTTATTCAAATTATGCTAAACAATTGAAAGTATTCTGGAAGTAAAGGAAAGTTTTATTCAAATGATGCAAAATAATCCAAAGGATCCTCTAAGAAAAAGGACTGGTGATGTTAAGAGTTCTAAACAGAGGCACAAAGCTTCAAAATTCAACCTGGAGTGAATTTCAGTGGCTCTGGTCATTACTGCAGTTGTTCAATATTAATCTTTTCTGTTGTGTTATGTCTGATGCTTGTTTGAAGAAACAATATTGGAAAATGAATTTGAAAAAAATGGACCAGGACACAGAAAATGAATTGCAAGTTGGACATCAAGATTACCAGGCAGGGCAATTCTAAAGCAGCCAATTTTCACACAGACCTTGGTGATTCAAGAGAACATACTTTTAATCAATAAGCCTGTCTGACACGCAGCCAAAGATATGTTTTGGACTCACAGAAGTTCTAAGAATGATTTGTAAATATTTTGCTACCAAGGTTTATTTTAAAACCTATAATATAATATAAATGTAGGGGAGGGAAGAACCAGGAACTTTCAAAATATTTCTTAAAATGAGTTATGGGAAAAGACTTGGTCTTAAATGTAGGGAACTAAATTGTCCAAGTATATCTTAATGCTCCCCTGCTGGTGAGAGCCTGCCCTGGGCACTCATGAGTGAGGACGAAATCACCCACCCCAAATACACACAGAGACAGAGAGGGAGGGAACAGAGGACAACAAAAAGTCTCACAGTCCCTACAAGTGACTTGTCTTGTGGAAGAATCCTGAAAATAATTGCAGCAGTGTTGAACAAGTGCTATTAATATAAATTTGAGTTTCCTGTTGCAGTCTGGGGAGAGGGAAGGCACTCAGGAGAGCTGCAGGGACTGGGTGCTGCTGCGTAGATGCTCAGCCAGTGTAGCTACCAAAGGGACGTGTAACTTTGCCCACTTTCATTTAGAGAGTACCTTTTCCAGCTCGTCCCTTGGCATCATTAACATAATTAATAATTGCTAGAAGTTGCCTGCTCTGCCCATGCTGGGAGTAGCAATTTCCTAGGCAGCTGCAGATTCCTTGTACCAAAGTTACAGGCAACGCTGGGATGAGGATGGAGGGCACGAGGATGCAAAGTGAGGAATATGCAGCCTTCTTTCACACACGTGAGGTTTTTGTACTCATGATGCAATATTTTCTCCAGTCCTTTTCCTGGCTAAATCTAGGAAAACTGAATTTTGCCCCATCCCTGCACATGCATTCTGTTCCAGGGGTCAAATAGGGTTTCAGTATATCAAAGCATCAATATTAACTACATTGTACCAAAGCCAATTGCATAAGATCACTGGAGGAAGAATTAAAGAGTATCCTGAGTTAGAAGGGACCCACAAGGGTCATCAAAGTCCAACTCCTGGCCTTGCACAGGATCATTGCAAGAACTCCACTATGTGCAGGTAATACTTTGCCATCAGAAAGCAGCTGCTTTGCCGGTGAACAGGCTGGTTAGTCAGCACCCAAATGCCTCAGGTTTTACTTTTTGCTTTGCAGGGTGGCCTTGGGCAATTACTTTCCTCTTGCCCCAACTTCCCTTTCCCCCTGTACAAATGATCTGCTTCTACCAAGTGCTCCAGGAGATTAAGACACTCTTTACCTTTAGAAGGCACGTACTCGCTCAACTGACTCTTATCTCTCCAAGCAAATATTCTTTTGCCATTAAGAAAAACAATAACCTGGAAAGGCACCAACAAAAAGCCTTCATTAGTGTGGAATAAAGATTGCCCTTATGTTCTTCCAAGACGTTGGAAGTACTACTCTGCCAGCTAGGGAACACAAATTATATGGCAATAATATCTTGCCTGTACTTTCTGAGAAGATCACTTTGCACTTGCAGATTATGCACTTTTTATGGAGAATTTTAGAATCATAGAATAGTTTGGGTTGGAAGAGGCCTTAAAAATCATCTAGTCCAACCCACCTGGAAAAAGCAGGGAAAGAGGTGGGCTCTCCTAGGGAAGAGCATACACAATAATTATTGCTTACTATTTAAAACCTATTTTCCTCGGAAAGGGGACAGCTGTCCAGCTGAACCCTGCTGGAGAAGGCACCTGCCACAGTCTGAGTCCCCAGCTTTCCCCTGGGATCACCTCCACACTTCCCGTGAGACCCACTGCCTATAATTCCATTCTGTGCTCTCCTGCCCAACCCTGCAGCTCTGGACTGTAAAAGTGCCTCATTTTACAGCTGACAGTGAAGATGGCAACACCCAGGAAATAAATTCTGAGCCACCTGATATCGACAGGCACCTTCAATCACATGGGGACAGCAGAGCATCCCCAGCAGCTGCTGGCACAGCTCTCCTGACCTCACACTCCCCCAGCTTCCAGCAGCCTCAGACAAGGCAGGAGCAGTTTGGTGACTGCAGGAGGCATCAGGAATAATTACTAGTTTGGGTCGAGAAAGTCTGCATTGCATCTTTATTTATCATTTCGGTCTTTTCTCTTTTTCAAGCCTCTAAGTGTCACTGCTAATGTCCCAGGAAGGCAAACAGAGCAACCTAATGAACTTGTGCTAATGAATAAAAGAAGTGGTCTGTGCTGTGGTTTTTTGAAATTTAAGCATTTAATTTTTATTCTGATAACAGTAATGGTATTAAAAAAGCCCTTTGTACTAAGAAAATGGAATTTACAGCTATAATCAGAATGTTATTCTTATTGGTGAGCTAGAAAGAACACAGTCTACAATATCACATTGTTGGTGCGCTTCCACATTCACTGCTTATTTATTTCCCAAGAGCCTAAAACATTTTTACTTTCATCAGTAAAAAAGCAGCAACTTCCCATAATATCTTTCAGGTCACACAGTGTCTATATTGAGGCTTTCATGTGTTTTTTTTTTCATCTGTGTTCATCTGTGGTGGTTTTGTTTCTTTTGGAGCGGTGGAGGTTGTGAAGAGGGAGAGGGAAGAGCATTTGAGAAAGAATTGTATAACTGAGACTACATCCTCAAGCTCTCAGTCAGAAACTCCCAGGCAACAAATTCTGCATCCAAGACACTCAATTTTAAATGAAGAGTTAATCACTGGGTTTATTTTAAAAGGAGGGGGGAAAAAAGGGGGATAGGGATATTAAAAAAAAAAAAAAGAAAAAGCACAGTTATTCCAACTTCAGTAATTAAATATTGAACCATACTATGATTTAACGTATCCTATTCCTGCTTCAGCCTGGTCACATGCTCCTGAAGGGATTTCTGTGAAATCTGGTACATAATCATCAGCAATTTATCTTCATCTGTCAAAAAACATACAAGTCTCATCCACACCATGAGTGATCTTCCTGTGGCTCAGTGTACGCAGCTGACAACTGTCACGTTCTGGAGCTTTAAGCAGTGCAAAGGCTTCACTGATGCTGTGTCTAATGGATTCACACACCTCTGCATCCACATTAATATTTACTGCTAATTATTGTTGCCAATACAGAGCAAATAGACGAAGTGTGAGGATTTGTTTGGGTTTCTGAGTGAGGCTAACATTTCACAGCCATATCTTAAAGCTGCAGTACATCCCATGAAGTTTTATCAGACTTGTCCCACCAGCATAAAGGAAATAAATGCCAAAGGCATTAAAAATATAGGCCTGTACTGTCCTTTGAAAAACTGGCTCTGTGATCACATTGTAGCATAGAATGTAACTTTGTATTTCAAATATTTTTAGTTCCTGTCTGTGTATGAGTGCATTGATAAGATAATGAAACATAGAAATGAGATGTTACTGAACTGCTTTCCTGTGTGTGTAGCTATGCCAGTCGGAAAAAAACAATATCAGCAGCAGGCGTAAAGCACCCAAAAATCAAAGTTTAGGAAGGCTTAGGAAGATTATTGCATTACCTCCAGTGCAGAGGAGATATAGGTCTTAAACATATTCCAAATCTATTCAAGCTTCAGAATAGTTTGGACAGATCTGTTTTCCTCCATTTTACTCTGAGAGCACAAATTTAAACATATATCCTAAATAATAGGGGTTCTGAGAAGCATAAAATTCCAAACTGTCATTTCCCTGGGCAGAATCAGCCTGACCTAACTCAGGTTTGGTGAGAGCCACCTGCCAGGGAAAACAAGGAAAACAGGGAAACAGGGCAAACAGGGAATGTAAGCTGTGCAGCATCCTCCAGCAAGTCCCTGTCATGCCTGGCTGTCAGGGACCACAACCCTGCACCAGAGCAGATCCTGATGGACAGCTTTGGATCACGGCCATTCCATCAGACACAGAGTGTGTTGTCTGACACGAGATGCTGGGCTGGGGTGTGGGTATTTCCAGGAGGTGATAGGGATCAAAGATACAGCCAATCACTCAAAGCAAGCTCGAGGGAAGTTAATCGAGTCAAACCAATTTTAAAGAAAGAACAAAACTCACGAGGTAGGACTAGGGAGAATGGCTTTAAACTGAAAGAGGGAAGATTTAGATTGGATATTAGAAATAAATTATTTATTTTCAAGGTATTGAGGCCCTGGCACAGGTTGCCCAGAGAAGCTGTGGCTGCCCCATCTCTGGAAGTGTCCAAGGCCAGGCTGGACGGGGCTTGGAGCAACCTGGATAGTGGAAGCTGTCCCTGCCCATGGGGAAGATGGTCTCTAAGGTCCCTTCCAACCCAAACCATTCTATCACTCTAGGATGTTATCATCTTAAAGCATCTTGAATCATTCACATTATCCCATACTTCCTGCCAAATTCAATGGTTTCATTACTAGCTTTCATTCAATTAGCTTTTCCCTTCATATCTTATTTTGCCCCACTTCAGTCCCCAAATCCTGCAGAAATCATCATGTGGTTAATGGCTGACATGCCTCCAGCTGGAGGATGTGATGTCAAATATGTGTTATGGATCCTCATACAGATTCACCTACCAGCTCACCTTAGGAACACTTCAAGAGGAAATTTCACTTGCATTAACTTTATGGATGTAAGAGTGGCTGCTGAATGCAATACTGCAGAGGAGAAACAAATGATCACAACAGAACAATGATTTTTCCTCTCTCCGTAAGGAACACTGCAGAAATCCATTCCTGCTGAAGTACATCTTATCCTGAGAGGTTCACAAATAGCAGGTTTTATTCTCGACACTCACTGGTGGCAGGGTGGTTAGCTTTTAGATTTCATCTTTCCAGCAAGGTCATTTCCCCTAGTGAATCAGCACTTTGGCATCTCATTTTCTCTCTAAAAAGGGGGAAACAATGTCTAGCATAGCAGGAGCACACGGACACGCAAATTTTTGCAGACAAGAGAGACAAGAAAAGGATCAGATGAATTCCTTTGTGCCAAAGAAATGATTACACTGACTGGTTGTTTTATTTAGATATAGTGCAGACAGCTTGCAGTGGGTCCATTGCAACTGCCTTGCTCTTAATTACATTGATTTTTAAAAGCTTTGATTAATTATGATAGAGAGCAAAGGTTTCCAGCAGAGAGATGACTGTATCAGAAAACAGCTCCTGATGCTGACCAGATCAGGTCAGTGTTTGAAGCATTTTATGTCCCATAACAACCTGGACACAAAGTTGTCACTAGCAGGATTGCAGATGTTAAGAAATATTTACATTGTTCAAAAAGATCTATGATTGCAGAAGACTAGCAATTTCTTTATTTAAATTGGTGGAATCAGATGAAAGGAAAGAGAAAAATTATAGTTTGGAGTTTTTATCGTTTAGTCATTGGAATGAAAACAAATCAGAACATGTATTTATTGTAGAGACCGTTTTTTTTTTTGCCATCATTGAACTAAAAAAATGCCTTATTTTTTTTTTAAATTTTGTAAAATTCATTCACCATGTGAACTACAGGCTCTTGAGAGCCTGTGTAAACAGAGTCAGATGCTTTGCATCTCTCCACCTCATTTCCATCCAAACCCTGAGCTGCTTTCTCAGGTTGGTGCAGGAATTTTCTGGTATCTATGGCACTATTATGAAAAATTATGTGCTTGCCTGAGTTACGTAAGGAACAAATTTGCATTCAATTCCCCAAAGAGCCATCGAAGGTTTACACGTCCTTGAAAGCATCACTTAAAGTGGGGTTCATTGAAAACTAACTGATAGTCGAGCTTTTCAACAGCTCTGGGAAGCCAGCAGAGGAAAATTGAATTGCCCTGTGCCAGTGCTGCTGTCTCACCAGGAGCTCTGGATGGAAGCTGGATGACAAGGTTAGAGTAGGTGCATAACGTTACAGGACACAAGCCTCTCTGCCTCATTTTCTACACCTTTAATTCAGTAATGGCAGAAATTCCCAGGGTTACTGTATCAGAGCATATTCATTAACATTTCAAGTCCTGCTACTAACGACAAGTATTGGTGGAAGATTTAAGAGAGTGAGATTCCAGCTTCTGGACTGAATTTGCCGTGCTGATATTTGTGGCTTCTTAAATCTTACTGTTGTAGACATTCCCACCTTCCCTGCGTTTAAGGGTTTTTTTAAACCCCTGACAATTTCTGGCATTCTTTTTCTCCTTTACGTTTATATCCCTCTGTTTTTTACCTTACTGCAGTGATTACTTTCCTTTTAAAAGCCTCCTGGAAATATACATCCTCATTTTTTCCTGACAATCAAATATTGGGTATTTTTCATTATATTTAGTTTTTAACATTACTATTTGAGTTAGAACCTACTGTAACATGTAGAATTAGTTTCAAAGACTGAAATTAAAGTCTATTTGAATGAGCTTTATATGACATTTTTCTTTGTCACCTATGCTGTTAGCCCATCAACCTTCAGACGAAAGCTGAGAGGGAATAGACTGCAGTACTGTTAACACACGCTTCTAGATTTCTCTGCCTGCATTTCAAGATCTGATTAAATCTGAACTCTACGACTTCTAAAGTGCTCATGGGAATTGTGTAACACTCTGGAAAGGAGATATGATCAAATCAAATGCAATTGAACAAAAAAAGAAAATTTGGAAATGCAGTGACTGCAACAAAATGGACTGAGATGAAAAGAGGTGCAGTGAAAAGGACTGAAACTTGCCAAAATTACTCACACTGAAATTCTGAAATCAGGGAAGAAAGGTAAGCAAAGAGACAGGAGAAGAAATTTAAGAAATGAAATGCCAAAAAATAAAGAGAGAAAATTCTGAAATGAAGTGAAAACAAGAAAAGCGAATGGGATGATATCAAATGCACAGAAATGGACCAAACTTTGCCCAAGTGACCCTCATTGAAATCACAAGATTTCATTTCCTTGCCTGAAAGGAAGAATTTTCCCAACATTGCTCCCTCCACAGCTTTCTGCTTTGCACCAGCCTCAGCCAAAGGCTGCTTTTACTGCTCCCCTTAGGGTTAGTGTTACCCTTAGGGTTCGAGTTGAGCAAAGCACAAAGCCCAGAGCTCCAGGAACAATGAAATGACAAAAGGAATGCCAAGGGGAGACCTTAAAAAAGGAATTTCCTTTCAGGAAAGGAAATGAAATCTTGAAATCGGAGAACAAAGTGGAACAAACACTCTGGAAAGGAGATATGATCAAATCAAATGCAATTGAACAAAAAAAGAAAATTTGGAAATGCAGTGACTATAACGAAATAGGACTGAGATGAAAAGAGGTGCAGTGAAAAGGACTGAAACTTGCCAAAATTACTCACACTGAAATTCTGAAATCAGGGAAGAAAGGTAAGCAAAGAGACAGGAGAAGAAATTTAAGAAATGAAATGCTACAAAATAAAGAGAGAAAATTCTGAAATGAAGTGAAAACAAGAAAAGCGAATGGGATGATATCAAATGCACAGAAATGGACCAAACTTTGCCCAACTGATCCTCACTGAAATCGCATTATTTCATTTCCTTTCCTGAAAGGAAGAATTTTAAATCAGAGAATGAAGTGGAACAAACACTCTGGAAAGGACATATGATAAAATAAAATGCAATTGAAAGACAAAAAAAATCTAATGGAGTGGCTTCCACAAAATGTACTGAGATGAAATGAGGTGCGGTGAAAAAAGGTCACCTAGGGATGAAAGCAGCGTCTTAGGAGAGCGGTCTTGGGGGTCAGGCAATATAACACCAGAGACACAGAGAAAATTCAGGAGTTGACTCTTGATGTATTGCTTTCCCTACTGCCTTCAGAATGGGGCTCTGCCTCAAGAAGTACAGTGATACATTGATGCTACGGCTTCCCCATCCACCCCACCAACACCCCTTTTCTGATCTGACATGACTTGGTACAAAATGCACTTTTTCTAAACTAATCCTGGTCACTGGGATGTCCCTTCTGACTTTACTGTAAGATGAGCTTACCACTAAGTGTTCAAGCTCAGAAATTCAGGTAATTGCCCTCACTGGATTTTAGGGCCAAGCAGTCATGGGGCACTAGAAAAATGAAACATAAATGGTTCCTTGGTGGGAACCACACCTTCAAGACCTTATAAGCTGTTGCCTTCAGAGGAGGAATCCAAACAGCAATTTCCCACGTGTACTGGGGCAGCAAAACTTAGGGGAGCACCATGAGCACATAGGTGCACATCCTGTGTGTTTTCCAAAGGCTGATTATGGGGAATTAAGGACCCCTGAGAGACAGTATGGGCAGAGTGGGAAGCACCAAGAAAAAAACCCACTCTAATAATCATTACCTGAAAAACCACATTCCCTTTTAAAACTCACGGTCCCACACAAAGCATTAAACAGGAACCTGATGTTATATTTACTGTCTGCACAGAAACACCTGCACAGAGAGGGAACCCCAGGGAAGCACACACAGCAAGTTAGAAGAAGTAACTCGAGCACATGCAAGGACATCTGAGTGAAAGAAGAACTCAAACTTCCCTGCAATTAGACCTTCTCCTCACTGCACATATTTTTATCCCTGACAATAAAGCATTTTCTGAAAATTAAGAGGTCCAACCTCTCATCTACAGTCTTAATTACAGGGAAAAAAATTTACAGCTTAACTGCAAACATCAAAATTCATTTCAACAACAAGTACAATTTAAAAAAAATAAAGTTTTATTACACATATTTGATTTAATAGTTGAATAACAAAACCTTCCTCTCTCCTGTTCTTCCCTGTATAGACTTTTCCCAGCATAACACCCACCATCTCTGCTTCTCTTCCCCTTCTTTTACCAATGGACAGAATGGGCAATTTTTAACTTTTTTTTTTTTTTTTTAACGGGCCTGTCCATGCTGCCCATGCTGTCCAGAACTGCTCCAGTACTTATTTTCTCCTGGCCATAACGTGGGTGTTACATACTGCAGTTATGTGCAATAGATTACACCCCTTGTAATAAACAAACCAGCTTTCCATCCTTTGGACAAATTTGTACAGTCTCTCCTGCCTTCTCCCCACAGGGTGACAGGTTCACTTCAGAACATAAAAATCAAAGCACTGAAGGATGTCAGGTCCTCAGGAGCAACTGAGTCAGAAATTCTCCAGTGATTGTGGAAAGGGCAGACAGTTAGCTTTTCCTGATGACAACGATCCTTAAATTACTGCCTTAATTAAACATCCAGAGTTCTTACTCAGAGATGTGAGTATGTATTTCACACAGAGCTGTGCTGCAATTGTAGCAGAGGAGTATCCTCCTGGTTTCCTGTGTCGTGGGCAACTTCATTCCCTGTCTCCTCCTCATAGTTAGGGTTTGATTTGTTTGTCTCTGTCCCCAGAAACTCTCCCCCCTCACTGGAGTGAGTCCAGAGGAACCCACCAAGAGGATCAGAGGCATGGAGCAGCTCTGCTGTGAGGAAAGGCTGAGAGAATTGGGATTGTTCAGCCTGAAGACAAGAAGGCTTTGGCGTGACCTAATTGCAGCCTTCCAGTGCCTGAAGGGACCTACAAGAAAGATGGAGAGAGACTTTACAAGGGCCTGGAGTGACAGGACAAGGGGGAATGGACTCAAACTGAAAGAGAGTAGAGTTAGGCTGGATACTAGGAAACAAAATCCTTCCCTGTGAGGGTGGGGAGGCCCTGGCACAGGGTGCCCAGAGAAGCTGTGGCTGCCCCTGGATCCCTGGAAGTGTCCAAGGTTGGATGGGGCTTGTGGAGCAACCTGGGGTAGGGAAAGGTGTCCCTGCCCATGACAGGGGTTTGGAACTGGTTCATCCTTAAGGTCCCTTCCAACCCAAACCATTCTATGATTCCATGATCCTTAACCCACTTTTCTCCATTTCTAGAGCAAATCAAACCTTAACACTTCAGAATTATTTTTCCTTTTCTATGAACTTTCTTTGGTGACTTTTTGTCCTTATCTCATCTGTCTTGAGCCTCTCTCTTGCTAACATCTATGACAGTTCTTTAAAAACTTATTATGTCCCCATCAATACCTCCCTTCACTGTGACACTTTGTAGCCACTGTAATAAAGACTGAAAAAATGACCAGGGTCCAGAGGACAAATTCACACCAATAGTTACTTGTGGTTTATGGGAAGGACATAAATAAACTAAAAATAAGATGGAGTCCTCTAGGCTGAGATTGTGAAAAATTACCTTGTCCTCCGAGATTCAAACATTTGGTAACCTATGTTTTATTTTATTTTATACATTCCTATCATTAATAATCAAATTAAGCAAAAGGAACTTGTTTTTGCTTTGGATTTGCACAGGAATTAGCCCGGTGAAGTCTGGAATTGATCTCCCTCTGTACAACAAAGGCTGATTACAGTCTCTCCTCTCTTAAAGTAATTTATTTATATTTTTCTAAATGATCATTAGTGAAACATTATTGAACACATTAAAAAAAAATAAGGATAGACAAATTATACTCTGCTAATGAAGACAGAGAGAGAGAGACTCAAATCTTGCCATTTTGTATCTCACAGCCCCACTGAAATGTACCAGAAGTTTGATGTAATACCTCATGATATTTTATTTGCATACCAGCATGTATATCCATGCCATGTAATCCGAGAAAAGAGGGAAAATAAGAATAATGTATTAAACAGGAGTGCAGCAGGAGGAGTGAGGCCTCTGACAGCTCTAAGGACCTGGGTTACACTGGATCTTAGAGCTACTCAAGGTTTTCAAGTGCTAATGAAATTTCCTTGCCAGAATTCATCCTTTTCAACTGGCAGGGACCAGGGAAATTTTCATAAAAGTCTCTTCCTTGTGTTGTTTACAGCTACTTTTAGATCTTTCACATGGCTTTCAAATTTCAGAAAGAAGGTGGAGGGTAAACAAATATTTTTAAACTAGGTGTGATTTTTTTTCCCTTTTTTCTTTAGTCAGCTTTGTTAAATATATTCACTACATAATCTTGAAGGAAAGAAGGAAAAAAAAAAGAAAAAAAATCTATCTTGTTAATTCTGCTGCAATATATCAAACTTAGAGGGGTTTGAAAACACCCAGCAGGGCAAGAACATAAAAAAGAATTTTATAGCATTTGTGAAATGATAAAATCTAGATTCGCAAATTTGTTTTTCGGCTTGTATCGCAGTGGAAGAGGATTTTTTTCCAAGTTCTTTTCAAGTAATTCACGTCATGATCAGTGTCTTGACTTGTGCCATCTTTGAACTCATGCAATGCAAGGAATGTCAGCTTAAGATCTCAGCTCCCATTTTACCAGTCATACTGCACACATTGCTTTGATCTCCACCAAATTTAGCTGACCTTTCCAGAAAAACCAGGACAGAACCCATCCAATGGTATGAAAATTTTAGTCTTCTCAACTTAATTAAGAAAGAGGTAGAGAAAAGCAACCTCTTGAAGGAATATTTGGATAAATAATGACACCAAAGACTCAGTACAAATTATTGGGCTGTAGCCAGTCCTTTTCTTAGCAACACCCTCTCTACAGCTAAATCAATTAAATATTTTATCTTTTTTATATTGAGGGAAGTGTATTGCCACTAGTGAATTTCTTTTATGGCATCATGTTCTTATCTACAGGGTACCCACCTATCTTTGTTTCTGTAACTGACATTTCCTCCAAAGTTCGTTACCTTCCAATTTTTTCCCTTCTATCAGTGTAAATTTTCTTCAGAAATGCTCCTTAGCTCTTCCAGCTCTCCTTTCCATATATGAAAGAGACTTACTCTCCTGTTTTGTGGTTACTTCCTTGCCTTGTGGGACTCCTTTCAAAACCTTGTCTGCAAAGATGCAGGATGAAGAGAACTCAGCTTTAGTTTCTTTCCATAAAAAAAACACAAAAACAAAAAACAACAAAACAAAAAAAAAACCCCAAAAACCTAAAACTCCCTGCATTTACTCCTTATCACACGTCATTATGAAAACACAACTGGAAAATCACACAGCCTGGCTCCATCTTTCTCAGGACAGCCCACTGCAGATTGGGGTTAGCCCAAACAATGCAAGTCTGCTCACGAAAAAGCTTTGTCACCATCACCAGGTTTTATTCCATAAGCCCTGCACATTTCTCACCCAAGGGAACTCCCATTTCACTTTCAGACCATGATCTCAAAGGAATTTGACGGCATTGGGAGATTTGTTGTCAGTATTCCCATTCCCCTGTAAATTACCGACTTTGGAGAGCAATATGGGACCTTGACTCTGATCCTTCTCTCCCTTCAGTTGTCAGAAATGAGTTTAACTTGGTGGAATTGCATTAGTGGGAAACTGGACAATGGCCCTAACTCAATAAGGCACATTATTTGTTTGCTTTTAATCTGGTGGCTGTCTCATTGAAATTAGCCAGCCTCGAGTATATTCCAGAACAGCAACGCTTTTTGAGTGAGGATTGGAATGTAAAGGTGGGGAATACTTCCCCTCTAATCTAACATAGAACCACACGTTTATAATTTAGGAATCTGTGGTTTAGGACAGAGAGAAATACATGGAATGAATAACTTCACTGATATGCCTTGTTAGAGATGGCTTTCTGAAGAATGGAGAATCATATAAAATGGCCAAATTCCCAGGCACTGTCAGAGAGGGAGCAATGAGAAAGTAGATTCCAAGTTAGGAACATAATGTAAAATTTGTAGATAATCAAACAGGATTTGACTGTTCATCATACACACGTACAGATCTCCCCTGCAGCAGGGCTTAAATGCTTTATTCAGTAACTCTCCCTCGATCCTCCCTCTAACCTGGTATCATGTGCAAATGAGTCTCTCAGTTGACTCCCAGACCCCACAGCAACTCCTGCATTTGGCTTTGATCTTTCTGATCAGTTGTCCACCTACAGACCCCCTGGTCTCTCTAGAATCTAAGTAAAAATAGTCTGAAGAAAATTTCAGTCTTCATTCGTTATTCCTGATTAGTTTTAAATTCCTCTAACTTCATGCCTAAGTTAAGGGATCAAACTAAGACCCCCAAGGACAGGAGCTTCCATCCCCAGGTAGGTTGGTCTGTCTTGTAAAGCAAGACTCTTGGTAATTCTAAACCATCTTCAACTCACACAAAGAACTTAATTTTAAACCTTGTCAGCTAAACACAGCTGACTGGCTTATCTCTGTAACTACTAAGACTATAATAAATTGATAGTAATTTACATGGGTGTCCAGATAATGGGGTGTAATGAAGAGGAGATTAGAATGATGTAAAAACTGTTGCATGCTATTTTGACTGAATACAGTCTCAAGACAGATTACCAAATTAAAAGAAAAATATTTTGATTGCATGGTATGTGATCAAGATTTTGTCTGCTTTGGAAATGGCAAGCAGTTAAACTATACCAGTGGAAGGTAATTTGTGAAGGAGCTCTGAAATAATATACACACAAGAAACCCAAAAGCCTTCAAAGAAGATGAAAGATTTTTCAGGTCTGTTTTTGAAGTGGAGAAAACAAGAGTATATTTATACAGCTGCTAGAAAAAGAAAAAGGTGTGATGATTTAGAAGTTAAAAATCACTTTTTTTTTTGAATAGCAAGTGTTTAAAAGCACAACTGAGTCTTTATCTTAGTAGAGGTTTTAAGTTTCTTTTGGATAAGTGGAGGATGGGTTGGGCTTGGCCTTACAACTTTTAAGACAGATTAAGTTCTCTGCACCTCAATAGACTTTCTCTATGACTTTGAGGTCTTATGTCCTGTGTCTTAATTCCTTACTTCTAAAATAGGGGAAATGGCTTTTTTCTGCCTCTGAGGATTTCTGGAAGGATCAATACATTAAGGATGTGAGACATTCAGATATGGAGGTGATTTGAACTTTACATCTCCGAGATGGATGGCTGCTGAATGGAAGCCAAAACCTCAGTTTTCAGAATCGCAGAGAGATTTATTATTCTGGTCCTTACACAGTGGAGAGCTGCATAAAGAAAATGTGACCTTGAGATTCCTGTTTTGATTGCCTCAGTGCCCAGCAAAAAGCCCTGTAGATTGACCCAAACCTGCTCAATTTTCTGCTTCATTTTGGGGTCCCATTAAGAGACCGTGCCCCTGCACTGGCCAATATCCTCTTACACTGTTGGTTAAAAGGGAAGGAAAAGTATCATCCTCTTAACAGAGTCTTGTACCTTGCCCTGATGTGATGGCTGAGACTGGAACCCAAAGTGCAATCTGGTGATACTCTGGGTCTATAAAAATCTGACAATCCCAGCCAGGAGAGAACTGTGTCACCTGCACATTAAAGTGTCACTCCTCATATGCCAGGACTGTCTCATGCCTTTACCTCTTGGTTCCTTAAGAGACACAAAAGAACCACATTCCAAAAGAAATTCTTTCTTTTCTTCCATCCCACCTGCCTGATCCATTAAGATATTCCAGCAAAGAACACTGCAAATGCAGACAAATGGAACAAACTTGTGACAAAATGGAGATGGATACAGTCCTCCTTAGTTTAACTTTTCCATTGCATTTCAAAATGTTAAAGCAAGTCTACCAATACAACATACCAAACTCAAAACATGTCTGATGCAAGACAAAATCCACAAAAAAATCTCTTTAGAGTTAGAGAACTATTGTAACTGAGTAAGGATTCAGAAAGCAGAATTCAGATCAGTGTTTCCTCAACAGATAAAGTGGAGGTGGGGGATGCAAAAATCTGTACTTGGAAATCAAGAAATATGGCACGAAGCAGCAAGCAAGAACATAATCAGAGAGGGCAAGGTGCTAGAAGTCCAGGTTTTATACTCCTCATTTTAACATGAAGAGGGATTAGGAAGTGTTATTACTTCCCTTCTGTTCATTCACAGAACACTGCTAAAATAGGAGAGAGGATTATTTTTTTGCGCTGAATGAACGGAAGCTATGGAAACTGAGGAGAAGTAGGGTACAGCATTCGTTTTGGTCCTAATTAAACACTTTCCAATCTCATACTGAGGGCAAAGTTCATCTGCTTTGACAGAAATACTGCCAGACAAAAGAGAAAGTGAATGGGTCTAATTGGCTGAAATCTCAGCTAATACAGCAGGAGTGGTTATGAGATTCATGTTCTTCATGCAACAGCAAAGGTATTCAGAGTTTATTGATTCACTTGACCAACAATTTTGTTACACACATAACAAATAAGATGTCAGGGAAAGCAGCAAATTATTTCCTGCTATTCATGCACAAGCACCCCAAGAGCTCTCACAAAGCCTTAATATAAGATAACTTAAGCACTAAAATAATAAGGAAAATGTTTTATAGTCAAGACTAGCCAGCTTGACCACTAAAGCATTTATAAAACAAAGAATTACCAAGGTCACAGAATCAAGCCCACAAAAATCAGACAATGGACCCCAGTGTGCATTATAATATATTTTCTAATTATGTAAGTTCGTGTTAATTCTCTTCTGTTTCTTTCCACAGAGTGTGCTCAGTCTCCTCCTGAATTCTTCAGTGCTTATTACTATAGTAACCAAATGCTTCAAAAACATTAATTAATTTTCAAAATATCTCTGTGGAAAATTAAATCCATCTGGACATGGTCCTGGGCAAATGTTTTAAGGTGGCCCTTCCTGAGCAGGTGGCTGGACCAGATGATCCCCAGAGGTCCCTTCCAACCTCATTCATTCTGAGATTTTGTAAAAAACAACATTGTCCTTATTTTGTTGAAGGGGAACAGAGGTAGAGGGTGATAAAGACGGCTGGTTTTGGATCTCCTTTTCAAAACACATTTGTATAATATTTTAGGCATATTTGCATTTGTCTCTTCAAAGAAAAGCTCTCTCCATCTTTAGTTTGGTATTTTCGCAGATGAGATACAGAGTTGTTCCTTGAGTATCAAAGAACTGACAGTCTTGGGACTGAACCAGCACTTTAGGATCAATCAATCCCAGACCTTTTCTTTTTCTCTCCTGCTTTCTCATTATCAGGATGCTCATCCTGATCCATTGATCTCCAAACCTCGAACTATAATCCTATCAAGGTGCTTTCAAAAGATAGTGTTCCCTAAATTAGCATGTCTACATTTGTATTTAATGTAGGGGGAAAGGGCAGATACTTCTGTGGCTGCTCTTCCTTCTCCAAAACCTATCACAAAAAATTCAGCTAAGTCAGCGAGACTATAAAGTTTCAGCTGTAAACCTGACTGAATCTTGTAAAGTTATAAACAACTGAACAGGCAGATTTACAACAAGGAGAGTCAGGAAACAGTATTTTTGAGTCTGATGCAGACAGAAGAAGTTTAATTCACCAGGCATTTAACTACAGCAGCTCCATAGCAGTCTGTTCCCCAGTTAGGTTTAGATGACTCTAAATTAAGATGGGATTTTTTACCAGCTGAGCTTTCAAGGTAAAAAGAGGCTTCAGGGTATGAGTTTTTGCCTAAAGCTTGGATTCTCTAGGTGGAATTTTAGGCGCTTTAGGAACTTTGTCTTGCCAGACATCGCAGCTGAAATAAACCCAGTGGGTATTACACCAAGTAATTCAGGGACTTTAATAGGCTCTGCCTGGGAAAGGCCTCCAGCCAAGGGTCGGAGTCACAAACCCAGCAGCCCCCGTGCAAAGCAAGCTCCAGTGCTGGACTGACTTTTTCCATCTAGGAAAAACTTTGCAGGCAGCTGGGTCTCAGTGCCATGCAACTGCAGTCATTTGGCAGGCAGCAAACCACATCAAATTAGCCCCACTGAGTCCAAATCATAAAACAAACCCTCAGAAACAGCAAGAGATTAGCTATCACCAACTTCTGATTTTGTTATTTATAGCAACAACAATGGCCAAATAATCATGTTCTTGGGAGCCTGTATCCTAGCAGGGACACTAGTGGGTTTTTTAAAAAATTATGATGGTGCCAGACTAAAAATACAGCAATAATAAGGAGGAAAACTTGACTTTTTCCTACTTAAATTCGTATTTTTCTTTCTAGAACATTCCAGTAACTTCCTGGGGATTATTCAACACTACTCCTTGGTTACCACCCTGTCAACTTCCAGCAGGTCTGCCAGCTTCACTGGGATATAAAGGGCAATTCCACCTACTTTAACACTTCTCTTCACGTGCTGCACTTAGCCAAGGCAGGCAGGCAGGGTCTGTGCAAACAACCTGGTGGAGTTCAGCAGCTGAAGCAGAAACAGCTGATGAGATCCTCAATATTGTCTCAAAGTGCTTGCCATTTTTAGCAATAATGCCAGCAGATTAATAAAATCTGAAGGAAGTCTGAGAAGCAGGACCAAGTGAAACAGATATGGTTGAAGTAGGAGGAGAGAAATACAGAGTAAGATCCTGTCTGTGGGTTCTTTTACCCCAAACCATGTGGAACACGTGCCTTTCTCCGGCAGAAGAACTTCTATGGCACCTTTTCTCCCTGCATGGTCACAGGTGAACAAAAACATCAAGAGGAAGAGGAAAAAGAGCTCGCACTTGGTAGGAAAATTAGCATAAAAGGAGGTAAATATTCGATTCCTTTACAGAGTGGTAAAGGAATGTTAATGCAATGTTGGCTGACTTTTCTTTCCCCCATGTTGTCAGTCCTTTTTCACTGAGGCCACCCCATGTTTGTCTTAGAATCCCTGGGGAATCCTGCTCAGTTCATGTTCTTCCTTTTTCTTGAAGTTATTCCTGTGCCAAAAATTCCATTTTTGCACCTTCAGCCTTTGGTCTTCACCATGACCAGCCCTTTTCTGTTCACACTCTGCCCATCTTGCTTATTTAGGTGAAAATTCTTCAGTGCAAGTTTTGTGGGTGTCTCTGGGTGTGCACAAAGTTCAGCATCAGTTGCCACGCTTTTAATGGCAATTATAACACAACATAACAAAATACACCAGCCATAAAAGGGGTACGACAGGTTTGAAAGTAAGAACAGTCCTAGAAGGAAAGTCTTCAGGCTTGTTCAGTCTTGAAAAGAAATTCAGCGTGGAATTTTATACATTAACTAGGACAGAAATAAATGTTTGAAGCAGGATCCTTTATTTTATTTTTCCTTTTATTTTGGACTGGTCTCGATAATATAAAAATGATTTTTTTTCTTTTAATGTACTAAGTTAGAGTGAAATCCAGGCTAAGCTTATTTATTTTCTTCAAATTCCATAGAAATATGTGGTGATACTGCAAAGGCTTGGGGCTCAAACCTTCTCTAAAAGGACAAAAAATTTCAAAAATTACATGGAAACTGAGTGCAGTTTGCACTGATTAAAACTTGTAATGAAGCAGGTGAATTAAGAGAATGTGTTTGTACCCTATTGATGTCATATATGTATTCTATGATTGCATTTTAGAAAACTCTTTGGAGACAGACTAACTTCATTATTCTCATTTTTATAGGGAGGATTGAGATACAGAAAGAAGAATCTGTCATCATACTCTAAATCTGCAGTAAGGTCTAAAACTGACACGGTCCTACTGTTCCAAACACAAGATTGTGCTTCCAGTACAAATTGCTAGACAAGAACCTTTTTCAGAAAGTACTAATTGATCATGCACACTACTGTGGGTGTTGC
The DNA here is from genome assembly GCA_013400235.1 of Oriolus oriolus. NCBI lineage: Eukaryota > Metazoa > Chordata > Aves > Passeriformes > Corvidae > Oriolus > Oriolus oriolus. Next base: position 167,207 of record VXBT01002864.1, read on the forward strand.
TTTGAACGTGCTGCAGATGTTTGGATACTGCACACACTAGATTTCATGTCTTTCATAGAACAGATGACCAGGTGCACAGAACTTAATAAGAATATTTAATATCTCAGCTATTATGAGATTTTCTTTTTGTGCAGTTTTTCATATAGTGAAGCTAAGGATAACAAGATATTTTATTTTCTTTCTGCTCTAATATGCCATTATAAGTTATTTAATTGTGCAAACATATATGCAGAAACGTAATATATAGGAATGTGAAAAAGAACTCTGTGGCATCATAGAATATTAATGTACCCTGCAGCTTTTTTATTACCTAGCTCTGAATTGTACCTAGAGAGGCACTGAGATTACTGATGTAGAAAGAAGCATTTTCTCAAGGTAAGTCTATTCTTTTATAGTCCAGCAGTATGCCTGCCATTGTCACCAGGTGCTGGGCATTCCTGCCATCTGCAGTGGTGTTTTGTCCTTCTATAAAATCTGTTCACAGCTCTGTTACAAATAACAAATTAGTACTTCCATTTAGGGTTTGGTGTGAGGGCCACAGCTGTGTCAAAAGCACAGAGTAGGGGGTTATTCAGGTTACTTGCCCTGCTGAGACCTTCTAGGTGTCCTTTTATCTACTTCATATACTTAAAATTCCTAAATAAATCTCCGTATAATATCAGTTCAACCACCACAGTATTTTAGAGCAGGCTCATAGTTGTGTGAGCTGAAACTGAGGAGGTTGAGACAATCATCTCCTCCTGTTGCTGTTGTGAGAAGTGAGAGTAGGAGACATCAAAAGATTCATCAACCCATATGTGTCAGATCTGCTGAAGTTTTGTAATGGATTGGGCTTGGCAGAGATCCTCTTCTTGGTTTGCACTTGGAGAGGTGAAGTATCAGTTCTACTGTTTGGCAGAGAACAAGAGCACTCATGGGTAGAGAAAAAAGGAAGGAAATTTCCCAAACTGGAGGAGACAAGACATATGTGTGTCACTTCTGTATTTTGGCCTGCTTAGATGCTGCACAGAAACATGGATGAAGCAAAAGGATTACCAAGAAAACCCCTCTCCTTCAGGCTGGGGACCCAGGGGAGTGTCTCCCTTGAAGTCTGCAGCTCAGCAGATATTCCACAGACCCCACTTGCTGCTGGAATATCGGATGTAGGACCAGCACAGCAATTAGGTATCGAGAGTTGTGAGCAGATCAAAGCGCATTTAGGGAGAGAGAGCAAATATTCAAGTCTTTAGCCTAAAGAGCTTTAAATAGTGAATAGATAAGTATTAGGGAATGTATTTATAAATCCTGCACATTTCCTAAGGAGCTTTCCTTGATGCCATGCACAAAATAACTGCCTACTGTACGATATTCTGCCAGCCAGCAACAAGCACAAGATGCTGAAGGAAATGAAACTTCAGTTGTAGACTGATGAAAATTCCTGCTTTCCAATGAATAGTCTAATGGAAAGGTGTTTCCATAAAGAGCAATTTAAATAACACAGTCCTTGAATTTTAGTCATGTGTATTTAAGTACCTATATTTTAGCATTGTGAGCTAAACCAGGTGAAGACTGAACAGAAGTACAGAACCCACATATGATTATAAATTAATCTTATTTTCTGAAGGTTAGGATTAAAAAAGAAAGATCTACTTATATCTTGGGTTGAGAAATTATCATTCCATTCAAGTAATCTGAATAGAAGGGTGCAATTTTAATTATTACAACAGGATGTAAATGCAGCTAAATTGAAGAGTTGATTATTCACAAAATTATTGTGTCATTCTTCTACAAATAAAATGAGGCAAAACGCATTTTGTGGTTTGAAAGTTTAGGCAATACTAACGCAGTCATTATATTTACTGATGTGAATCTCATTCAATAGTCAAATGAGTTCCAATCAATTTTCTCACAGAACCTGCATGTACGAATTTTAACTGGCAAATTAGATAGATGTCATCTGTTGGCTCTTTTGGGAAATAAGAAATCCCTCTACAAGATCATCAATTTAGTTTTCACCAATTGTATGAAATGATATTAAGTAATACCAGGCTATGTTTTATTTATCTGAAAGTCTGCATCAGGAACAGGAGAGTCAAATCCAACAAAACAATCCCAAGGGTAATTTTTATGAAAACGTCTGTTTCAAACCATGGAGTGAATGTGACACTTTTTTGAAAGACTCGGGCGCAGGCACCACACACACACAACCTCTGCCACTGATCAGGAGGCTGAGCTGGGTTTGCATTCCAGCTGAACCACAGGAAACAGAGATCTGGATGTACAGCCAGGTGTAACCTCCGGCTCCTTGATGGGACGCACCAGATTGTGTGGCCATTTGAAACCACCTGAAGAGGGAGGTCTCCACCCCCCAGCAAGAAATAACGAGGGGTTATTTCACCAGGTTCAGCAGGGGAAAGAAATTAAAATTGAAAAGAAATAATGGCTTTCTCATCATGGTGTTTTCAGATCGTTCCTGAAGTACGCTGAAGATTTTACTGCCATTGTCTACACTGGCTTGCAGATCATGCCAGTGAGCTTTTGCACCATAGAGAACCACTTGGAAAACTCCTGAATACTTCACTACAAATAGGTCAAAACCTGGCCTTTTTGCCACCTCAGCCAGAATCCTTGACTGTCTGAACAGAACAAGAATTTCCAAGTCTCACATGCAAACCTAACACATCTCACCAAATTACACGACTGTAAGGTACATGAACACATTTGCTAAGTCAGTGTATGTGTTCCAGAAATAGTTATATGACGTTAGAAGTTATTTCTGTGCAGAGGTGGAGTGAAATTGGAGTTCTGAGAACTGCAGTAATCAGTTATAAATGAGAAGGAAACTCCACAAATAAAGACACTGAATCTGGATTAGGTAAATAAACTGTTTTCTAGTGGTGTGACTAAACCACTAGGGGACTGAATAGGATTGATTTGTTTTGTGGTCATGTAACTAAAATTAATTTTGTTTTCCCACTTTCCATATGTTAAACTTCCTCTTAAAATTAACTGTTAATTATTAATATTAATTTATTTTAATTTTTATGCCAGTCAGGGATTTTTACAGTCTCTTATAAACTTATTTAAAATTACTCAGTTTCAGTCTGGACTCAAAATTACTTTAGTTTTAGCTCATCTGTAATACTCATTAAGCCAAACCAAATGAAATTAATTTACCAACAAAACCCCCCACCTAATCACATTCCTAATAAAATCTTGTGGATTTGCTAAAACAAATATAATAGAATCATAAAATGTTTTGGGTTGGAAGGGACCTTAAAGATCATCTGGTTTCATCCCTCTGCCATGGACAGTGATGCCAGCCACCAGACCAAGCTGCTCACGCCTCCATCCCACTCGGCCTTGAGCACTTGCAGGGATGGGGCAAACACGGTGAGTTATCTGTCTCCCCACGTTATCTCTCCACGTTATCTCCCCATGCGGGCAGTGGGAAAGGCAGGTACTTCCAAAGGACAAGGCACAGCACAAACTGCAGCTGACACAGACAGTCCAGACCCTGTAACAGTGTGAGGGATGCTGTTACAGCCTAACTTGCACAGACAATGGACAGCAGAAGGAGGAATCTGTCTCTCTCACACGCCACATTTCAAACTTCACTCTGCACTGGTCTAAGAACACACATTCAGGCAATTGTTCTTAAGGGTTTAAATAACATCCCTCTGTACCCTCAGCAGCAGTGCTGGTGGATCACTTCAGCATCTGACACCACTCACAACCCCCTAAGCCTCGTGCAGTGCTGCAGAACAGCCATGGCTTTTGCACCATCCATAAAAACCATGATTTCCTAAGGGTTTGCAAGTGAGGAATGTACATCTGCAATCACACTTCCAAGGGACCCTGACTGCAGGGAACTGTCCACAGGACTGGGCTCAAAGGGACAGAGAGGAGAGGAAGGTGAGAGGAAGGGGAGGGAGAACCAACTGGTGTCATGAGAGGAACACCCAGTGGGCTGCGTTCATCTTCCAAGGCTTCACTTCACTTGTTCTACTTCTACTTTGTGCCATTCCCACACAGAAAAATTATATTCACTGTGAACATAATGAATGCATGTCGAGAGCTAAGTATAAATAAACATATAAGGGTTTTTTTTCTAAAGATACAGCAAAAATCGCACAAACAGTGCGATAATTGGGAAAACAAGAGCTATAAGAGGAAATTCTGAAATACAGTTAATCCAAATTTTGCTATTTTTTGCAAAAATATTGGGCATGCAACACATAAAGAGAGCTCCTCAAATAACTTCAATGCTTTTCTGTCAGAATATTCTAAAGGGGAATGAGAAATAAACCACCTTTACAGTAGTATTTATCTGGGACAACAGATAATAAGCAGCAGCAAATACAATCTTCCCATTACCAAATTATATTACTGTAGCCTAAATTCTTCCAGGAGATGTCTGCTGAAGCCACAATAGTTTGTTTTAAAATATCTAACCTGTGTGTAGAGTTATTAATTCTTACGTAGGAAATTAAATACGTATGCTGAGTCATTTGTTCAATAGCCTGTGATATATAATCAATCTATACATGGTTAAATCATTCACAAAATTCCAACTTTAAGGAAAATATACAGATATACATATAAATATGTGTATAAAGTAACTTGTATAGATAGACAGAATATTCATTGCTAAATAGAGACTTAGTTCAGAGACAGATTTGATACTTTAGTCTTCTCCTCCTGCATAAGGCCTAGGAAGATAAGTTTGATGCCATCTTCAGCTGGATTTAAAAAGACTCAAAGAATTGTTCTGGCATAACCCTTAAAGCTTAACTGTGTGTAACAACTTCATATTCTTCACTTTGGCAAAAGTTACTTCTGCTTGCATGGATTTAGTGACACAGCAAAATGTCACTGATTCTTCTGCTTGCGTAAAGATCCAGCATTTCAGAGAGAAAATGTGGCTGTGCTGGAGTCAGAACAAATTTTTCAGTATTTAAGCTTTATTCCTTGCATTTGGAAGTTAGGGCTGAAGACAAATGGCTGAAGCTTCTAAGCCCTGGCTCGAGGGAAAAAAGAAAGAGGCCCTGACAGAATTTGCAAATACTTCAGAATATTATACCTTAGGCAGAGAAAGGAGTGGGTCCATTGGTAACAAGATTCATCTTAGGAAACAGGTTTAAGCTCGTTTAAGCTCATTTAAGCTCACTGAAATTTTTCTAATGATTTCAAATGATTTATCTTGAGTAAGTTTTGGGTTCAATGGTATGATCTTAAAAAAATTCTGACTATGTTTGACCCCAGAGGTGTGAAAAGATACATCACATTTCTCAAACAATTTCAGTAAGGAAAAAACTGTACACATCAGAAAGGCCAAAACATTTTGGTTTGACATACTCAGAGCAAACTTCTTCAATTTTGCATGGTGAAATGATATTCCTTTCCACTACACCCACAATCAGCATGAATCAGTTTAAAAGAAGCTACACACAAGGAGATTTTTGGAGGGGGTCAACTGAAACCAAACTGGAACAGTTTGAGTTTTTTGCACGTCTCCACGTAGGAGCTGCATAATCAGCTGACACTGAGCAGCAGGTTCAGCAGGAGAAAGAAATAATGACTTTCTCATCATGGTCCTTCCAGACCATTCCTGAAGTACACTGAAGCTTTTACTGCCATTGTCTACACAGTACTTGCCTGCCTTGTCATTAAATGGGTGAATCAATCATCACAGATCCTGAATTCACTGAAAAAATATTGGTTAGTGGAGCTGGGCCAGCTCAGGAAAAAATGGCCCATTGACTTCTCCCTCTCAGTGACAAAGGGAAATGTTCTTTCAGTAAAAGGCAGAATTGATGGCCTTTTCTTGTTGATTATAAAGGTCAAAAGTCTGAAGGAAAAATACAGCAACTGGACAGAGAAAAACTATCTTTGCTAAAGAGCCAGTGGCCCCAAAAGCTTTGCTTTAATTTGCATCGACACCCTCAGTGGGGTTCACTGACCACCCCTCCGGCCTCATTCACCCCATAACCATAACCATGTATTAATGGTGCTGACTCACCCCTTGCTAAAAATACAGTTTTAAGTTTGAGAGCCTCATTCTGATCCTTTGGGGCAATAAAACACCCACAGCTCATTTCCATACACCAGGACAGAGGTGCAGAAGCAGGAAGCACATTTCCCAGCCTGAGAAGCTGGGATTTGCTGCTGTGGTGGATATACAGAGTCACAGAATGGTCTGGGTTTGAAGGTACCCTAAAGCTCATATCATTCCAACCTTTGCCATTGGCAGGGACACCTTCCCCTAGCCCAGGCTGCTCCAAGCCCCATCCAGTCTGGTCTTGGACACTTCCAGGGATGGGGCAGCCACAGCTTCTCTGGGCACCCTGTGCCAGGGCCCCACCACCCTCACAGGGAAGAATTTCTTCCTAAGATCCAATCTAAATCTATCCTCCTTCAGCTTCAAGCCCTTCCCCCCTGTCCTCTCAAGTACCTATGAACTGTACATTGTCCTCCTAGTGCTTTGAGACCATTTAAGTGGGCCTCCTTGTTCCACACTGGAGAAGGCAGTACTCCCTCACAGAGAGCACCACACACATAGCGGTAGCCCGTCTAAGACTGTACATTTTTTAAAATGTGTTGTGGAGCTTTTATCAGCTGTTTGCCTTCCCATCCAGCTGCTTGATCTCTCTCCAGGGCTAGCCCTGTGCAGAAAGCACAGTTGCAACCAGCACCATCCTAGCCAGGCTTCCTGGGAGCACAGAAACCAATCTTCTTAGGAAGATCAGTTTATGTGCAACTGCAAGCACGTGCTAATTTGAGCTGATTTATGGATGCCAGCATCCCACCCAGTGTGTGGCAGCAGCTGCCCCGCTTTAAAGGATTCATAATCTGCCAATGGGGGTAAACGACCCTGCATGCTGACATCCCTTCCCTGCTCCAGGCATTATGTTCTGTGCCAGTTCTTGGGCTCCCTGATCTCAAGGACCACAACTGTGTCTAGCCTGGAGTAGGCTCTCCTGGGGGAGCTTGGAAAGCCTGTTTGCACTCATCTCCCACTCCCCCAGCACCCACACAGGATCAGGCACAACTGAGCCTGTTGTGTTTGAACAACTCTTCTATTCATTTTTCTCCCCTTGGGAGTTCACAGTTTGAGTAAGAGCTTATCTTTTATCTGGATGAAAAGAATGCCATCTGAATTTAGCAGCTTTTCTTACATCCAGCTTGTACTAGGGGGTTTGATCCAAAAACCTATGGCAGCTTTTCCAGTTTTTTCAAAATGATTTGGATTGGGCTTTTAGCAACAGGATTCTCTTCTGATGAAGATAATTGTCCCACAGAGGCTGATAAGGTGCACACAGCCAAAATGTCCCAGGCTGTCCCCATCACTCACAAGTTAAGCTCGGTGGCCCTGTGAGTACATCTAAGAGAATGACACGTGTAATGCATCATTTTTACTAAGTGCTGTGACATTGCAGCCTACAGAAGGGTTATTCAATTCACCCTGGGTAAAAAACCAGTCACTGATTCAGTGTGTTCTGATCCAGTAATTTCTTTCAGTAACATCTTGCTTCCACTAGACTACAGGAACCCCTAAGTAGAAACTGAGGATTCATTTAGCATGTGTAATTCAGCCTTATTCAAAAATCCACCAGTATTTATGAGCATTATCCTGGACATAAAGTGTCCCTGAAAGTTACTGCACGTTGAACAGGTAAGCCTTGATTCAAAGACAATTTTTGAAGAGAGATTTACACATTCAAATGCTCCTTCCTTTACACCAAAATACTTCAGGAAGATCAGCTGGCTGCTGGTTCTCTTGGCATGTGTAGTAAAAGAGAGAAAAGCACATTAAACTTCCTATACATGCACAGGATGGCTTCCAGTCTTAACATTTGGATGCTTCAGCCCACAGCTCTGCATCATGGAATAACCATGGAATCACAGAATGGTTTGAGTGGGAAGGGACCTAAAAGTTCATCTCATTCTAACCTCTGCCGTGGGCAGGGACACCTTCCACTATCCCAGGCTGCTCCAAGCCCTGTCCAACCTGGCCTTCAAAATTTCCAGGGATAGGGCAGCCACAACCTCTCTGGGCAGCCTGTGCCAGGGCCTCGCCACCCGCACAGTAAAGATTTCTTCCCCATCTACCCTCTTTCAGTTTAAACTGAAACCTTGTATCAGTGACTTCTGTACATAGTCCATTTATTAAACATTATGGTACCCGTTAGAATAAAAGAAACCATATAAACATAACTAATTTTCAAAGAAGAAATGCTTTGTTTTCTTTAAAATTAATTCTACTTATTTCTTAAAAGAAAAAATTTAAAAACCAGTGAGAACTATAATTAGATAATTCAGTCACAGGACATAGAGGATCTAGATTATAAATGTTCAGTCTTTTCAAGGGACACATATTCCCTTTGGTTTATGCTCTACTGAATTTCTTTCACATGTGAAATCTACTTTGAAGAGACTCTGGCACCAGAGAAAACCAGTAAATGTGCATGGTGGGAAAGCATTATATATCCCCCAGACATTACTGGGGGAAAGTATTAGTGAGCAATGGCATGAATTCCTTCACCAAGTTGGTAAGAGGAATATAAATCAAAGAGCAACCATGGGTTCTTCCAAGAGGAGGAAAGCTGAGTGTGCTGAGGACATCTGAAAATCAATCCTGTCATATCCTACTTCACAGAGCTCTCCATCAATTCATACTTCCCACTGTGGAGTACCACAAGACTCCTGTGATTCTTTATTGAATCACAGGCAGTTTGACCGGGTTTCTGCAGGTGTCTGTCTAATGGGGCACAGCTGAAGGGATTTTTCACAAGTGTCTGCATCTTGCTGTAGGATACAAGGAGCAGTATTAAAGTACCCGACAAACACGGACATCTACCTGCTTTTGGGTCATCCTTCTAGATCCCTATTTCCATCTTCAGACACCCAAACCTGTTGACAATTCAGGTCCTTTGCTATTGCAAGCAGAAAACAACATAATAGGCAATATCACTGTGTGCTGTAACTATAAAGATACAGGCACAGACCTAAGTTCTGTTCACCCTGAAGTTTAGGTCACCCAGACCAACCACAGCATAAACTGCTTGGCACAAACTCTGCTGTCCTGCTTTTCTGGGATGAAGAATTCACAATTTGTATTTCTTTCTGGCCCAAAGATAAAAACAGAGAAGAAAAAAAAAATCCAAAGAAAACCAAAACAAACCAAACTTCAAATTGTCTTCAAAGTAGTAGAAAACATCATCAATTTATAAATATATAATATGTCATGCAAAATGCAAGCAATGCTGAAGACAAACTGCTTTTAGCACGTGTCATTCAAGAGCCACAACCTTATGAATCAGAACCAGGGATCTTCTTGAAAGCAAGAACACTTTCAGATGTCTCTGGCCATCCATTTACCAAAACAAACAGCTGTGAAATTCCTACTTTCACGACTCAGACACTGCTGGTCTCTATGTCAGCAGTAGAAGGTTGTTTTTTTATTTTTTCTTTTACAGAGGCTCGACCATATAAAAATAATTTTTTAAAAAAACCCTACCACATGAAGTGCTGATTCCATCTTGCCAATGTATCAGCTGGTGGAGCTCATCCAACCTGAGTGAGCATGTGAGAACTAAGCCAGACCAAGCAGTAGCTGGCACAGTTTCCTACCCTCTAGATCAAGGATTAAGCAAGGACCAAGTTTTTGAACTCCTCAAGTTTCCAATTTGGCTGCAGCTCTGCTTGCTGGGCAGAAAAACTGTGCCTGGCCCCTCAGAAATGTTTCAAACCACTTCCATTTGCTATGCCCATGGTTTGATTAGTGGCATTTAAAGGTCTTTTGTACTTTCACAAACCAGTAGGCAGCACTACCTTAAAAAATATATATAATATTGTCAAATTGAGATGAAAATGATACAAACCCACCAGATTTATTGCTCATTCCCAATACTCTGTGACCTTACACTCTAAAGACTAGAGACAGCTCTGTGTGCTAGGCTGGTAAATAATAGCTCAGGAAACAGAAAAACTTCAGTCTTAGGAAAGCTCAAGTCTGATCTTAAAAAAGAAAACACTCACACATATTTGAATCTACATTCAGAGGGGTGAGACATTTCCCTATGCACCAAATACACCAAGTTTTGCACTAAAATGTTGAGAACCCCAGTGAAAAGTCATGGAAGAGAGGGAAGAGTTAATTGCAGCTCAATAAATGTTATTATCCCCAGCAGGAGGAAAGTAGGACCATACGTCCCCTTGCCCACCACCAGCTCCTGATCCCAGAATGGCTCAATTTCAGTCAGAGCTGCTGGTGACGCAAATTAATAAGGAGATGAATGAGTTGGCTGATGTAAATGGGTTGGCTTGTTTGTCAGCATGAATGCCTCGTAAGATTAAAAGACCTCATCCCCACTAAAGGCAGGAACTTTATTATTATAAGTTACAGAAAGTGCATGAGATCCCTTTCATTTTAACATAATACTCAGTTAATTCAAAATGAAGGATTCAGTTGATACGCACACAGTTCAGCTTTTGATGTGCTGTTGAACATTATCTTCTGCTGTTGTTCATTTCTTCTTTTGTTGTGCAAAGAATAAATCCTGTATATCTGCCCAACCCTGCTCATCTTTCTAGTCTTCTCTTTTTCAGTTTTTTTTTTAATTCTATCACATGTATTTATAGTGATTATTAAAAACAACAAAAAATAATCTTACTCCCTCCTCCCAAAGCTTTCATTTGCTCTCGTATGACTCTGTTTCCTTTCTTGCAGTAACATCAAACAGTTCATCTGTGAAGACAGTGGCTCATCAAAATCACTTGGAGTAATTTCAATTTCACACTGATCACGCAGATCTGAAACCTCTCCAAGCAGAGATTTTCATCATAAGAGAAAATTTGGTCTCCTGTTGGGGCTGTTGATATTTCAGCTCTGTCTCTTGCTAGTTCTTGGAATAGATGTGTCATGGGAGTTTACCTACAAAATTGAATTGATTGCAACAATGATTCGGGATTAAACAAGATTATTGCATTTCCTTCCAAGTTGCATTTGCGCTGCATTTTTCTTCCGTTTTTATTTCTTCCCCTCTCTTCACTTGTTCTTTGAAACCTGGCCATTTTGAACAGTATAAAATCAGTTTCTGGTTTTGTCCCACCTTCCCACTGCTTCCTTTGTTCCTTTTCTTCTGTTGTTTTTCTGTTATTAATTCTCTTGCAGTTGCACCTGGAGTCTTCAATCAAGGCCAGAGGAGCAGGGATGACAGGCAGAGCACAGGCTGTGAACAGCTCTCCAATACAAAAACAAAGGCTCTGAAAACAGAGCAGAAAGACAAAAAGTCATTTCTTACGATCTATGAATGTGTCTCAGCGCTTCTGAATTTTCTGGTCATGCTCTGTTTGTGTCTTTTGACTGTATTATTGGCCACACACAGATTTGGAAATGTCTTCTGTAGACTGTGAGATCACTGACGGAGATGAAACCTTTGTTTTGCACATTTTGAGCCATTATAGGAATAAAAATCATTAGTTCACATAGAGCACAATAACCAAGGTGACTAAATTTTGTCATAAGAAAATATTTACTCCTTTCAACTAACTCTATAAAACTATCCCAAACCAATTCAATACATCGACTGTAAGTCATACTTCAGAGATTTTCTTCATCATGGAAGAATATTAAATGCTTTAGGTTTTATGTACATAAATTCAATGTTTCTTCAGATTTTTCAGAAGTACTTTTGGTTAACCTAAAACACTTTGGACGCGTGTTCAAAAAGGCACATGTTAGATACAGTGGTAATGAATAATCTGAAAAAGACAGTGATGTTTAAGTCACCAGAAAGATGGGTTTTTTTGAGTAATTTAGGATTTTATTAAAAAAAAAAAAAAGAAGAGGATCCTGGATACGATGCATGAATATTAATCTGTCTTCTGAATAATGAGTCTAGCCTATAAGTTAGGGGCAACTTCCATGGCCTCTCCTAAGCAGAAGGCAAATGTTGATGACTTCCAGTGGTCCCTCCCAGGCTGCATGACTCAGAGTCTTGGATGCTGAGTTTATTCTTCAGCTCCTGTTCTTACTCACAGAAGAAAATTATCTTGATTTTCTTTAGCTCAGAACTTAATGCACTCAGCCAGGATGCAGAATAAATGTCTGAGGTCTCCCTGAGACAATTCAAAACCTGATCTTTCTCCAGGAGAATGCACTGCACCAGATTATAACTATTCCTGGGTGAAAAGTGGAAAGGATATCCCTGACCTTTTCCTTTAGGGTTTTTTTCATTTCACATAATGCAATTAAAGATTAGACTGGAGGGAGAGAGAGAGAGAGAGAGAGACAGAGAGAGAGAGAGAGACAGAGAGAGAGAGAGTGTGTTTAAATCTCTAGCCTAGGTGGTTCATGACTTCATCTGGGAAAATTCTGATTTGTGTTTTCTGCTCCAGGGAATTTTACTGTACTTTATACACTCTGGAGGTAAGAATAAAGAGAACAAGGAAAAATGTATATTTGGAATTTAAATCTTCAGACATTTCCTCACATCTCTACTGTATGTTTTTTGTGAAATATGGCTAAATTCAGACGCAAACATACTATAAAGCAGAACCTTATCCTTTCTGACATCCCTAATTAGAATATCTGTCTACTAATATCCTCTTACAGCATAATTTTTTAATATGTGCTCTTCTTCTCCTTCATATTACCAGAATAATTTTCCAGCAACAATACCCTTAACAAACAACAAATTTTCAAAAGGCATCTCAGCATTATCTGATTTCCTACTGAGGACTGTTACAGTACTTACTAATCAGGTGAACAGGAATATGTTTTAATATGGATTTCTTACATACAACATGAAATATTGGCATTCCTAAACTTTAAAGATTAAAGACAAATAGATACAATCAGGAGGAGAAAAGAAACATCCACTTAGGCTGCAGACTGAGAGAGATTTGTCCTATAAAAAACACCAGAAAACACACAGTGAACCATACGTTGTTTCCAAGGGGTGAAGTAAGCAGCTCTTTAAATGCTGGCATAAAGCTCTTTTCTTTTTAATTTTCACACTCCTCTCATCTTTTAGAAAATATTGCACTAGGAAATGCTGGACTTACTTAAAAAAACGTTGCAGTAGTGCTAATCCTGGCCTCCTTAGCTGCGGAAAGGCTTGAAAAAGCAAAACTCTTCTCACAAGATGAAACATGCTTTACTCATCTATTTGCTCATCAAGCTTAATTTATCCTTCTCTGGAAGAGTTGATACAAAGTTCATTTTCATCTCAAAACAACCTTGACAGGCAGGAAAAATCACAATAAGTAATTTTTTTTACAAAGATCCTCCTGCTTCTTATTTAAGATAAAATATTTTGGTGTTTTTGTCATCGTATTTTAACTCCTTATTTTCATTAAATGTTAGTCCCCCACCTGCCTTTGCATTCCCTAATATTCTCTCTCCTAATGCATATAGGTTAGGATTCACATCTCCTAACTTTATACACCTTCACACCTGAGCAAGGCATCACAGGGTCCTTTTTTTTTTCTGTCAAAGGCAAAAATAACTATTTTAGAGTGTGATTTTCCTGCCCAAAGGTGGTTGTCTGCTTTAGGATGCAACTAGCAGCACCCTACAGTCACTTGCTTCTTTTCTTTTACTAAAAGAGGAGCCTTCAGTGACTCAACATAATAATTTAAATATCTGCACTAAAGAATCTGACTGTTTGGTCAGGCAAGCCTCATCCCCGACATCAGACCCAGGCACTGCCCAGGCAATTCAACAAAAGTCTGGAGAACATCTGAATCTATCAATAGCTTCCTTTTCCCAAAATACCACAGGGTTTGTTTTTGAGGAGGACAAAATCTCTGCAGAACCAATCCCAGTGATGGCAACAATTGTTCACCTCCCCCAGGAACATGAGACAACAGCAGCCACCGCCTTCCCACAGTGCCCAGGAATAGCCAAAACTTTCCACAAGAGGACAAATCAGCCCCCAAGCACAGCACAGAGAGCGTATTCTCTCCAGAGGCTCTCATTTTTCCCAGTGTTATTTATCACTCCTCGTTTTACATCAGCTTAGTTAGAGGATGTAGTTCCCTCAACTTGCTTTACATAGATATATAATCTATTTCCACCTCTTTTCACTTCTTCCCCCAAAAACAAACCCTCAGGTGGCACTTGGGGACATGGTTTAGTGGTTGACCTGGCAGTGCCAGGTTAATGGTTGGACTTCATTACCTTAGAGGGATTTTCCAGCCTAAATGAGTCTATGATTCTACGTGGCTCATGTCTAAAAGCCTGGCTGTAAGAATATGGGGGTTTATTTCAATTTTTTATTCCCTGTGTACTCCTTGTATCCAACAAAAAGCTGAGCAGAACAGTCTGTTGTCCTCAAGGCTTAATCCTGTTCCCTTGCTACTGACAAGTGTAAGGATTTCATTATTATGTAGAACACAAACCCATCAGAAGAGTCTTTTCTGTGGTCAAAAGCACGAGCTACAAATTGCAGGGAAATGCAAAGAGCGACTGTTTAATGGAAACTTAAAGCTGTAATAGCAGGTCATAAAATTTTCTTCCAGCATAACTAGAATTTTGTTGTCACACAAAATTGCCCAAACAATTATGACACCGTCAATGCAAGCGGTGTTGTCAGAGTAGGACTGAAAATTTAGTGGTTTTTACTTTTCCACTCATGTCAGTCATTGATTTTTTTTCCCCTCTTATCAGCTTCTCTCTAGTGGACTATTTATTAAATAAATAAGATTCCTCTCCTTTAACTTTTTTTTTCTTTTAATTGCCTGTGATTATTAGAGAAGCACTTGTTTTCAGTCACTGTTTGAGCAGTCTCTCAGCTAAACACTGTGGTTAACCCTCTTTATATTACAGCAATTTTACACACATCAGAAATGTCAATAAAACAAAACCAGGTAGCTATAAGCTTCTCTCTGTTTTATCACATGCTGTATCCATGCACTGTAAAAGCTGTTTTTCACTGTAAGGGCTGGAAACTGGTAAGTTGCTGACATTTAAAGAGGAGGCTGTGTGGTCTAGGAGGGATGTGCTTTCAAATTGGAAATGTTGGTAACTGAGACCTCTGAAGATATGCAAGGAGTTTATGTGCTCACAGATTGTCAATTGCCATTAGAAAATGATTTTAGTTCATCTAAAAGTATCTCAGTTCACCAGATAATTCCATCAGGATCTCATCTAAAAGATCTATTCTCTCTTTGAGCCAGCAAAGGTATTATTAAATTTTTCAACCCAAACTAAAGTCCTATCTTAGGTGATTTAAACATCTTTATAGGCCCAATTCCTAGAAATTAAATAGTTTGCATGGTCAAATGATTTGCAAAAGTCAGATGCAGCACTTGTGAGATGTAGAAGATCCTTTGGAAGAGTATGAAATGTGAAGAGGCATCAAGAGGCTTTTGGGGGTACTGAAGGGGGACATTGCTGGGAGGGAGAGATTTGACCACGATATCCTGCTTTTCACACCTCCTGCCCACGTGTGCCACTGCAGCAGTGCTGGATCAGGGGTTTTACACTGTTCATCCTCACAAAAACTCCACCTGCATGAACTGCACTTCAGAGAGGTCCCTCAGGCCCTCTGCAGACCCCGACACCAGTGGTGAGTTATGACCCAAAGTGGGGAAGCCTTGGGCAAGTCCTCATAAACTCTCCTCAAGATCCTGGTCAGAAACACCCCCAGTTTAAAGTGTCCCAGCCCAAGAAATACAACAATAACAACAAAGCCAACAACAACAGTAAATACAAAAATAAATAAAAATAAATAACAACAATAAATAAAAACAACAGCTACAACAATAATAATATTCATGGGGTGGATTTCGCCTGAGGGCACACTGATGTCTCCCAGTCACCCTCCTTCAGTGTCTCTGGACTGTGACATTCTACTCCCATGATCACAAATAAATTAAGAATCAGCACTGTGCACAGGATATTAAAAGCAGCTCTGCTGAGAGGGGATTCCTCTGTGAAATTTCCTTGCCAACACACAACTGCAACCTGAACGCTGATACCACTGGTAGACAGCACTGCCATGGCCTGGCTAGATAAACTTAGATTAAATGGAAACCAGTGACTTGAGGCTAATTGGAATCACTGTTCAACTGGCCCTCAGCAGTCTGAAGATTCAGCTGCAGGACTGATATTGATTCCTTAAAATGAATACCAGTAATAAAAAATAAAATATAAAAAAAAAAGTGTACAAGCAACGAGACAGGATAGGAAGCGGGGGTGGAGCAGATGGGGGATATGGTGGAGAGAGACCATCTTGAGCAAGAACAGGCAGTTCTGAGGAAGGAGAATGCTAAATTATACATCTTCAGCTAGTCTGTGATGTCTGATAGATGTTTCCTGGGAGTTATGCAACCCAGTAATTGCTGTTATTTTTTTCATACCACGCTGATTTTTATTAAACCATTCAGCAAATGCTAATTTCAGAGTCGCTTGTCCAATTAGTCACGACACTTCACGGGTATCTCTGCTAGTGAGCAGATCTTTCAGCCTTTGCTCATCCTGAGCAGTGCTTTTACCCCCTAAAATAAGGCCTTGTGCTTCCCAGGGCAAAGCTGGTAGGATCTGCCTTTGACATTCCGCCACATACAAGTGATTTGCTCAGTCTTGGGGTCAATGTCAAAAAAGATGGCTCTTGTACGTGACATTCTTCATAAAAAATAGGCAAATTATCTTCAAATCTAAATTTTGATAGATGAAACAAACATCTTTGTTTATAACCACAAAACCACAATATATTTTCAGGAAAAGGGAGATAAGAAATTAGTATTTTTCTACTTTATCTAATTTAGATGTGGCTCTCACCAATATGCAGATTTCCTTCTGAAAGCTGAAAAAAATGCTTTTTAATTCTAACGGCCAAAAAACCCAATCCGAAACCCTCTTTTTGTCAGATTGCTGAAAGCAAGACTTTTTTTAAGAAAAGGAACTGTTCAATAGAATATTTTCAAACAGGACTATTAAGTCTGATAACAGCATGCAATCCAATCTTTTTTTGCAGGTAGATATTGCACACAAGAATGATGACTTAATTGGCACAAAGAGAATGTCTAATCTATTATATGTTTTAATAATTCCTAGTTTATTTAATTGAGTGATGAACAGTAATGTCTTTATTCTACCTTTATGATGCATGATACTGTAGAAATGGCATTTTATGATATTTCAGTTTCTGCTGTCTGTAACGTTTGTAATGTATCTGACCTCAATTCCTGTATCTGTAAAACAAAGCGAATGGTTATGCTTATTCTCCCCTTTTAAAAAAAATAATATTCCACTGATGAGAAGTGTTATATAGGAATCACTGCTCTTACCCCTAGAGAATTTTCTGTACATTTGCATTTTAATTACGAAAATATCATCATGATTATTTGCAATTATTCCAGGACAGGATTATTTTCACAAGCACGTTGAATACATGAAATGTCAGGGATTTGAAGTGCACCTTCCTTCACAAAAGTCCCTCAACATAATTTCCAGTAGTTTAGCATGGGAGAAATTTTATGCCTCCGTTACTGACTCAGCCTTGTTCCTTGTCACATCACAAGAATGTGGAAGGTGTCCCTGCCCATGGCAGGTGGTGGGAACTGGATGATCTTTAAGGTCCCTTCCCACCCAAACCATTCCATCCTCGTGCCTCGCCCTGAGGATGTCCCTTTCCTGCAGTCCCTGGGCTTGCTCAGCCCAGCTGCTGACAGAAAGAGAGGATGAAGTCCGACAGACAGCCTCCTCTGGATGCAGCCGTGAAATGTTCCCAGAATTCCATCAGACTTGTGGATTAAGACAGAATATTGCTGAAAAAAAATTGTCTGTGCTTAAGTAATTAAAGATTGTCCCACAGTTTAGACCAACCAGGGAATAGGGATTTGGCTGAGCAGGTAGCAGAGAGCCAGATATCTTAACTATGAGTTTTGCCTGATTTTGCCATGTTAAAGATGTGCTGTTAGTAATGTTCTGTCTGCTTGCATCCCTGTGATTTCCTCCTTGGCAGTCACTCATCACAGTCCATTTCCCTCGGAAATACCGCTCAGCTGACAGGCTCTGGTACCCTTCCATTGTCCTATTTACTTTCTTTGAACAATATTTAATTTGAGGAGTTGACAGAGTGTGGACACCTATGAGCAAATCATCCTCAACTGCCTTCATCACCAACAGTGAGAAAGAGGCATTTCCCAGGGCTCAGTTAATCTCACATATTTCATGATTATGTGTGAGGACGTAATGAACTGGAGCTCAGCTGCACCCAGCAGTGTCATCTTTGACTGCAAGATTTACGTGTCCCCATTAGCCCAGATGAATGTGGGTGATTTCCAATCCTGGAAAAAATAAATCTGAAAACACAGCAATCCTGTGTGCCCTGCATCCACATCCTTCAAATGGAGAGTGTGTTGGTGTTTAGACAAACCAGTGTTTAGATAAACCAAGTAACTACAGACTCATCAGCCTGACACTGGTTCTGTGGAAAATAATGGTTGACACAAGATATATCAGATAAAGACCTAAAACAAGATGCTATAAATCACATGTTGTTTTGAAAGTGATCCTATCAAGCTAATTTAGTACCTCCTTTGAAGAAACTGCACATTATTGAAGTGTATGGTGTCAGTTTTGCATACTGAGATTGCTACAAGGCATTGTTTATGCCATCACACACTATTTGGGCTAAAAAAAAAAAAAAATCAGATTAATCTCTAACTCATACGAAGAATATATAACAAGCAATAGAATGAGAGGAAACAGCATCAGGTTCTGCCAGAGGAGTTTTAGGTTGGATATTTGGGGAAACCTCTTCACAGAAAGGGTTGGCATTGGCACAGCTGCCCAGGGCAGCAGTGGAGTCCCCATCCCTGGAGGGATTTAAAAGCCGTGTGGATCTGGCACTTGGGGACATGGTCAGTGGTGGCCCTGGCAGTGCTGGGGAATGGTTGGACTTCATGATCTCAGAGGGCTTTTCCAACCTCAGCGATTCTGTGATTCAAATGGGACAGAATTAGTCCAGGCTATTTTTTTTCCAGCTGGTTCATAAACACACAGCACAGAAAGGGTCAGTTGGAAAGGATGTACTTTGGCAAAAGGGCCAGCATCCGAAAAAACGGCTCTTTTAAACATGTGCATTGGTAAGTGTTCCAGTATGCAGAGCCTGGTGAGTCCGAAAATACTGCAAGTGAAGAATGCAGAAACCTTGCTGTTTTTAAAATCCTACCAGGTAATAACTTAAATGATCTTAAAAAGATTAACTTCTGATGACAGTGTGGCTATTCTGGCTTAAATCAGATGATGGTGTCCTTTGTGGAGAAGTCTCTGATTCTCTTCAACACATACCTAGTTGGAACTATATTTTGCTAATTTGTTTTTCCTCACAGGAAAAAAAAGTTCTTTTCTTTTCAAAGAAAGCTTTGTTTGATTTAAAGTTTGACAGCAGGATGATCAGTTGCTCACTGTAATCCTTCAAAGCCTCAGTATAGATTTTTCTTACTGTGAGTGGAAATAAATTTGGCATTTTGGGAAACTATAGTTATTGGATTTTCCCCCTAAATTAAATGCTAAGAAAATATTTATTAAATAATGTAATAAATATTTTTCCTCTCAGAGTAAATACAGACAATTTCCTAGCCAAGTCTGCTTGAAAATGTTGGAATTCAAAGCAGGTAACATTTTAAAAACATTTCTGTTGTATTTATTTTAAGGTGGAACTGACAGGAGAGAGGGAGGATTTTACTTAAGAACACAGCATCAAAATAAGGAGTTTTGCTTTTAGGTATAGAAAGATATACTAGGAAGACACAGACCACAGAAATCTTTCCAGCCTTGGATATATTCTATAAACTAAACCCTTCAAGTTTAGCTCTTAAAATATTATGGCAAATTTATTCTTAATTTCTATGACAGAGGTGTTCACATGGTGCATCATTTGAATAATATCTTGTCCTTCTTCAGAAAAATTATTATCCAGGCTCTGCCCAGGAACCCGAGGTTTTTAGACAGAGACCAGAACTGACAGAGGGTGTTTTGGGCATGGAGCATCATAAGTCATCTCTAACTGTGCTGGGAACACAGAGAGTAGCAAGAGCCTCCTCAATTTGCTCTGAAATGTTTTAAAATACAGAAACCTGATGGTTGCCAGACTTCGCTTTCTCTACCTTTCTGCATTTCCCCCCTGTCTGATATTTAATGGTGTTGATGTCAAGGTGCTCTGTGTTTCAGGAGTTATTCTTAAATATTCCAACTTTAACATAGACAGGAGCTCACTGGTAACACAGATCTCTGATTTCCTTCTTATTTTTATGCTCAGAGCCATTAGCTCTGTGCCTTGTACTTGTGTCATGCTTGTGAGAGTAAGTTTAAATGCCTGCAGCAAGGTCTCAGAGTAGAATCAGAAGTCTTGGTGAAGTCACAGTGCAATAATAAAAAGCTACAGGCATGAGAGCAGTGGCAGCCAATATTAAACACTCAGCCATCAATTATTGATGAAATATGCTCCTTGTGCTTGCATAAGAATGCTTTTTAGGATCTTATTATTTAGAATTCTTAGTAAGGCTTTGTCAAATAAATGCAGCTTCCTGCAGTTTGAATACCTCAGAAGCTTACCAGAAACCTTAAGTTGTTTAATGTTTGGGTATTTTCTTAGCTTATCTGAACTCACTGACTCTAATAATCTGCTGCTAAAACCAAAGCTGCGAATACAGGACCATATTCACAGAATCAACAAATCAAAGAATGGTTTGGATCTTATTCCACCCCTGCCACGGGCAGGGACACCTTTCTCTATCCCAGGTTGCTCCAAGCCCTGTCCAGCCTGGCCTGGGGCACTTCCAGGGATGGGGCAGCCGCAGCTTCTCTGGGCAATCTCAGTGTAACCACTCTCACGGTCGAGAGTTTCTTCATAATATCCAATCTAAATATGCCCTGCTTCAGCCTAAAGCCATTCCCTCTTGTCCTGTCACTCCAGGCCCTTGCCCAAAATCCCTCTCTGGTTCTCTCAGAGCCCCTTTAGGCACTGGAAGCTGCTGGAAGCTCTTCCCAGAGCCTTTTCTTCCCCACACTTGCTTAAAAAAATAGTCTCACAAACTGGTATAGATGCACAAGCCTACAAGTTGTAAAAAAAGAAAAAAAAAATACAAAACTATGGATTAATCTGGGCCAGATGCTGTGTTAGTCCAGTTAAATATCAGTGATTTCCCCTTTCCTCTGGACAGGAGCACAGCACCAAGCCTAAGTCACTTCTCAAAGCAGTTTCACGCGTGGAGAATCCAAGAGGCACAAGGCTTACGGAGCTGGTGATTTTTAAAGGCACTCACTGAATGTGCTGCCAGTGAAAAAGGCAGAGCAAGCGCCTGGAACATGCTCTGCGTGCCAGGGATCTCTGCCATGGCGCAAAACAGTCCTTCAGCTACTCCCACCCAACAGCTTCCCACCCCCTTATTGCAGGGCTTCCCTGGCTTCTGGCACAGGCTGTGTTAGTCACCAGGGTGCTTCAGCTTGTACCACAGCCAGGCACTCCCGTGGCCAGGCACTCCCAGTCACCTGTGAACGGCGCTGAAGGAAAATCTGCGCTAGCATTTTAAATTTTATACTAAAAACAACAACAACAAAAATCCATTAAAACTGCAACAGCATTCCAAAGAGGTAATGAGCTGCCATTGATTGCTATTAAATCAGTTGAAGCAAAGAAATAGTCCCTTCTTTTAAACAAAGCAAAACGAAAAGACGCTGTGGAAAACATGTCCATACTAGCTCAAATTTCAGTTGGGGTCAAATCACTACTGTTGGAGAAAACAGACGTGTAAGAAAAAAATCTTTATTCAATATCAGCACATTATAAGCTAAGCTAATTTACAACTGAAGGGTCATTTTAGCAAAATTATAACAATCAATTTATGCTAAAGAGAAGGTATTTTGAATTTTCTCCTGTTTAATTTGTGTACATAAGGGATATAAAGTCAATTTAATGTTACAGGACAAGGATCCACAGTTACGAAGCATTTGTATTACAAAATGATACATGTTTTCTTAAGAGGACCTCGGGCAAAGATAATTACAATAAAAGATGCTTGTGACAGTTTCAAATAAGATTAATATAATCTCCTGATAAAATTCTTCACAAGGGGCCTCAGCATCAGTGATATGACTCACTGCTTCAGTATTATCCACATTTTAGTGGTGTCTAATCTGCCAATATATGGATTTTAATATAAAATTAAATGTGGCTAGAAGATTTCACCTAGCATATTTATGAAGTTCCTATTCATTGGTATACATTTATGACTTCAGGAGTGAGGCTCCTGCAATTCATCTGCCACTTATTGTCAAGTTTAAATTGGTTTCTGAAGCTTCCACGGGGAGAGAGCTTCTGTGCTCGAGATCACGCAGGTTAATGAGACAGGCAGCCAGAAGTGAGAATAAAGGCAGAGCAAACGGGTTCAC
The DNA here is from genome assembly GCA_013400235.1 of Oriolus oriolus. NCBI lineage: Eukaryota > Metazoa > Chordata > Aves > Passeriformes > Corvidae > Oriolus > Oriolus oriolus. The sequence continues at coordinate 189,597 of VXBT01002864.1, forward strand.
AACCCCTCAGTGAGCTTTGTGCCGTCACACACACGCTGCTCCTGGGCCCCTCCCCAGCCCCAACACTCCGGGTCCTGTAGCCGGGGATTTCCTCAGAACACACACACCAGGCAGCAGGAGAAACTTCCACACCTGATCACAGAAATCAACCCCAAAACACCCCCATTCAGTGCAGAAGTTCTGAGTGTTCTGAAGAGATCAGATAAACTCAGCTCCCACACCTCCTTTCCATCCATGGTCTGGTTTCCTTCTTCACCTCCACCAACGTTTCCTATGTCTGCCAGACTTCTGTTTGTTTTTTAAGCAATCTGACATTTTGGGGAAAGTTTAGTTGTACCTCCAAATGCACCCTAACCCAAATAATTATGCTAAGTGCCCAAATACTGCCTTTCACGCCCTAATTGCAGTAAACAGCCCAACAGTTTAATGTTACCCAGCACACTTCTGTATTGTGGTCTGCAGACAAGTTTTGTGAGTCTTACAAAGGCACTACCCTAAAAACGGAGAAATTCAAGGGTCTGTAGCAAACACACCAGCACTTCAGGGTCTATCTACAAGAGAGTGAAAGCCCAGGAAAAAAAGGATTTCCAGGCAAAGGAAGCTCTTGCTAAGAGAGTCAATGCTGAGTGGTTGGTTCCCACAGTAACAATTGTGCTGCGCAAGGCACAATTTCAGTTCAGACAACACACAAGTCCTCATAAGATAAAACATGGAAATTAATCTCTCTCATCAAAGGCTGCTCTGAGAAATCACACTTTGACAGGAAGTAAAAAAAAAAAAACAAAAACAACAACAGAGCCAAAGTGAGGGAGGGAAACAGTCCAGTTTCGAATTTGAAGTAGCTGGGAAAAGAAAGGTGTCTCAAAAGTGAATGGAATTGCTGCAGAGAAACAGTAGACTCCTCTCCTCCTACTCTACATTGCTGGCCCATAGCATGGAGCCCCTGAGGTGTTTTCCTGGGGCAGCCCAACCAAGTTACTCTCTGTAGCCAGGCAGCAAACTGAGCACAGTGGTTCAGCAAAGAGGGTCTCAGGTCACTGCTGAGTGCATCCTGACAGGATAATGCAGAGCCAGCTATTAGCCCTTCTCTCGGGGTAATCACCACAGAGTGTGTAATCCAAAAGGAACATTTTGCTTCTGATAAATAATGCTTTGGAGATGGTCTGGGATGGCCCTGCTTTGGACAATCCTAATTCACACAGAGCTGCACATCCTCACCCTACAGCACGTGGGGCAGAGGGTCCCCAGCCAGCTTTGAACAGACAGAGACTGCCTGGGAAATGTGGTGGGGAGAAGGAGATTCTTCCTGAGAATGGGAAACTGGGTTCAAGAATAGGGCCAGAAGAAAGGGGAAAGACAAGGCAGGGAGCACATAGTGCAGAGCAGGGCATCTGAGAGGTGCAGGCATTGAAGCAAATGGGAAGGGAGTTTCTTTGAGGACAGCTTCCAGCCAGAAAGTCAGTGGTTGATGGAAAACAAGTCTGAATTCAAGGAACCAGCTGCAATAGTGCAGTGGACAAAGGTAGTTGCTCATACTGGGTTTTTTTTAATGACTATCCTATTTCCTCAAGGTATTTCTGCCTTTTAGTTCAGAAATGTTATGGCACATGTCCTAATGAATCTTGACTTTTACAGTTATTTTAATCTCTTTATAAAAGATTACTGTAGAGAAAAGTCATGTCTTTTCTGCATTGAAATCCTGGATAACTTTTTTCCAGCCATTGTAAAATGCTGCTTATCAGGGCTTTACTTGCTCAGAAAAAGGCTGTGGTGCCATTTTACTGCTTCTGGATTCAGGTGCAGCTCAGGCACAGCCAGTTTGGTTATCTCCAAGTCACGTTCTGTGGCATGAGATAGATACCATGTCAAAAAACAACACAGGCAATATGGAGAAACAAGGCCTGGACCCATCTGAATTGTCTGAGGTGAAGATCCATGAGAATTTTGAAACCACTGACTCTTTTGTGCTATGGATGCCCTCGACCCAAGCTTTCTCTTGCAGAAACATGTGATAAAAATGTGTGATAAAGGATAAAAACAACATTTCCTCCATCCCAAGCTACTGAAAAAGCATCCTGATGCCATCACAATGGGGAATTAAAAGATGCCCACCCAGTGATGTTAATGTAAATAATAATGCTTCCTCCTGAACACAAAATGCTGAGGAGGGAGGAGAAAAAAACCTGACTCATAAAATAGTCAGTCCTCAAGTATTTCTTTAAGCAAGAACAGAGTTTTCAAAAACTTGACTGCAAACCTAAAATCTCATGGCTTTGGAAGGAGTGAGAAGAACGTGAAAGCAGAAAATGAAAGAGCAAGGTGCTCTGTATGATTGAATTAATAATGTAGAAAACACCTCCAGAGTGAGAAACACCAATCCTGAAAGGAAAAATAAAATGTCGCTACAATCTAAAATACTTCATCAATAATAAATGCAATTCACTCTGAATGAGCCCTGCTGGCTCATTTTTTCCTGTAGAAGTGCTGTAAATGCAGGTTACCTCCTACAAGGAGCCTTTATCACACACAAGAGATTCTGCTGCTCAGCTCCAACAATCTGAGGAGGAGCCTCTGCAGCTCCTGCCATCACCTCTGAGCCCCCAAACCAAACAGGTGAATGTGAATCCCTCCCTCGGCAAGAGCCTTACCTTGCCCACATCCTCACAGCCAGGAGCCACCCCCCATCCAGTTGGGGAAGCTCCAGGGAAGCAATTAAACCTGATGGAGGGCGTGGCTCCCAAATAAATGCATCTGTTACCCGGAGCCGGGGAAGCAGAGGTCAGCGTGCCCTCTGCAGCACGCAGGGCACTCCGACATTCCCACATCAGCTGCAGCCTTCCCATTTCTCCCTTCCAGTTTAATTCATGCCCTCGTTTCCTAATGAGCTGCTCGAAAGCAATAAGCCTTGATGAGGAGGGCATTATCAGGAGACAACTTAGCATGCTCAACATATGATGCTCTACAGGTCAGTTATAAGGTCAATTAGCAAACCATCTCCTCAGTCAGACTTTTTTAGGAGTAAAACCAGTGTAAATTAACAGGCTTTGGAGCTGCCCTGATAATTTTCTCTCTCTCTCTCTTTCCCCCCCCCTAAGTTTGAAAGGCATTTGAGAAGGAGATTAAGGGAAAAAAAAAAAAAGAAAAGAAAAAGAGTCATTTAAGGAGTGATTTCTTCACATTTTCATTAAACCAAGGCAGTAGTTTCTGAAATGGAGACAAAAGCCAGTCTTTTACAGTTGTATTTGAGTCTGAAAGCAGCTCTCTGCTCTATCTTTCTGTAGTGAGGGAAAGAACTAAGGGATCCTTGTGCCTGGCTGTGCACAATTAGATGATCTGGGGACACGAGTCAAGCTAATTTATAAATTCTCCCAGATTCAGCCTGGCCAATGCAGTTCCCAGCGTGAAAACCTTTATCCGTGAAATCTGTTTACATGTGCCATCTACTTGCAGACTGAGACTGGAAAACTTCCCATAATCCACAAAATTTGAATCTGAAAGATGCAACAGTTTCACTGTGCAGGGTGGTGCACGGAGTTCAGCCCTTTCAGGAGGCGAGTTGCAGGTGGTGTGTGTTGGATTTGTGGTATAATATTGATAGATCTGATATCTGGAAGAATCAAGAGACAACTAAATATGTGTCAGGGAGCTCTTTTTTGCTTTTCCTTTTTTAATCTTTTTTGAGTGGTTTTTATTGACTTGTGCTTTACAGGAAAAAAACCCACCACAGATAATTTATTTTTTCATAAGATTCTTAGAGGAACCACACCATAGAAATTAGCTGAGGAAATTGCTGGTGATAAAGTAGGGTGCAGTAACAATATATGTCTCAAAGTGCAACCCACAATAGTACAAAAAATATTTTTACTGATGAAATATCTTTAGAAAATTAACAGAGATTACTGGTTTACGTGTGAGTATCTCTGTGGGCATAGACTTAGACTAATTCAGTTTTATTTTTCCTACCATTAACCTGGTGATGGGGGTTCAGTGAGAGTCTCCAGTATCTGTGTCCTATTCAGGGGACACAGTGGCCAGTGGTTTAGGTCTCTTCTAGTCTGAAAATTTATAAAAAACCTTTACAGACTTTGTTTTCTTTTTTATTTTATTTTCTTCTTTATTATACAGAATATATTTACACAAAATGGGATGGGGAACACTGCATCAGCCTAGATGAGCACAATATGCTCCTCTGACTGCAGTTTCACCATGATAAATCCTTAGGATGGTGAAAAAGGGTGGAGAGAGATGTTGAAGATTGATCAACCCCCGTTTTTTCTACATTATTCCTTAAACTCTATTAAAATTTAAATGACAAAACCTCGATATACCTTTGCAACTCTCCTAAAATTAACCTCAAATAAGCTGCATTCAAATAAATACATATCTAAAGTGATTTTAACCTATTTCTTCACTTTCTTCCAAGGAATCGGGCATAGAACTTCAAGATGACTATACCTGACCATGTCCTGATTTATTTTAGGATTTGTTTTTGAGGCTTCTTTCCAGAGATGCCAGTGCAAAATGCTTTTTCTCCTCCTCCTCCCAGAGATCCTAATTTGAAAATTTTCAAGGTACAAAGTGTAATGGCTTTCACACAAATGCTGTCACAGAGATGTGGACCGTAACCCCCTTTTCATGATTCTTTTAAAAGTAAAGAAATTTTTAAAAGGATTGTTTTGTGCAAAAATCAAATTCCAGCCCTAGAATTTTAAGGGGTGAAACAGTGATCCAGGTCCCCTTCCATTGTGAAAGATGCTTCCAGCTTCTTCCTGCTGAAGTGATGGAAGTTTACACGTGAAAGAGAAAGAACAGGTAGCAATGGATCAAGCAAAGCAGGACAGAAATTATAAAAAATAGAGAAAAGGCAACCTGCAAGATCTTATCCAAGACAGATTTTGTGACACCAGAAAATGCCTATGATTTATGAACTTATATCACTCCTTCCCACAGATACTTCTGTGTCACTGCTGTAGGTGAAAGAAAAAGAAAGATTATTTCTATGAGCAGTAGAAGCATTTGAAGATGTACACACCGAGAAAAGTTAAAATCTCTTCCTGTGGACTGGTGACTCTTGTGCAGAGTACAATAAATGTGGCAGGTACCTGCAGCACACCCTGTGCCCTCAGGTAGGGAGTGTTTCCACTGATCCACACCAACACAAATCTGTGGTTTAAACTGCTGCCAGTGGCAGGGATCTCCCACAGTGTGCGTGGGATTTTTGAGACACTGCTGCCAGTGAAGAGAGATCATAAATATCTCCCTTTGCTCCCCAAATATAGACAATTGTGTGAGCACCCACATCAGTTTAGATCAAGGCACTTGGCAAAGCTGGAGAAGCTTTTCTTCCCAGGACAAATAAATGACCCACTGAAACACCCCAGAGCTGTCTGAGCCCTCAGCTGTGCACTCTGCACATTTACAGCCCTGTCTGAAGGAACAAATGAACCTCAGATGCACGTGGGCTTCACACACCTCTGAGACAAGGTCTGGTGATCCTCATTTATTCCACCATTATGGACCAAATAATGGATCTTCCTTATGGCCTCAGGTGTAGACCAGGGCCTAATTAATACTGAAAATCGTGTATGACAATTAGCAGAGAGTGTCTGGGAGGTCCTGCAGGTTCCAGGCATGGGGCTGAGTGATGCTGGGCAGTGATGCTGCTGGCAAGCTGAGAAAACCAGAGGCTTGTGGTTGAACTGAGCCAGGCTGGGCTTCCACACAGCCACAAAACCAACCAAAACCAAACATAACACCATTAAAACCATGTATCTGGGTTCATATATATATATATGTATATATATGTAAAAATCATAGATTCATTTAGGTTGGAAAAGCCCTCTAGCATCATCCAGTCCAACCATTCCCCCAGCACAGCCAAGGCCACCACTGAAGTGCCAGATCCACACATTTTTTGAACACTTCCAGGGAGCCCACCACTGCCCTGGGCAGCCAGTTCCAATACCTGACAACTCATTCTGTGAAGATTTTTTCCCTGATATCCAATCTAAACATCCCTGGTCCAGCCTGAGGCCGTTCCCTCTCCTCCTGTCCCTGTTCCCTGGGAGCAGAGCCCGACTCCCCCCCGGCTGCCCCCTCCTGTCAGGGAGTTGTGCAGAGCCACAAGGTCCCCCCTGATCCCCCTTTTCTCCAGGCTGAGCCCCTTTCCCAGCTCCCTCAGCTGCTCCCAGTGCTCCAGACCCTTCCCCAGCTCCGTTCCCTTGTCTGGACATGCTCCAGCCCCTCCGTGTCTGTCGTGGAGTGAGGGGCCCAATATATATATATATCTATAAATATACATACACATATATATGTATATTAAAATTCATGCATTGGGATCTTCAGAGATCTTAAAAAACTCATTACATCCCATCCAGAAGGTCTGGTGTGACATTCGTGCAATGTTCCAGCTAAAGAAAGGCAACACCTTCTTCCTGGGGAGTAGATTGCTGCTTGTCAGATTTTTGGTCATCTCTGTGTATCCTGGAAATTTTTGTGCAGGCACACTCAGAATACACATAATTAAAATAAAATAAAATAATTAAAAATAGCCACAGTTAGAGAAAAATAATCAAATAATTTGTGAGAAATTAAGACTTAAAAATGGATTTTTGTTTTCATTTATCCTCCTACTAGCATCCAAATCTATGGTTCAGAGAGGAGACAGAGCCATAAAGATAATTTAATATGACCTTCTTGAAATGCAGGCTAAAGAACCTTTTTTTTTTTAATAATTTCTGCATGAAATATTTCAGGAAAAGAAAATAATAGATCAAACACATCCTTCTCGCAGAGTCATTACCTCTGAATATTCTAGGAGGCTTTAGAAACATTACTTTATCTCTCTTTCTTCCTTGTGTTTAATTTTTAGTGAGCTGGGATAAAGCAGGTAAGTACAAACATTTCATACTCTGCAGCAATTCCACTCTTTTCAAGGCCATTATTATGCAGGAGTTACCAAACAACACTGGAACTTTGAAATTTTGCCCAAAGGGAGAGGATAAGATTGGGTAACAGCTACTCACCTATCACACCTCACCTAACATTATCAAAAGAAGGAAACAATCCCCAAGTAATTAAATATTTATTCCTTTAAAGGTATAACTAGAGCACGAAAATACATTTCTACCTCCCACAGCTTTTATCAAGCTGTCAAGTTCTCCATAACTTGGTGTTAACTGAGTCATAAAGGGAAAAATATCTAAAGCAGGAGAAATGTGTGAACCCTTGCTTGAGGATGCACTTGGTCATTCAGTGAGAAACCGGAAAAAGTCCTGGTTATTCCTGAACTCTGCAGGTGCAACTCCGCAGCAAGATCAGGCTGTGCTCAACTTCCAAACTGGTGCCTGAATTCCCTGCTAAGATGCCATGGGATAACGCGTCTGCCCTCGGACACAGCTTCACACCTGACCTTTCACTTCTGGGCAAACTCCTGGTGACGTTTCAACCAAAAAAATTTATCTTTTTTGTCTCTTCGAGCTTCCTTCTTTCTCCACACACATATTCATCATCTTACAAATTAACTGAACAGCCCAGTCTGGTCTGAGGGGTTGTTTGACAGTGTATTTATAAAAGAGTGAAAGGAGATACATTGCCTTATTTCCATTACAAGCCTTTAATTCAGATTCATACCAGGGGGTTCATTTAAAAAACTCAAACCTACTAAGTTTTTGCTTGAAAATCCAACTGAAATCTGCATTTTTATATGAAGAAATGTCATTTTAAGCGTATAAATATCCATCCTCTGTATTAAACTCGAGTTTCAGAGAGACACAGGAACCTTGCTTTGGCCAGCTTTCATGAGGAGATACAGAACAAAGCACCAGATATAAAAATATCCACGCAGTATTTTTGTGTTCATGGGACTGTTTCCCTCTGCATCTCCACACCTTGGCAGACCTCTCTTTAAGGTGTAAAAGAACTGAACTATTGATCAGCATTTCACACTCGGAGGGCACTGCAGCAGGAAGATACCGGATCAAAGTGAATCTTGGCAGATGCTTTATCCCCTGCTCCCTTCTTGTCAAATCATTTGTTCAACTTTAAACACATGAAAACTATCGTTCACATGGAGCCAAGCACTCACTCTCATGTGTTCAATAATGAGATTGAGATCAGTGGGAATTAAGGAGTAAAAAGTGCTGTTATGCCTGAGTAATGTACTAAGTTATTTTTCTACACTCCAAAGCTCTATTCCTTTGTACTAATGTCCTGCTCAGTAGCTCCTTGACCTAAAATACATATTTAGCTATTTTAACTCTCCACTTTCAGACTCTTAATTTAATAAATAAACCAGTAAGGGAAAAAAAAATCTTAGGAAAATGATTTTGAAAGTTATCTACAGGCTTTCTGTTTTCTCTGACTTCTTAATTCAGGAACTGTCTTCTTGCTGAAGATGTATGTTATAAATTGAAATATTTTTATAGCTATTTTCCCATAGTTTATTGGAATGAGAAAGCCAAAATTGGAAGCTTATTAAATGGGAAGTTCATCTAAATGGAAAGCCAAACTCTTTTCTCTAGCCTTCTTCTCATGGCCACAAGTGAAACGTTACAGGCATTTCTGACTGACTTTGGTAAATTGGGTGTCTAATTCTCCCAGAAAAAATACAATGCCTGGCATATGAATAACAAGAGGAGTGACCACAAAATTTAACACCACACTAGAAATGGTTCCATGCTCAGGGAGGCCTCTCTGACCCCCATGTTGGTCTTCAAAAAAGTAATTTGCTGTCTATTTCTGGAGGCAAATTATTTAAAAATAACTAAATTCTGTCATCAAGGAATATATAAATGTATTCACTGGTTTTGCATAGTAGGTACACCTTGAACATTTTCAAGGTTGTAGGTACACAGGAAGATGTGTGATATCCACACACTTTGGTTGAGAACCAAGGTGACAGTCATGAGAAAGATGCAAATTTCTGAGCAAAGATGTGGAGTTCCCTTTTCTCAGGGGAGGACTGGCACTAGAGAACATTTACGAAATCCACATTCTTTTTTTATGCCTACACTTTATATTATACTCAGAATTCTTCTAGATCTGTAAGATCTGCAAGATTTCAAGATGGAAAGTCTGTGGGATGAATTCTTGATTGGTGCAGTTAATGAATTATCATATTGACAATTGTGACATTGTGACAATGAATTCCACAGCTTACTTATTTTAAGAAAAAAATACATTTTTTTAAAATATTGAACTTGCTGTTTGATAGCTCACTTTGTAACACCGGATTTTTTGAATTCTAAGGGCCAGTGCTTACTTTTTGCTTATTTAGTAATTTCAGAGAATCACAGGATGGTTTGGGTTGGAAGGGACCTTAAAGACCATCTAGTTCAAAACTGTAGATGCCTTACCTGATTTAGTCTCTCCTTGCATGACAGCAATTCCAGATTTTGTAATGCTTCTCGTGTTTCCATGTAGTTTTCCATCCCTTGTTTCAGATGAATTGATAAAAACTGCATGAACAATGCAAACACAGGCACCCAATATTTTCCTCTGTCAGACCTGTCCTCCTCCTGTTGGCTTTCCTACATGAGCTGGGCACTGAACTGGCAAATCGTGGTTGGTTCTTGGTTCATTTTTTCATGTGCATTACTTTAGCATTTATCAACACTAAGTTTTATTGTGTGACCATGAAGATATTTAGAGCATAGATGGACAAAAGGCAAAAACCCGTCCAAAAGTAGGACTCTAATGGCCATGGACTAAGTTGCCCAAAGTAATTCCGGACTTTTCCCTCTCTGACTGATTTTCCTGGAGCATTTCCAGACACAGTCACTCTTCTGAGTGAGTGACTGATACCAGATTCCTTTCACTACAATCTTTATTCATGGAGACTCCAGCACTGGAGACTCCACAGGTTCATGGATGACATTTGTCTACGTGCTTCCCTCTAAACTTTTCAAAGTCTGAGATGCCTTTTAGAGCAACAACGTAATTTCAAAGCAACTATTGAGTTAGTCAATCAGAGTTTCAGTGGAAAACCCTTCTGAAGAAGAGCTGTTACTTTCATTCATGGCAAATTGCCTATTTTCCTTTTTCATCCAGCACGCTGGGACATTTTTACTTGTCTGTTGTTTGCTATTTTTGTCTTTAGATTCTGTATCTGTCTTTTGTCTCTCTAATCTCATTTGTAAAGATCCCAATTACTTTTAGGGGGTTAATTGTTACCACAAGCAATGTCAGTCTATGTCAGACTCCAGGGCTTTATAGGGAAAGCTCTGCAAGGACTTCCCCACATCTCACGTATTTTGGTGATGTCTGCACTCTCCAGTTCTGATTGGGGAACTGCTTTTATTACACAGTACAACTAAACAAAGCCAAAATAGTAACTTCCTAAAAGACCTCTGAGAGTACATTTCTTTACATAGACTGTGTAGGAGGGCAATAGAACAAAATTTGGTGCTTTGCTACTCTGAGGAATAATCAGCGTATCTGAGACAACATCCAAACATCTCTCAAAAACTCTGCATGGGCTACACGTGTCACTGTTGGTGTAACTCAAGTGTTTATCACAGTGTTTCAAGTCCCCTGTGAGGCCATGAATGTTCCCTTAACTTGACAGTATTTAATTATAAGGAAAATTAATAGATGCTGATTGTTTTTCTTTTATATATACCAAGCTTTCTGATAATGATAATACAGGCTCTGTAGTTGAGCCAACTGTTGGTGTGAAAAGGCAGTAAAAGGAGATATTTGTGCAGTGGACTTTGTACAGGTCTGTAAACTGTGGCACAATAGATCATTCCAAGGTTCTGAGGTGCCAACCTTAGAAGTGAATAAATTGAATTATCTTTATGATTGTTCTGAGGTGTTGTATTTAAACAAATAATTTCATCCCACATGATGCATATGTCTCATATGTATTGAGGGTTAAATCTGTCTCAGATTTAAACTCTGGTTTTGACCCACTGACCATGTTTGGCTTATTGTGGTTATTAAAAAAATGAGAAAATTCACAAAAAAAAACTCAATAGAAGAAGAGAAAAAAAGTAAGCACAAGGCAGAATTAGTAACTCTGTATATCAGCTATGACACAGGAGATATCTGCGCATTAAAGGAGATGAGCCAGATTGAGGATTCCAAGGTTAAATGAGTTTATTGAGTTAGTGGTTACAATGGTATGTCAGATACCTGTAATCCAAGCTACACCTACATATTTGCCTCTAAATTCTCACACTGTCAGTTTCCGTGTCTCTAAACATTCCACCACCAGGTCTTCTATTACTAATATTATAATAATAATAATCAGAATAATAATCATAATATAAAAGGCAATGTCAATCACCATATTGTGCTTCATACTCCACCATAAGGAATTCAATTGGCAAAATTAAACCTCTGGTAATATTAATGGGATTAATTGAAATGTGAGCAATCATAACACTACTAGAATATAAAGAACAAAATCTGATTTAAAAGAAGCATTTTTAAGATGAATTAGTTTGAATCTGTTTTAAAAATTCACATACTATAATGAAGATGACTTAAAAGTTATATCATTTAATTATTGGGCCACACATTGAAGCATATTGGCTAGTACATTTTTGCACTGCAACAGAAGCAATACAAGCTTTATGGTCTACCATTACAATTCCATTTTTTTTTTCACTTAATATACCTGCCAACCTAATGTTTCTTGCATGCATAAAAATTTCAGGGTTTAGACTTGAATTTATCATTTATTCCACACTTATACCCCCGTGATGCAAATTCTTTGGCCAATTTAATGCTATAGTTTAGTTTAAAAAGGAAGCTTGGAGTTAAGTCCACTTAATATCAGAAGGCAATGCCCCAAATTTTGGGCACTGCAGAGAGTTATTTATTAGAATAGAGTCTCAGGTTGCATGCAAATTGTCACTTTGTCCCCCCACCCCATGCCAGACGCACACAAGTCGGCAGGTACGCATACAAAAAAGAATATAAAACCCTCCTGGTAAAGCTCAGTGGTTTAGAATGAATCCATAGCTTTAAATTCACTTAAGGCCTGTACAGGGGAAATATGTTTCTTCTGGGATCCTCTCCTCACTCTTGTCTGATATTCTTCTGGTTTTTCCCTCTTTACTAGAGGTTTCTTCTCGGGGGCCTTCATCTTCCAAGATACAACTGGAGAGTTCACTGCAGCAGTGCCATAGACCTTTTGATATTTAGTAGAAGCCACATATGATGCTTTCACTGTAAGGACCACAGCGTTCATCAGGTTTTTAGCTGCCTGGATGAGAGAAGTGGCACTGTCCAGCTACAAACAGAAAACAAAATGAAATATAGCAAGGTTACTCCAAAACAGAATACAGCAAAAGGTCATTCCATGGTGGGATCACTGAGCCATTTCCTGACTGAAGTCTGGATCCTCCCAGATCTCAATTAAGATGGAACAAATCCTCCTCCTCGGGGTACCCTGGAGTATCCAGCACTGGAAACATCATGCACTGATCAGTAAAGGTCAGACTGTGATACCTCACTTTACATTTTGTAGTAAGTGAAAGGAAAAACTTGTGTTTTCTGTGGTTGTTTTGTTTGTTTGTTTGTGGGTTTTTTTGGTTGTTCATTCTTTCTCTACAGTTTAAGAAGTTGTCTGTTTTCTCACAAAAAACCCCTTTACTTCTCACTTAAACCTTTAAAAATTTACTGTTACATGTCAGAAACTGCAAAACAGGTCAACAGGGATTTTTCCCAAGTGTTCCAGTTTGTTCTAATTATTCCTGTTAAGCCCAGGATAACACCCCCAGTGATGTCTATGGGAACAGTGTGAGGCCAGTGCTGAGCTTGTTAGAGAATGCCATCTGAAAAGATGAAAGGAGGTTCTGAAACCCCTACAGAAATGAAAAGATGAGACAGTTAACTGCAGGCTTTGGCAGCTCCTGTAATGTGTGAGTTACTTATGGTCTCAAGGAATGTTACTTTGTGGTTACCAGGCTTTTTGTACCTTTGTGCTTCTCCCATGCGCGAGTCTGCCTGAGGTTCCCGGGTCCTCGGGATGTAAGAGCCCTTAAGGACGTGCTGAACTTCAAAAACATTGGGACTTCCACTCATCACGCTTCCATCATACACTTCAGTGAAGTACATATCCCTGGCCAAAACTTTCAAAAGGGTTTCAAGCATGTAATGGGGACTTCCAAGGCAATGTCTCAATGTTCCACGATGTGAATCAGGCTCTTGCCAGATCCAAGTGGATATTCTCAAAGTAGTAGGTCCTAAAAATATGTTCCAGAGGACTGCAGCAAGCCAGGTTACTACTTATGATGTTCAATTATCTCTTTCCTAAAATACTGAAAGAGTGGGATACACTTTTTTTTTTTGTGATAAAGCCTTTCAGTTATACCATGGAAGATGCTTCAATTATTTCTGTCTTTCCCAGACAGTAGAAATGATTTGGGATGTAGTATTACTTCAACTCTTTGATTACACCCCATATGTTCAGTAAGTTTTTAGCTATTTTTAATTAGTATAAATGGCCTGTGTCACTCCAAACCTTTCCTGCTCCCTATTTTGGGAGCACGTGGCTCTATAATATAAATGCTAAGCAAGGTAAGCAGGACAAACAGTCATAGGGCAATGACAAAAGCCACACCATACTTCACCTCAAGCATTTTGAATCATTAACAGAAGAGTTCAGGAGAAATCTCCTTCTGAAGTGTCAGTGACTGATGTGAACAAAAATAGACATTACAGAAAGCCTGTATTTGAAACCACATCAAACTACCTACCTGGGGTTTTTTATTTCCTCTCCTCTGGCCTTAAACTCATTATGGTTCACTAAATACATAAACAGCTACATACAGTGAGGTGAAAACCAAAAAAAAGCATTTTCATGATATTCACGTATGTGGTGCCGTTCCCTGAAATGCACAGTTAATTGTGTGCCCCCAGTAATATTTTTCCTCGGGACTAATTTGTATTTCTGTTGGTAAAAGAAACGAAGTTAAAAGATGGAAAATTACATTACATGGCAGAAACATGACTGTTCAATAGGGAGTAATGAAATATAATCCAGTCTAGTGTTATTCTATAACCACACTACTGCATGATTTATAAGGCAATCTGTATGTTTGTTGGCAAATAACAGATCACACTCTATTAAATTAGGATATTCTAATTTACTACAGAGATCTACAATCAAGCATTATTCATTGTTAAATGATTCTTTCTGAAACACTGGTGGATTGATATTGAATATAAAGTGATAGCGTCAAATAGTGTTTACTTCATAATCAGTGTGGATAAACCGACTGGATTAAACCTCTATTGCACATTCCTGAATGAATTCTGGTTGCTGAAGGTTTCCAACAGCTTCACATTTTCCATCATGAAAAGCATTCTGGTAGCTGATTTACATATATTAAGATACAGAATGATTAAAGGAAGCATTTTAAAATGAGGGGGCACCTAAATTAGATGCTTAAACCCATACACAGAGTTCAACCTACACCTCTGAACACAGTAATCAGTAATTTTATGGACTGTATTGATAAGCGCATGCAGAATCTTGCACTTATTCAAGATCAGATGCAGGCTGCAGTGACACCTTTTAGGAAACCACGTTACCTATTTTGATACCATTTTAACTGTCTTCAGTTTCAATATGCTGTTAGAGTAGATATAGTTAGAGTAGCTCCCTGTTTCCAGCATTATTAATCACATTTTAAGATGCAGGTACTCAGTCTTTGACCTTAAGATCCATTTATCTTGTAAAACACTTCCAAGTCTTGAAATCAGAAAAGAGACATAAAACCCCCTCACAGGCTGTGAGTGTTCTCCAAAATCTGCTGGTGGCCATTCCATGCATCCAATTTGGCCACCTAAGCACTTCCAGTGATTTTCTTACGGCCTCCAGCTCCTTGCTTGTGTTACGGCTCAGTAAAGAAGAATTAAACTGAATGAACATCATTCCAATTAACATTTAGATCTTCCTACACCACCGTGTTGCTCCAGTTTTAAGCCGTGCTTTGCCACACTGGCACAAAGCTGGAATGAGGCAGCAGTGAATCAAGCCCTGAGTGTGTTAATTCCTTACAAAATCTGGGCACAGAAACATATGCACGTTTCCAAACGTTATGTTAATAATAAAAAATCATAAGAAGGAAAATTAACATTCCAAATAAAAGCACCACTAGGAAAATTACTGTGCAGTGCAGAAGGCAACCTTTACTCCCTGCAATACCCACAGAATTACAGATATAACGATGGGTTTTGGTCCTAACAGCCAACAGAGCCTTTGCCTTGCTGCACAAAGTAATGGTGTTCTGCTGCTTAGACCTCTTTAAAAATATGTTTGCCTGCTTTTAGGAAAAAAAGCCCTCTCAACCGTAAAAGAGAAACTTAGGTTACTGTCCCACAAAACTCTAAGAACAGTGAAAGCTGAGGAAAATTCAAAATTCATAAAGAACCTAAGAATAACTGCACTGGACCTGGTCACTTAGAATAATTAAGGATGGAAAAGATCTGCCAAGAATATAATTCCAGGGTTTTCCTCCTCCTAGAGAAAATCCTTCAGGGTTTGAGGAGTTTTTGAGCTGCTTATCAGCTGTGCTGCAATTTTCCTGTGCTATTTGCAGAATTTTCCAGAATCTTGAGATAATCAAGATTTCTTATTTCTTTTACATATACACATAATCTAAGTGAAATAACCAGCAATTGCAATAGCAAAATAGCTGAAGAAATGGGAGAGAATAAAGCTAGAAATTTTTGTCCTTAACAGTAAAGCAATGAAAAGAGATGTTCTCCCTGCATTGTCACACCGCTGTAATGGGGAAGAATTATACTTCATATATTAGAAAGGAGAAAATCTAACTTCCAGAGATGTCTTCATATTTATAATAATAAATATCCATAAAAAGTAAGGGAAATTGAGGGAAAAAAATCTGTATTTCCAGTGAGTAAGCATATAGAATGGGTAGTTTTAGAAGAGCTGGTTGCTTAAGAATGTTCTGTATCATTACTGATTTTAATAAACTGTGAAAAGTGGGTGAAGACATCAAAGGAATTGTAGATAGTTTCTAGTCTTGAAATATTTGAGCAATGCAAATAAAATGACCTGTGAAATTATAGGCCAGCTCAGCTGACAGCACTCCCAAATTAAATGATGCAATGTCTGTGACAGACTCCATAAATAGAGGAAAGAAATGCAGTTAATGGTAACCAAAGGGCTGTGTGGGTTAAAATATTTTCAAAGTAACCTACATCATATTTTGGTATGATTAAACGTTGAATTGCTTAAAATAATGCTGTGGGTATAATTGGATCTTTGAAAGGTCTTTTGCTTAGTAATACATGACAGTTTGATTAAAAACTCCGTTGACATAAAACTAACAAGGCACATACACAGAAGGATTCCAGATTCTCCAGCAGCTGCCTCCAGAAGTACATACACACACAAAAAAATCAGTGCTCAACAGTGAATTTCTCAGTGGGGTCTTGGAGAAACCATTTGGAGGCTTCACAACATTAACATTTCTACTAAAAACTTGGAAAAAAAGTCAGTCATTTGATGAAATTTGCAGATAACAATTGAGAAAGTGTCAAGTCATGAACTGGGCAAGTGACTGATACTTAATTAGCTGCTAGAAGTCACAAATGTAGATTTTATTTTGGTCAGACCTACAGCAGATGGTACCTAATTATCCAATAAGGAACTTTATTCTCTGCAGGACCCCAGGCAATCACTCCTTGAGTACACAAAAAGGAGGAGACTGATGAAATAAGTTCAATTATAATATTCAGTTTATCATCTATCCACAGTTATGGGATACTGAGTCCTCTTCTCAATGCAAGAACAATACTGAAGAACTGGGAAACAATTTAAAGAAACTCAGGATCAAAAAACATCTTTTATGGGAAAGACTCAGCCAGCTCTTTTTCCCATTTCCAAGTGAATGACTAAAAAATGAGCTGACTGAAATCAGCAAGTACATGGTAACAAAGCTGATTATATTTCAGGTTCCACAGGTTAGACAAAGATAAAACAAATCTTAAAGGCTGAGAGGTGAAGCAGGTCATTTTAGTTATTAATTACCCGAAATTATTTATTTAGCAGTTATATTAATTAATCACAAGAACTCATGAAAGATTGATTCTATTTCTTGAAATTGTGAAATCAATATTGGATGGTTTTGCTTAATATGTATTAACTATTGGACATTTTTAGTGCACATCAATTCAGGGAGCCTGTGCATCAGTTATGCAGGAAGGCAGCTGAGATGATAACAACAGCCCTACTGACCTTGAAAGGTATGAATACCAAAAATTAGTATTAGGAGCTATTGATAAATAGAGTTTGGTCTGGTTCACCTTGTGCAGATTGGGAGGAGCAAATACCATTTATTTTACACGCTGAGAAAGAACCTGTAGCCCCTCAAATACTCGTGGCTAAGACTTAATTTGTACATCTTTAGCAGGTGACTTAGGCACTGCCAAGCCCTTAAGGCTTTCTGTGAATTCTGGGTGCATTCCTTGCTTCTCCTCCTTTCCAAACGAAGTCCACACTTTCCTGCACAGGTACAGTGGCTCTTATCACAACCCAAAAGTCAATCAGAGGTCTACAGACGAAATAAGGCTACAATTACGCAATTATGAACCTGGATGGCAAATCAGGAGTATAGATTTCTCAGGTTGTGTTCTTATGCAACAGAACATTTTCCTCTCAGCTGTGCTTAACAGTAATTTCATTCCTATGTACACAAGATGTATGCAAGAAAAAGATCTTCATAAAATTATGTCTTACAATAGTGTGGCACATTTCATGCATAAAACATGACCCTGTTACAGAGAGCCAATGCAAGAATGGCCTGTTTGCTATTCAGATGCTCTCATCCCTATGGAAGGAGACATCTGCTATTTATCAGCACTCCTGTGCAATGGCTGAGGGTCTGTTTTAGTCAGTCACTTCAAAATGCTCGTAGGGTTCTTGCTAGCTACAGTCCATTGTGGGAAAACTATCCTATACACTTGAAAATCTCTCTCTCAAAAAAAAAAAAAAAAGTCTTTGTCTGGAATGTAATGTGGTCACAATGATGTTAAAAATGGATTTGTAGCCACATAGAGAAAATTGTATTGTACTTGTCCTTTCCTGGCTATTTGTTTTCACATTTGGCTGCAATTAACTTACTCCTTTACACATGATGAATATTTAATTCATTCTGGGGATAGTTGTGTTTTCTAGGTGCCCAATCCACTGAATAACCACCCTCATCTGCATTTTTTCAATTACAGGTAAGAAACCCAAGGGATTTCCAAGCCCATTTGGTTTTATTTAACAAAGGCTGCCACGTCCAAGGACAACAGAAAGCACAGGAATACAGGAAGAACTATGGGTGTCTTCTGTCTTCTATGGACTAATGTCATTTTAAAACACATTACCAACTGCTGGATGCTAATTTGCAAAAGCAGAAGCAAATAAAAATACTCCCAGAACTGACATTCCCAATAAAAGATAAACAGGCATAATAGAGATGCATTTCTACATTTGCTTTACTTATTCCATGTAAATATTTTAGTATTTTAGAAGCAAAAGGATAAAAGACAAAATGATATCCTAATTCATTTGCTTTGAGAAGAACGTGCTTCATTTGCTTTCACTTAACGTGAAAGCTTGTATTTTAACAATTGAAATGGTGAAATGACAAAAAGACAATTAGAAACACCTGAAAGTTAACTAATTAGCTAATTATTTTTCTGGAAAATAATTATTACCAGTGTCTCTCCAGCCTGCAGGTCCCAAAGGTGGAAAATACAGTTTTGAATTTTTGATATATATAAGGTTTTTTTCTATTCAACAAATGCATTTACAGTCAATAAATTATTTCTCCAATACTATTGCTATAAAACAAAAATTACAAATTTTCTTCTGGTTACCAAACATAAAGTAGGTTATTTCCTCAGTATGTAACATTTAATTAATATCTTGTTGCATTCCTTTCAGAAGTCCACAGGGGAAATTATTTTGATCCATAACAAAAAAAAAAAATCTCAGAAACGTTTAATTTTCTTTTTCTGCTCATTATCTGCCATTTCACGGCAGGAAAAAGATGCCAAACCAGTACAATTCTTACCATACACCAGAAACACTGCAAGGACAAGCAGTGTTCCGGCACTGAATTTTTAAAATTCAATTGCTTTAGCAGTCTTTTTCATGCTACAGCACTGTCTCAGAACTTTCAGACTCTTATTGCTGAATTAAGGTATTTCACAACAATCTGAATGCCAAAATATATGGAAAAATTCTAAAGGACAAGGAAGAAATCCTCAGTGAATAAAGCTAAAGGAGTTTTGTAGATGGAACAGAATTTCACTCCACAAATTTGGTTGTTTATACCGCATGCTTTCTTTGCTGAGGTTGAATGTAGAGGAAGAAACACTTTCTACATCAAGCTACAACTGAGAAACATAGGAGTGAGTCTTCTGCCACGACAGCTCGAGGGTTTTTTCTTCCAAACCTTCCTCATTCCGCACAGAACTAATGTCTGGAGGATGATGCCAACGGTGGAAAGTCCTGGACAAAGAGCAGGATTGTCTAATGGCCATCACAATTCCAACACTACTTGAAGCAAACTTAGCACAACCACATTTACAACTTCAAAACCATTCTGCCCCACGGAATTTGCTCTGAGTTCTTGGATGATTAATAGGAAACAGAATTTTGTATGACTGATTTAAACCTAATATTCAACAGGATAAAATGTCTGCCACAAGATGAAATCCAAACTCCATCTGACAGGAGAGGCAAGCTCCAACTATAACTAAAACTTCTTTATATTGCCAGGAGGCTTACTAAAGAAAATTAGAGTAGGAAGTCTGTCAGAACTCAGTACCAAGCCCAATGAAAAGCAATTTACACTAATTTACACAAAGATTCACATGCCAGAAGTCTACCCAAGACACAGCATTATCTGAGCCTGAGGTCACAGAAAAGCACGGACAGGTCTCTGTCAAAAGCATCAGTACAAAGTTCCATTACCATATCCAATTGCAGCTAAATCTGGAAAAAAAAAAAGGAAATGCAGGATATCTAACTAGCCTGTGCTACTGATCTCCCTGCTCCCAACTTGAGTTCTGACTTGTTTGTCATTTGAAGATAGAAATACATTTCAAAAGCTCAGAATAATCTAGTGCTCTTTCAAGCTGGGTTTTAGAAGCAAATCTTTTGTTCTTTATCTAGAGAACAGACACAATAACAAGAAAAAACCTGTCTTTCTAACACTCTTACCTGAAAGGAGTCCAAATCATGTCTGGTTGGCTGGAAATTGTACTCAGTGATAAAATGCAGGAGACTTTGGATGCGAAAGAAAAATCAATAAAGCACAGAAACACTCTGTGCTTTACATGAGGCTGTGTTATCTCCTGCTATTCTTCCTGATTTTGTCACAAAGAAAACAAAATAAAAAGCAGCATAAAGTAGGATTTAAGACTGCAATGCTGAGAAATGTGCTATTTCCCCAAATTCTTTTTTAATTAGTACAAGTGTCAGAGTGGTATCTGTAAATGATTTATCTCCATGTCTTCAACTGTGAGGATCTGCCACTTTTTGCGGCAAAGCTGCTCCTTCAGCTACTTTGCTATCTCTAAAGTCATGCTTGCCAGGTCAGCACAGGGACACTTTGAAGGTAAGCGCTCCACAGGCACAGCTGGCTTTTCTCAGGAAGGGGCTTGGAAACAACGCTTTAAACACATCAGAATAAATAAAATAAAATCAGATCCTGTTGTAGAATGGAAGATGATACCAGGACAACTATTCCTTGCTTCCTAATGTTTGCCTGCTGTTGCTCATGTATATTTTATGTCTTGTAGAAGGAGATAAAGGGTTTGACCATTCAAGATATTGATCATTTCTGAGGTGCTAAAAGGCTTTTTCTTCCTTGGAGCTGAGGGTCCTTCCAGTGTTGCTCAACTCAATCAGTGAAAACATACCCTTCTCTGATTCCCTGAGCAGTTTCCAGGACTTTACAACAGTGTGCAATGAAATAAAATAAAAATGCAAAAAAAAAAACCCCCAAAAGAACCTCCACAATAGTCTTCAAGGGAAAGCTGCATTTCAGTCAGACAGAGCTCGCTTTATCATATATAACAAATATTTTCTAATGGAAATTCTGTAATTTTATACCAAATAAATTATTCATTATTAACAGTTCTATTTATTAGACCAACTCAATTAATGGTTAAACAACATTCAGTAAGTAACAAGAGTTCCCTACTAGAAGGAATTTTTTCCCTTGTCAATTACTGAACAAAAAATTTGTAAATGCATCTATTCATTACATTTTTAACTTTAGCTAACACTAAATACCATTAGAAACCATCAAAACAGGTAAAAATTACCTGTTCTTACTGCAAGCAAATGAAACCAGAACAAAACAGAAACATTTGCAAAGGCTGCTGCAATTCACAGGGAAAGAACAAGCAAAGATGACAGCAAATTGAGAATAAATTGGAATGAATAAAATCTTGCTCTGAATTCTAAGGGCTCATTTTTATTACTCATGTTTTATTATGTAAATATTCTTTTAGGATGAAAAGAACCTTTTGAGGTCATCTAGTTCAACGCCCTGTTGAAAATTTGAATTACATGAGGTTGTTCTGGATTTTGCTCAAATTCAGAGTATATCCAAGGATGGATAATCTCCCACATCTCTGGGCTACAGAACTCCACCCTGCACCTGAATTTCACCACACACCAGTTAAAACTCTTTTACCTTATATCTTATTGGTATTTCCCATGTGAAAACCTGTTTTTACCCCTTTTCCTGTCCCTATGACCATGCACCTCTGACAGGTCTGGATCTGGTTCTTCTAAATCCTCCTCACAGATTGTTGTAGACGACAATATCTCCTCTGAGCCTTCCCTGTGTACATGCAAATGTATCTATGACTTGTGTAGATGATATTGGCAATTTCATTTTCACTGCTACAAGAGCATGTGCCCTACCCAAATGGGAAAAAAAATGAGTAATTGTAGAAAAGGAGGGAAAAATTATCAATTTTTGACAAATTTTTAAGAGCTCATTGAAATTGTTTAAGTCCAGTACTATTCTCTTCAGAAAATACTTGTGTTAGGGATTCCTAATTTACTTGGAGTCTCTTTTCTTTTGCAGTTCAGTACTTTAGGTAGCATTTTCCCTGAGCAACAAATGCAGAAGTACTGGTATCCTCAATGATTCAAATAAACCAAATGGTTTCTGTGCTTTTAACCTCATGACAACCATCCCTGCACAACACAAATTAATTCGACCACATCTCCAAATCTTCCCTCTAATCCAGAATTTACATAAAGGAGATGAAGGTATAGACTTTAGAAGAATGCTGAAATGAAAAAGCATTTGCAGTGGCTGTTTTCTTATAAAGTTCTTATTTAAATCGTGTACATTAGTCATGATTACCTACAGACTTGACTGCACTTAGTTGGCATCAGAAAAATTCCAAGTGAGTGTCTTTAACTATTAGTCATGATCCACCATGGATGGTGTCACTTGAACCCCCAGAATTTTTTCAGATGCCTCTGGTTGAACAATTTCTCAAGGAATGAAAACAGGAAAAATGGGGCTGTTCATAAAGCCCACTGATTTGGTGTGTTTGGTGACCTCGTCAAAGTGTTCTGTTTCCATTTCTACAAAATAAATCTCATCCTGCACTCAACCTGCCTAATTCCAGGTGCTGGACCAAAAGATTCCAGACTCCTTTTGTGCTTGTGAAGACCAGGAGCCATGGAGCACTCAAGATGTCTTATGGGTTCAGTCTCTACGGAGATCGACCAAAGCACCTCACCTTTTAAACTCTATTTAGAGACCCTTAATTGCATTAGAATCTTAAAGATAGTACTGAGAATCTGGGAGAAACTCAACATCTGCAAAAAAATTGCCCTTAGATATGACCTAGTAGTTCAAGAATTCAAACAACCTAATGAATTTTTTTGAGACTGTTTTCCTTAGTTCTTCTATTTTGGTCCCCAAACGTGTCAAATGGGAAAAACCCACAAACTACAAAACTTACAGATCTCTCCAATCTCCAGAAACAAATAAGATTAGAGCATAGAAACAGCAACTTTATATAGATAAATGCTCCTTAATAAGCAATTTAAATATTTCTGTTCAGAAAAAAATAGGCAGCAGCTGAGTTCACAGAAAGTTGAATTTACTTACATATCAATATAAACCCTCGAAAGAAGCCCAAGGCGAAACTCTGACTCTGTACATGTCTGAGCACATGGTTTAATTTACCTGCTTATGCCTCTGTAATTTTTTAAGGTATTACCAACCTAACTAGTTGCCAGTGTCTACCTGAAACAAGAATATCTGCCCTCTGGAAATGGCTCTTGAGTTCCACTTAAAGGAAGCCTGGGGTGAACATCTCAGATGCAGATGTTTACACTTGGCTGGATGAATCACTCTTCACACAGCAATAGATGACAGCAAAATGCTCTTCATGATTCAATTAAAATCTTTCTGAATAATAAAATAATAAGTTTCCATTACACCAGAGACCTACTCTCATCTTTTTGCACAGCTTGAGTGGGGTAGCCTCCCACTGTTACTGCAGAACTTCTTTCTAAGTCTTTTTCAAACCATAAGTAACCTGGGTGAAGTCCTTCTCCTGTTATTTTTTTGGGGGGACAGTGTTTGTGGTTCATTTTGTTTTGGGGGGTCGTATTGTTGTTTTTGTTTGGTTGGTTTTGATTTTGGTTTTTTTTTAATATGGCCATCCAGACTGGAAACAGAAATATCAAATGGAAGACAAACTGTGGTCTTGAAAATTAGCTGAGTCTTGAAGGAGTATGTAGTGCTCGAAACCCATGGCGATTCTATAGATCTTTTCTGCCTTGAGCATGGCTCAGCATTATTTGTAGAAAGGAAATAATGACAATATTTACTTCTGTTTTCAGTTTTACCACAGTACACCATGTGTTTGCTTTGAGACACTCAGATGGGACTGATAAACATCCAAAGGATTATGAGTTAAGAGAATCGTGTTTAATGTCTTTGAGTGCAACAGTCCCAGGATCATAAAGTCCAGTGTTAAGGCAGTCCTGGTTTCCTCCATCCACTACACTCAATTCAAGTGCTATGGAGCATTTTTGTTGTAAATTCAAACAAGCTGAGGTCGAGGTTTAAAAGGATTGCAGTTTAAATCAACACGAAGAGTCCTCTAGAATGCTGTGCACTGTCATTGTGACTTCTTCTGCTTAAACAAGATTAAATCCACAGCGATTCGTGTTGAGGCAATGGTGTTAAACCAGCCCAAAACTGCAGTAAGAGAGGGCAGGGGGAGAAGCATCTCTTTGCCAGCTGACACGGTTTGGGAACAGATGGTGGATTTCACAGCTCTCCCTCACTTCTCACATAGAAAAAGAAGGTAAGAACCAACCCACAAAGTTTTAATTCAACTTGTAAGAGAAATCAGCCTGGCAAATAGAGAAAAAATTGGGAATTTCACATAGCTGCTTTAATCATACTGAAAAAAATGCTTGATCCCTGTAGATGATCTCACCTCATTAAACTATTGCTCACCCTTTGCCATTATGACTGAGGAACAAATCTGTCATTTAAATGCTGATCTCCTTAAATATGTAGGTGTAAATATACTGGTTAATATATTTGGTTTGTTTTGAGACAGTTATACAAAACATGCTTGCAAATATAAACCAATACATTTTTTAAGAATATCATATCAAAAATTAACTTTCAGTTTGCTAATAATTTATGAGGATTTAACTCATTTGAATTAGCATGTATTGGAAGAAGTTTCTCAGATATTTGCTTAAAAAGTTTTCATATTAAACACTAAATAAAATCAGCTGAAATCCTGAAATCTAGGCCTTGTCCAGTTTTAATTTAATGTAATGTACGTGTAAATAATATTAAACAAACTTTGTAACTGACTGAATACACATTTAAGCATAAGCTGTAAAATATTGGAATTTGTGCACTTCAGACATTTAAATTTTTTTTTAATCATAGCTGCCAGTAAAATAATTTAACAGGGGAATTAGCTCAGTAAATGTAACATTAGTCTATTTATTCTCCCAGTATTAAGTTATTGAGCCAAACTCACAGCCTGGGGTTACCTGGACAAAACTTTGTTATTAGAATTGGCACAGACAGATTTCAGGTTAATTATTATAACAGTTCATGGAATATCATGGAATATCCCTCTACAAACTCCCCACCAGACAGAAGTCAGCCAACTGCTAAGTTGCTCATCTTACAAGATAAATTTAGAATGCAAATTTTTCTGGATTCAGAGTAATCCGCTGACATCTCTGTTCCACGATATCCCCTCAGTGCTGATCACTGTCTCTAATTTACCATCATTATTGAATGACACCAATTCTGATTCCCTGTTCCCAATCTTTATACCACTCTTAAAAAGAGTTTCTCTCTCCATGCCACCAAAATGCTTTTGTATCATTGAAGTGAGGTTAGGGCACTGTACAGTTGCTCCTTGTGTTTTATCAATTCCGTGCAAAAACTAAAATCTCCTGCATTATGCAAGAATAATTATGTGCTAAGACAATTTGATAAACTCATCAGCAAAGTATGTGCTTAGGATCTAAATTAAATTTTACCTCCAACCATTTGCCTCTAAGAAGAACAAACTTCAAGTCATCTTTAAGAGCAGCAATTCCCATAAAGTTTTCCCAGTGAAACATTAGAGATTGACTACCCTGTTTTCCCTTTCCTCCTGAAAAGATTAAAGTTTGCTGGGGAAGCTAAAGTTGCTAGGTAAGTTCGTGGCTTTGCAAAGGAAGATTTGGAGATTTCAGTGTTTGGTTTACTAAAGGAATAAACAGCAGTAGTAAAACTCCTTGTGCACGTTATTTGAAGCTAGAAAAGCTACCACCCGTCAGGGAGACATTTTTATGTTCTTTGTCGTTATTTTTCTCTTTGACAGGGAGGGAAACCATTTGTGAAAGTTTTGGTAGGTAGCTTTGTAAACAAGACTCTCATCCTCCCCAAATTTCACTTAGATTTCCTGTGCATTGATACAAAGAGCACCCCTGAGTCATCAAGGAGGAATATCTATCCATCACCGTGGACCAATTCCCAGCACATGCCACTGACCAGAAGATGGAATGGTTTGCATCCTTACCCAATTGCTCAAAGCCACCTAGTCACCTGAAAATAGAAGTACTTCATCAATCAGACTATGGACCACCTCTGCTGAAAAGGCTGTGATTGCACTCTCTTTCTTTGATTTATCGAGCACATGTTGCTGCCTTTCAGTGCCTCTCGCTGGGATATGACAAGACCCCACATGAAGCTGGTAAAGAGCTTTAAGTGAACAAGAATAGCAAGATTTGCAGTATCCCTAGGGCCCAAAATCTTCATATGATCCTTCTTCTGCCCTTTAATATGAGAGCTCTGACATCTTGACAGCTTTAATAGATACCCAGGAGACAGATCAAGAAAGGAAGGTCTTCGTAGTCCATCTTGTCTTTTTTAATATGCTGAGGAATATTAAAACAGTGAAGCAGTAATACCTGGGGCCAAGGGAAATAGGTAACAAGACAATGCTTTAAAGTAAAATCGTAACATTTAGGTAGTGAGACAAAAAACACACCAAGAAATTCAGTCAGCAGTATCCCTGCCCATCGCAAGTTCTTACCAAAGAAAAAAAAAAGAGTCAAACGCTTTGATTTATAATTTCAAAGGTTAAATCTGAGTTACATCTCCTCGGGATTTCCTGCTTAATTTTATGTCTTCCACAATTTACCTTTAAATTTTATTTCATCTATAAAATAGGTCTTATAATTGGCTTATTGTCAATACACAGCTTCATAAATATTCTGGATAAAGTGAATAAAAATAGTAATAGAGAATATAAAAAAAAGAGATTCTGTCCCATATAAACAGCCATTATCCACAGTTAGTAATGATAAATATATAAATAACACCATCTATCCTTAATCATAAAGAACTTCAGGAAAATTATAGCCCAGCACTGTAATTAAATACTGTAATTAAATTAATGGAAGTTGGCAACTGAGTTCAAGGGGATCAGAGCCTGCCTTTTCACAGGGCAATATAAACACTGAAGGATCAGTTTAACCATCAGCCAATGGACCACCTCTGCAGAGAAATGTGGCCATTGCTTTGCAGGTGAAGTTAACTCTGGGGCTTCAGGCCAGGGAGGAAATGCTTCTTTGCAGGTGACTAAGACAACACATGCAATTAACTCTGTGAGTCCTATGGTTAATTAAAAAAAAAAGAGAAGCTGTCAAGCAAATCCCCCATTCTCATGTCTCTTCCCTCCACCCCCAGACCTATAAAGACATAGATGAGACAGGAGGTTACTCACCGTTGAGGAGTCACCGCTTCCAGTCTCAAGCGTAGCTCCCTCAGCACAGGTGGGTGGGTGGGTGGAAAGTTGACTAGCCCTGCCCCCATCTATGACATCACACTCTACCTCATAAAAGGTAGTGAAAGTGCTCTGAACTCCAGTCTGATTTCCGAGAGATACAGAAAAGAGATAGTGAGAGAGAGAGCAAGAGAAATATTGTGCCGTAGCGTAGAGGTGAGGAGAGAGGGGAACGTGTGCTGAAGGAGCTATGCTTGGCCAAGGACACAGGGCCTCCTCCACGATGAGTAACCCCACTGGCTGGGGGCTCCTCTCACTCCTTCCCACAGCACAGGGCCAGCCTGCCAGCCCTACAGGGCTTGCTGGTTCAAAAGGGGAAAATTTTTGGCACCTTTTGATGACAACCAGAGAGGACAGAAACCTCCATCCCAATCAAATGCTGACTGACATCAATCAACCAGATGAATTTGATCAATAGATTCTCAAGTGACTCTATTTTACATGTGGTTTTGTACAGCCAAACTGCACAAAAACATCCACACCGGTGCAAGCAGCTGAAATTCCAGTGACTACAACAGGAATTACATTTGTGTCGCCCCATATGGGATAAACATCCAATTCACACCTGTGGATTGACCCTTGAGTAGAGTAATCCAGAGGGTTGGGCCTCCTGCACCACTGCATGAAGGTCAGGAAAAGAATTATGGTTTTCCTGCATTGAAAATGAGAACTGACAAACTGTGCTGAAAGAACAAGTGAGGGAAGTATAAAAACTCTGGGCATACATTTATTTACAGAGCACACTTTCAAGTTCCAGAAAATATCAATAAAATTGCAAAGAGGTGATGTTTTTAAAGATATACATTTTTAGACAATGACAGGCTGAGGCACACTTTTTTTTCAAACAACATCCCAAGGACTGAAACTGGAGACTTAAAATGGGATATTCAGTCTAATTTATCATAAATGGTATTTTTATCATCCAAATTCTGGAAAAGCAGGTTTGGAAGTAAACATAATTGCTTATATTATCCACTGGGATTTTCTTAATAACCTAGCTGTATCCTAAAATTGAAAAAAATAGTATATTTTTTTCTGCTGCTAAATCTAACTCCATTAAATAAAACTGCTTAGAGAATGAGGGACTATGCCAGTAAAGACTGCGAGCATGAGATCCTACCTTTTGGAAGAGGAAAAATAAATACTCCTTAAGTCTCTTTTAAGGGCATGTATTACAAGCACACGGAGTTAATATTGATGCTTTCCCTCAGGCTTTTCGGTGCTATAAGGATCATTTGAATTGTAATCTAATCATGATTAGTTTTTCTGTCTTAATAATGATTAATGTGCATTCCTTGCTCAGTCAGTGTATTCTCTGCTTTTCTCTCCTTTCCTTGTATTGAAAAAAGAGAGTGTGTGACTCATGCCTAGTACCAGTCACTCCACCTAACAACAGAAGTCAAGCATTTTCCTTCTTAACGTTCAAAACTTTTATCATCATGGTTATCCTGCAGTATCTGCAGATGCTGCTTTAAACCAGTGCATTTGTGGATTTAAAAACTCAACAAATGGGTGCCCAGTGGGCGAAATGAAGAGTTATTGTGGCTGTTAGAGATGAAATGTAACTGCAGGAACACAATGCAAAACTAGGCTGCAGCTGAGGAATGCTAAATGATGATAGTGCTGTTCATAATTTAACTGTTTTCTCTTTACATCATCTCTTGATTACAAACTATTTGCCCGTTTGAAGACAGAGAGGAGGAAAACCTCCTCTGGTCCCCTGTATTGCATCGACTCCTTATTAATATTTATGTCTAATGGCCTGCTAAAGAGAAAAGAAAAATCCAATTTTTAAAGGCTTTTATGGTAAAAAGTACCAAGTAGTATTGAGTGAATTCATAACTTAGGTAACCTATGGCTTGACTACTGCACCACAGTTGTTTTTGCCAAATAAAGTAGGAACATATTTTGAACTCCTGTGACCAACAGACCTCATGAAGCCTAAGC
The DNA here is from genome assembly GCA_013400235.1 of Oriolus oriolus. Classification (NCBI taxonomy): domain Eukaryota; kingdom Metazoa; phylum Chordata; class Aves; order Passeriformes; family Corvidae; genus Oriolus; species Oriolus oriolus. The sequence goes on from VXBT01002864.1 coordinate 218,889, forward strand.
AAGGTTGCTCCTTCTGATAAAGAGAAGGATGTTTAGAGGATATAACCTTAAATATGAGAAAAATTACACATGGAACAGCAGTTCTCCTAAAGAGTGTTTAGAGGGATAAAGAGTTAAATTGTCTTTTATTGGGATGAAACATATGGAAGAAGCGCAATTAAACCCTGGAAGACTGAGTATGGCCAAGGATATTCTCCAGTATAAAGATAAGAAATATGGAGAAATATGGAAAATTCCAATATGATAATGTGATATAAACAGTTCAATAGATTGGGTATCAGATTATACCCCAGATGGTATTTTGGGGCTAGTACTGCTTAAATCTGAAATCTTGTTTTGACCTGCTTAGTATGATATCTGTAGTTGATAAAGAGAATATTAAGTGAAGAGCAAAGTTAAGACTGAGTTGTGAACATAGACTAAAACACATTACTGAATATAAGCAGAGAAAGAATACACCTCACAAAAACATTTTTAAAATGTATATACATTCAAGAAAGTGAAGAAATCTTCCAAATGCTCCAAGGAACACGACAAAGATAATTTAAATGAATGCATGGAAACACAAAGAGACAGTAAATGAAGACTTTAATATAAAATATTTTCTTAAGAGATATAAGTTAAGCTGAACAGCATAAGAAAACTATGTGAATGCAGGTCAAGTAATTGATTTAATCACTTGCACCCAGGCACTAGAAGTCAGCTTAAAGTAAGGGTCCATGTTCAGTCTGACCTCAAAGATGTGCTGGAAAAAAAATCCCCGTGTGCTCTGTTTCTTGCGTAAAAGGATGAACACGTGTTGGGAAAGGCAGGCCCCACACAGGTACCTCTGGCTGCTGTCTGTAAAGTTTGAGCACAGAGAGAAGCTGGGGAGTACCAACCCTGCAGAAGCATTACCCAGACTGGTACAGACACAGGGGGCAAAAATGGATGGACTGTAAGGAATTGAAAGAAGAGCTTGAAAAGGCTGTGTAAAACTGCCAAAGTGACACATTTCATAAAAGTCTGAGAGCTTAACACAGACACACCTCTGACCCAAAGAGGGCCAGCTGCTGTAGGGCATCAGCATGATGGGTAAGTGGGAAAATCCTTTTTGTACATTAACTGTCATAGTTAAGGAATGATGAAATATGGAACATCCTACCTGACACTGAGTAAAGCTGTAACTTCTCTAACTTTTTGACAATGGAAATGTTGAATCCAGTTGCTGGTATAAAAAGGGGATTAAAATGTTTCTGCAGTCTTTTGGCTCAGATATTGATGCTATAATCCAGTTTTACAGAGTTCTAATTTGGTCTTCAATGAGATTTAGGACACGTTACTTGTTTAGTTCATCTCAGTTTCTCGACATACTGTTACCTACTGGGTCACCCAGTTCACAAGGTTTTGATGATGTATTAGTCAGAATCAGAAAGAACTAATGCTAAAAGAAAGCATTTGAGAATATCTAACAGTAAGAGGTTAGGATTGATTTTTCTGATACTGGATAGTTTTTTACTTTGACTTCATATCAATGTCTTAAATACATTATACAAAACAAACCCTTTTTGTTGATGCAGCTGCTTATCAGTCATGTAAGATTAGATGTGATAACAGAACTATTCTTCCTTTGCTTCTATGAGGTACATCAATAATTTTAATAATAATATGTCCCAAGTGTGGAAGAAAATGTTTCAGAGGTTAAAGACAGAAGGCAACTTTTAACCTTCTTCACTCAGCTTGCTCTCTTTCTAAAGGCCATTATGACCTACCACCTTTAACAGAAACACATCTCTTTTGTGAGTTTTATTAAATACTTTGTTGTAAGCTGTTCTGTTCAGTATTTGCAGTTGGTTTTGCTCAGGCTGGCAACACCTGTTGATGCTTTCCCTTGAGGGCACATCTTCTTGTCTGGGAGTAGTACTATATGTGTTACTCATCTACAACTCCAGTTGTCAAGAAATATTATTAAAGTCAATGGAACTCATAAGTCTGAACTTTAGTTGTTATTCTTTTAATATCTGCAAAAGCACCATCTCACAGTGCTTTTAGAAGTGGGATTTAGTGTCACCACTTTCCAACTCAAGGGGTTAAATAATTGCAAGAGTAACAAGATGTACTTCTGTATAAGAAACATAATCCAAAATTTCCTGTACCGGGTTAAGTCTGTCATTATTCAGATGGGAAATTCAGTCCCCATAATTTCATGTGCAAGAAACAAACCTCAGTTTCATTTAAGGCCTTGAGATGAACCTATTAGCAAATCTATGCTGTGCATTAGGGAGGCCAGCTGAGAATGCCCCAGGGGAAAGGAATCCTTATTTAATACAAAATGGTGACACTTGGTCCCAAACCATCTCTTCTAAAGGCAGTACGACAGGAAAAGAAGAGAACATCAGATAGCACCAAAGTCCTGTCTTTCTTTATATCAATTCTTACAGGAATAATCCTTTAGGACCATATCTTAGGGTGTGTTAGAATGGTCTTTGAGCCTTGCTAATTATTGCAGGGCTGGTGCAATTTGTGTCTCACAAAGCCATTATATTCCCATTTTCTTGCCAACTCATTCAGCATGGCCTGGAATAGGAAAACAGGCTGAAGTGAAGCTGTAACTACTGCAGCAGGCGAGCTTTGAATTTTTGAGTGGCTACTATTTTTAACGTTAATGCAGTATGTAATGAAGCACATAAAACAGTATTTTCTTCAATTCTCTGATCCTTTTCTGTGGTCATATTTGTTTCAAGCCTCAGTCTTGAATCTTTAACATTTTGCGTTGTTTTCAAGGAATTAAATGGCTTAATATTGTTTGGTATCAGAAATGCTTTTCTTTAGAGAAAATTCTTCTAATGAGAGATTTCAATAAATGTAGTCTTCACAAATGCATAAAGCGCAAGAGCATGTTCCCTGGAGCCAAAATGCTTCTTAATAAGGATAAAAGTCTGACCTGTCTCAACTTAAACCTACTGAATGCAGACATATAGATGGTGTGCATGCTTCTTGTCTCCATGAATATATTCTAATGAAGACAAGTGCAGTGTAGTTTTGCTTTGCAAATTAAATTCTAGATAACATCTTTCCACTTATGCAGGATATATTGTTTCATATTTATGTGTGTTTACACATGCATTTATATAAAATGAGGTATTTTCTTAGTCCTAAAAATAGCCTTATATCAAAAAATTGGAGCTTCAAAAGAACTGAGATTATTGTACAAAAAATATTTTCTTGTTGGATTTTTCACTTGTGTCTTGAGCTTCGTTCATCTGCTTTTCCTCATATAAACTCTGCCTGCCACCATCCACCTTCCTTGAAGGAACGGCCATACACTAATAAAAATAAATTAACCTTTCCAGAAGCTTCTGCACAGTTTTTTCTGTGGGTCATAGTTATGATTCCCCTGCTGCCCAAAGCTCAGGGCATGTACTATCATCCAATCCAGCACCTTTCATAAAGGCATAACCCTGTGAACTCCCTGACACAGGAACAAGATCCTGTGGGATCTTTCACTTGGCTGAATCAAAACGCTGTACAAATGTCCTTTTAAAGAGACCTCTGGAGGATTCTTGTACAACTTTTGACTTGAAATGAGTTGATTACTGACATTAGATCTTCTCAGCTGCTATACTGTCTGCTCCAGGCTTGAATCCCCCCAAGGAAGCCAACTGCATAAACCCTCTGGGCTCCTGGTCCATGCTACCTTTACTGGGATGCAACAGGCAAGCTACACATAACAAACAAAATTCTTATTATTGTCAAATTTTGGGAGAGGTATTGAAAATGGCTTTAGAGCCACTACAGATACATCTTTTCTCTTTTTTTCAATTTATCTTTAAGATGTTTCATAGGATAATTAGGAATTCTTCACTGTTTTAACTTTGAGAAGGCCCTGAGACAGTGCTTCCATAAAATACATCATATATAATGAATATGTGACCATGAGGGATTTTATCAGCACTCATTTTGATTAACCTGCATAACTCACTGGTGCCTTTGTCCTTTAGGAGTAGTAAATTGACTCAGTGTCAGGATGATAAATTTTTTATGTCGCTACATCATCAGGTAGTCCCTTCTGGACAGTGCACTGAGGGACATCCTATGCCAGCAGGAGTTGGAGACTCCTCTATTAAGTCAGTTCAAACAAACTTGTTCCAGATAAAGGTTTATCCAAACCTGTATAAGTATATATGCTTCACATAGCCATATATTTTGTAACAGAGTACACCCACTATGGCTTTATTTCACCTTCACACTTATCAGTGTATCTGCATATATTCAAACACTTATGCAGAGGTTACTTAAATATATCTCCAACCCAAACTGTCCAGCTGAAACATTTTCCTGTCTTTAATGTCTCCCAAAGCAGACAACATGAGCTAGCTGAATACACAGTGTAGATCAAGGTCTCTCACTTTCCCCACCCAGCCCCAGCCTTCCTGTCCTGGTAGCTGTTTTTGCACATTGCCAAAATAAAGATCCTGAGTTTTTATTTTCTCTCCCTGCTTGTTATATTAGGAAAGTAGGGGTTACTGTAGAGCTCAACCAACTTTATGGTCCTGACTTCATCTCAGTCCTTTCCCAACACTACAATTCTTTGATTTCATACTCCTATCTTGCTTTTAGTTTGGCTTTTTTCCTCTGACCATTTCATATCTCCTATTTCTTTGGCTTACTTCCTTATTATTTCCAAAGTGCTGTCCTTTACCCTCTGCTTCCACACAATCACAAGATCAGCTAAGTTGAAAAAGACCTCTGAGCTCATCGAGTCCATCCTACGACCCAGAACCACCATGGCACTGAGTGCCACGTCCAGTCCTTCCTTAAACACCTCCAGGGACGGTGACTCCACCACCTCCCTGGGCAGCCCATTCCAGTGTCTAACCACCCATTCTGTGAAGGAATCCCTCCTAATGTCCAACCTAAACCTCCTCTAGCACAGCTTAAGACTCTGTCCACTTATACCGTGGCTGGTTTCCTGGGAGATGGGGCAAATCCCCTCCCTCCCCTGCTGCCCACCCTGCTTTGGATGCAGCCCAGCACCCCTGTGCTTTCTGGGCTGCCAGTGCACATCGCTGGGTCATGTGGAGCTTTTCATCAACCAACACCCCCAAGCTCTTCTCAGGGCTGCTTTCAGTCCATTCTCCTCCCAGCCGGTATTTGTGCCTGGGATTGCCCTGACCCAGGTGCAGGACCCTGCATTTGGCCTTGTTGAATGTCATGAGGTTGTTACAGACCCACCTGTCCAGCCTGTCCAGGCCCCTCTGGATGACATCCCTCCCCTACAGCGTGTCAGTGGCACCACACAGCTCGGTGTTGTCACAAAACTCGCTGAGGGTGCATTTGATCCCACAGTCCATGCCACTGACAAAGATGTTAAACAGTGCCAGTCCCACCACCGACCCCTGAGGGACACACTCATCCCTGGTATCCTCTTGGACAGTGAGCCCTTCAGCACAACTCTCTGAGTGTGACCACACAGCCAACTCCTTATCCACTCCTCTACAGTTTAGAGACAAGGATATGGGGGCCAGTGGTTCCATTTCTATTATAAATTTAAAGCAAAACTCATTTTGTCATTAGCTAGTAACCTTTTTGCACTCCTGAGAATCATGAAGAAAAGGAACCCAACAATTTTGTCAATTTACCAACTCTCCCTTCAGGAAACTTTCACATAATGCTAAATTCTTGCCTGGTTCAGGAGAATTAAATCACTCTGTTTACCAAACTCCAAATCAACACTTTGTCCATTCTGTTAAATATTTTAAATTTATTTTAAGCATTTTAAATGCAAAGGTTCTCTCTGATTGCCAGCTTTATTTTAAAGGAAAACACGCCAGAAAGGCGGGGTTTTTTTACTCTTAAGCAACCGTTTGGGTACACGCTCTTAATCCAAATTCAATGAAAGATGGCCTTGCTCACTTCTATTAACAGGTGAACTTCAGATTACTAGATTTTTCTTTGAGTCTATAGAATTAGTAAGTAGTAACTTGATACTTCACTGCCTACACGATACCAGCTTGCTTTTAAAGTACAAGGTAGTGTAGAGTGATTCAGCCTTAATTGAAAGAAAAGTAGGACATCTAAGCCATTTTTATTACATGTAAGATCCATAGGCAGAACTGATAGGGAAACTGCTGCTGAGCTCACCTGAAATAACTGCTGGATGCTCGCTGTTATTCTCTGATAAATAATGAGGCTCATTCATATTTGATGAGGACTGGCTCTTTCTGGTTACCTTACTCTTATCTCTGATCACAAGTAAACATACAATTATTTTGCAGTATATCCCGTATCTGTTCATACTTTTATTTATCCACTCTCCCAGTCCAGGTGTTATGCCAATTTTCACCATGTCCTACCCAAAATCAACAGGGTGGCTCCAGCCCTTTTACCTTCCTGCTCCTGCCAAACTCTTCACTTAAATTCACCCAGCAAAAACTCCTTGATAAACTCACAATCTTAACTAAACTGTCTTGTACCTTCAACAGAATACAGGAATCATTCTCTGGGTATCACAGTTGAGCCATTTATGTTAAGATAAATAGGACTTGGAAAATAACTGGGAACTGGATCCAGCTAAAGCATATGTTTGGAGTGTGCTTTAGCTATTGATTCCATATTTCTAGACAGTGTTCAAAGGCACGTGGCTGCTACTCCGTGTGACACTGAATATCTGTCTGGTTCATAAGTTTAAGACTCTGGCAAATTTTCTGATAATACAGCTGATTTTATCTGTAGAGCTCTAAATCAAACCTGAACATGATAAGGAGCAGCCTCGGTAAGGGATTTTCTTAAATTCTGCTCAGTCTAATCCTACAGGAAAAACTGTGGCAAATCTACTGACATAAACAAGAACTTTAAAAAATGCAAGCTCATAGCCTAAATGGGTAGTAGGTAAATGAGCTGATCAGCTTCTGAGCAGCAGTAAACAGAACAAGTGGATATTTATTCTAGAATAGGAAATGAATATATAGATTTGTTTTATTGTAATCCTCTTGCTAACAAGAGGCAGACAGGAATGCTAGAAAAATAAAGCCACCCTAGAGTTAGAAGTCTGATTTTTTTTATCCAAATAAGAAACATCATCATTAAAAGCAACTCTATTGAACAAAAGTAGCTCCCACAAAAAGGCAAGGCCATCAGCAAGAGCGAAGTATATGTAAATGGGATTTACTTCACTGAGAGTAGTGTACTCTCAGCACCTCAGAGGATTCATTCCAGTACAATACTGCAAGTGATTATGAAGCAAATATGCATTACCTTAAATAAACCAAAGCAAGAGACAAAGCAAATTATTTTGAAGTGCTTTTGCTCTGTAATTTCATTAAAGGAGGTTGTTTATTCTCAGAGGGGAACTAGAAATTCAATATTGAAATCTGAAATTACAGAAACGTATATCTGTTTATGGACCAAGGTCAAAGAGGGTTTTATTAGGAACAAGGATATCATCTACACAGTTAGAAATATTTTTTAAATCTTCTGCAATTTTTGATATTAATTTCTTTTTGGTTTTATCTAACATCCTCCTCACCATTTTTTCTTACTTTCTTCCTTGCAATCTTTTATGGGTTTCCAGGGCTCCTCACTGAAGAACTGGTATCAGTTTTTTTCCTCATTTTACTTTTCAAAACTCCATTGGAATCAGGAATTAAGGGTCTAATTAACATAAAGGGCCAAGTCAACAGGCGGTCTAAATTGTCCTTGCTCTGTTAATATTAATGAGGAATTAGCTGATGTGTGCTAACTCCCAACTACCAGGTCTTACTCAACTGGTAAAAATAATTTTGCTGTCTGCATGGAGAGTCTGATGGGAAAGATCAAAGGAGAAGAGCAGAGGGGAGAAGGAATGGGAAAAAGAAAAGGGAAAACAACAATGGGTTCTTTACTGAAATAATTTACAATTCAGGACTGTGACATTTTCTTACTTTTTGATCTGTTTTCCTATTTGCAGCAAAGTCACTGATGCCAAAAAGGACCCTTCATATGCTATGCTAGAATCATATCAGTCTATAGAGGAAAAAGCAAACAAGATCAGCTTTATGCTTATTTTCAGAGATAAACCATACTGAACTACTGAATCTTGGGGGAAAAAAAAAAGAAATAGAAGTTTCATCAAAAGATATACGGCACATTAAACGTTATGTACACAGTATTTTTGAAGTTGTTGCAACATATTTTTCTCTAACAAAACTGTGAGAACTGTGGGGTAGCTTTCATCTGTCTTTTAGCTTTTAATTGGTTTTATGTCTCTTTCCTTTATACATAAATATGCATACACCCACACATAGATCCAAACATACATATGCATACATTCATTTCATTTATAAATATTGATTAATATGCTTAATAATGAAAAAATTCAAGCAGAGATTCTACTCCCCATCATAGTTCTGAATCGTAAGTCATCTTTTGGATCAATGTGAATTGTATTGTGGTTCTTTGTGAACACAGTAGTAAATTACATTATTGTAATAATTGTCATGGTGCTTGATATTTACATCAAAACACTTAAATATAGCACAATCACAGAAACTTACTTCTGTAGGCACAGGTTGGGAAGCTTGAATTCTGGATTTCTATAGCACTTCTAACATTGTACTGTATGCAAGTTGCCAAATAATGGTATTTCATTTCAGTATAAATAAAATACTGTTTATTTGTAATTGGCTATCCAAGAGAAAATGAAGAAGAAGATGGAAGCAGAAGCAGCAAGTAGACAAGCAGATGTGGATGTGCACTTGGATACCAGACCTCTGGATAGCAAAGGAGCATACAGTACCCAGCACCTTGAAGATCAACAGCTCAGAAAACACTGTCAGGAAAGCTCTGCACTGACTGTGTCAGGTCAGATCACAAGATAATGCTCTCACAAAGGGATGCCCAGGAGTTCAGCTCACAAAACCTCCTCCTGTTCAGAGCACCAGCAGAAGAAGCAAGCTGGGCAATCTTCAAATTTTCTGTAGGTCAGTTTTACCAAGTCTTTGGAACAGACACAAATAATTTCTGTGGTTGAAGCTCATTTTGCCTTTGGGACTAACTGTGAAAACCCCACCAAACAGAAACACAATGGTGATGGAGCCTGGGAAGCAGCGGGTGCCAACAATGCCAGACTGGAATGATGAACTCAAGCGGTTTGGCCACTTATAATTCCACAACGGATGGGGATGTTCCAGGAACGAGGAGATGCTCAAGGTTCACAATGGCTTATTCAGCATCCACAAACACTGAATAAAGAGACTCGAAAAAAGAAACACACACAACCACAAAAGCCAAGCTGGGAGAAGCACTGATTCGGGGAATTGTTTTAGAGAGATGAACATGACAATTCAATGGGTATGAAAGGCTGGACCCAGATGGCAGGAGGTAAGAAAAGATCATAGCAATTACGATGCAGCATAGCTGTCAGTGATACAAGGACAGATCACGCCGTTGCTGTCAGGAAAATGGAAGAGGATCTTTTCATTGCTGTGGGAAGATCAAGGTATTAAAATTACATACGTACATACGTCAAGAAGTGAAGACCAATTGCAGGACAGATACAGGAACCTTTAAGCAGCTCCTTTTAGGACTATGTATATGACTTCAGAATGTCTGATCCAAGAAAGCCTGGCAACTGTTTAAGACCTTCTATAGTGCTTTACAAAAAAAAAAAAAAGTTATGTGACTGAGGACACTTTCTGTGACTTCTGATACGTTTGAGGAAGGCCAGTGATGCCACTGGGGAATTTCATGGATGGAATGAAGGGCACAAGCTTGTTGTCCATATAATCTTCGTACTTGATTGGGCTTAAACAATGAAAGGGTGCTTTTTCAAAACCACATTTGGAAACAATTTGTTTCGAGCATCTTAGGTCTCACAAATCACCATTGTTTTGAAAACACACTCAGGAGAGTGGAGTATGTTATAAATTTACATACATATGGTCTGTACTTGAGTTAGAGGATAACAAAGGTGTCATGGGGCTAAACTCGTGTGAAAGAAAAAACAAAATCATGAAGAGCAGTCAATGCTACTGCTTGGTTCTAATATTCTCCCAGAGGCTCAAAGGCCAGCACAGGAGAAGGAAAGAAAAAAATATTTTAAAAATGTAAAAAACTCACTGCTTATAATATTACTGCTGCCTGTCTTTGTTTCTACAAAAGGTTGTGTGTAAGAAGTTTGTAGTGTTCATTGAGAATAACTGAAATAACTGGGTGGTATTAGAGTATATAATCACTGTGCTTGCAATAGGTCTTGAAAACAGCACATGCATCAAAATTTAAAATATTTTGCTGGCCTTCCAGAGTCTTTAGCTAAACCTAGTGTGCATTGGAACCTGAGTGAATGAATCCCATTAGTCATCACCATCTTAACAATATGCACTTCATACAGAGTTGGCTTCTGCACAGAGGAAGGAAATTACCAGTACTAACAAAGGAAAGAAGATTTATAATGTGCAAATATACAAAAGCTCCAAATAATTATAATATTCACAGCTTGGCAATGACTTTCTAGGCTATGAAATTACTTTGCTTTTGGAAGAATGAAGATTCTACAAGGTTAGTATAAACAAAGGGTAATTGGAAAATCAAATTGCTCTACACAAGTTACTGTAAGGCCTGGAATAATGGTGATAGAATTTAAAAAATAAACTTGCTTATGAATCAGTGAATTTTTGTTTTGTACATTATCGTAATCAAAAATGCTGCCTTTTAAGTGCTACATGGGAAACAAATGGCTAAATACAAATCCCAGCTTACCCCTGATACAATGAGTTCTCCTCCCAGGTTCTGAACTTCTGCCTTCACTTTGCTGCAGATATTGAGCTGGTGGCAGTACAGGGCAATGCGCTGCAGGTAGGCCAGCAGATCCTGCTTGCAGGCCGAGTCTGGGCACTGCACACAACAGAAATATTGATTAGATGGAGCTGAGTTCATGAGATTAGAGACAGCTAATCAGATAGTGGCAATATGTGTGTGTTAGGTGGATCTATTCCACTTAGTCTTTACGTGAGGTACTTGATAAAGTGTGAAAACTCAAATTGTACCTTTCATTTAACTCAAGATTTATGAATTGCAACCTAAAAATGCACTCTACCTTTCTGTAAAATGAGAAACCTCTTTATCAGCATTATGAAAATAATAGTTTTAAATTACGCTCTGCATTAATTTATCATACTGTATTGAGCAGCCAAAAGACCAGGTTTAACTTGAAACTCCAGGCTGTCTGCTGGGTGTCCAAGTTAACATCCAATATGGACTAGTTAAAGTACAGATAAACCCAGTTCTGACTGGTTACCCCCGCTCTAATGCCAACTCTTGTCTTCCTGGCAGCTTCCCTGGCCTTTGTGAAGACGTTCAGAGAAATGGATTAGGTCAAATGTGCTGGATGCTGCGAGGGTTTCAAAATCAATAGAACCAGAAAAGGCCCCAGTACAATTTATTCGTAGTCTCTGGGACTCTCAATAGAAACTGCATCATCCTCCACAATATCAACAGCATAACAAACAACAGCCTCGTAGTTAATATTCAAAGTCTTGCCTCAGGAGAACAGACCTCAGTAATTCACTCTGACGAAGCAGAGCTAAAAGGGTCCATTGCTAACAGCAGGTGTCCAATAAATACTCTTTGGGGCTACCCAGCAAAGTCTGACTGACAACGTTCCTGCATAGCTTGGGGAACAAAGATTCCAAATATGCCTTTTTATCACCTTACAGAGTTTATGCTCAGTTTAAAAAATATATTATCAGAGCATTTCAAGAAAAAATGATAGAATTCAATGCACATGAGTCAACAACATCACAGCTCCCGCCTTGAGATCACTGCTCTGGCCCTAGCAGCTAATTCTGGCCAGGAATGTGTTCATGGTGAAGCAGTTGGATATGTTGTTGTCTATAACCCCAAAAGGAATCATTTGGCTTTTTTCTCTCCCTTTAAAACTAATAATAAACAGAGTTGGAGCTTCACTGTGGCTGCTATAGAGCCTCTCTTCCTCAGACAGTCGCCACACCTTTCAGCATTAATCCCTAAAAGACCTCTTCTCCCTACCACTGCCAATTTAATATAAAAATATTTACTCAATTCTTGAAGCTTATGAACTGAAAGGAATGAACTTCAGAGCAATACTTCTAGAGAGCTGTCAAGGCTTTAAATATAAGTACCCTGGAGCGAAAAAAAAGTAAGTATTCTCTCATTGGAACAATAACTAAAAATGCAATTGTCCAAAAAATGTTTATATTCCATGAGGGTCTCAAAAGTTCCATAAAATATCACTAAAGTGAAAGCATTAAAACAAATACTTCGTTCTCAAAATGATTTCACTGTATATTATTAGGGTTATAGTCCTCTGAAATTTAAAATGTGACTCAAGTCAAGGCACTCTAAGCATAACAAGTCTCCTTGTGTTTCTTTCTTTAAAATATTCCACCTCTGCAAATACTGCAGACTAAGAATTTCATCAGCTGACAGATGGATTTCTTCTTTCTTGTGTTAAAATGAACAGATGCTACATTTGAAAAGACTGGAATGGGTTAACTACAGGAAAAATGCTTGCTGCTGCCGAAGAAAACCTAAACCCAACCCTTCTGAGGTTACAGAAAAATGGGCAACTTTGGAGTTTTTGCCACTCTGGCCCATATTCCATGGCAGGGTGCATCACACACTATCACTTGAAGAAGAAAAAGATACTTATTTTGAAGAGAAAGACTAGAGGCAAGGAAGTTACCAGCTCCTACTTCCACCAAATTTTCTCTTGATGATAATGAAATGAAAGAAACGATAGGAAATTTACAAGGGAAAAAAAAATGAAATTTAATTTGCCTAAATCTAAAATCAGCTACGTAGGACCTGGATTTGAAATTTGCCTCTTGACTTTTAATACGATGCTTCCTCTTGCTCTCCAGATGAATAGGTAATCCAATCTGAAAATATATATACAGCAAGTTCATCTGCCCAGCTGTGACATGAATTTGGTAACGGGAGTGAGGACACGGACCCCAGAACATGCACAGAGAGGCAAACCAGAAAGCAGGGAGTCAGAGAACCTTGAAGGAGTAAAGTGCCATATCAAGGGAAAATTGCTCAAAGAATGAGCTGAAAAGAATCTAAGGATTCCAGGGCACTTGGCAAGGGGAACGGAGCATCCAAATCCCTACAGCTTTTTTAACAGCAAATACATTTTGGATGTGATGATCTCACAGGTCTTTTTCAACCTGAAAGGGTCTCTATCTAATTCTAACAGGCCCAGAAGTGAAGCTGCCAGAGTCAGGCATTTCTGAGCTTTGGAGAGACTAATTTTTGACTTTCCTGTTCTGCAAAATGCTGATGGGTGTAGCAGAACCAACTTCTATGAGAAGATCAGGATCCAGACTCCCAACAGGTAATTTTCTGCCAAGACAGACTTTTCCTGTGAAAGGGAACTCATCCATAGAGGTTACACTGCATTTCTGCTCGTCTTGGGGCTACCTGGTCAGCTACTGCCCGTGCCAGTTTGTCCATCCTGGATCCTGCCTCTGCAATCTTCTTGGCTGCATTAATGACATCGGATGTGTTCTTCAGGGGGCCTTTCCCTCTGTGAAACACAAGACAATTACCCACAGTCTCAATAAATCATGAAAGGCAACAGTTTTAGTGACCCTGTTTAGTGCTTGATTTTAAAATAGTAACACGAATGTCTTCTTAATTTATTACAATTTTGCCTTTTAAGTATTTTATAGTACAGCTTGATTAAGAAATCTGTCTGCTGTATTTCCTCTCTCTTACAAAATGCCTCACTGGCAATTTAGTCCGATGGTGCCTTCAAGCACATGAGCTGCACTTAACAGTATATGCATTTTTAAGTGCTCATTAAGCCAATGTTCTTCTTGGAATACACAACTATTTCAAAATTATGTGATTCCCAAGCCAGTGCTAAATGTTCAGCCCATCATGTTTAGGGCAAGAATGTCACATTTTAGAATTTTTTTTTTTTTTGTTGGAAAATAAAGATAGATGAAGCATAATCCTTATGTTACACACTTAAATGTTATACTTCAAACACGTATAACTAGCTTTAAGACGGATCTTTTACTGCATTTTTAAGATGATGTACAAAATTCTGATTTTAGTCATTCAATCTACCAAAATGTATTAAGACAAAAAGTCTCCACAGACTTTTCTGAGTTTGCTTCAGACTCAAAACTTTAATCCTGCTTCTACCAATAAAATTGCCGCTGCTCCTGAGAAAGGCTCAGCTGCAAGTGAGTTCATTTTAAATTTTTTTTAGCGTGGAAAATCATAATATGATCAAACATATTATTTTTTTCTTTATGAAACAGAAGGCATTTTTTCTAAACACAACATTGCATAATTTTTGGATTTTTTTATCTGTAATGCCAAGAATAACATCCTGAAACACATTTCCATTTTAATCTTCTTTCCAGACTTTCATTACCACCTTAAACAGATAATTAAGTACCCCACTTCTGGCGAACTTAAACTGCAGCAACAATACTTCTTGGTGACCTCGTGTGCTTCTACATTAATTACATGAGCAGACCTGACTGTCACAAACTCCATGCATTCGAAAAATTATTCTATTTTAACACTGCTGAGGTTACAGCCAAGCAAAAAGGTGTGAAAGGCTTGTTTCTGTTTTAATGGAATATATTAAACAACGTGTTATTGAATCTGATGCAGACAGAGGTGCACTTTGATTTTTTTTTTATTTACTTCAAATGTGACAGGAGTTTTCTCTCATTCTCAAATTAGTTCTGTTCTTTTGATGCTAGAAAATATAATTATAAAACTTTCAGTTTTATGTTCAATGTATCAAAGGTTGCCCAGGAGGTTGCAGAAGACGTGCATATTCTGGGCTGTTGCTTTAGGCCATCATTTCTTCTTTCCATGATACAGTGACACTGTTTGGGCAGATTTTCACTCTATTTTTTGCTGGCAGAACAATCAGAAACACAAAGACAATACAAATACAAAAGTAATACAGAATTCTGAAAAATATCCCCTCCATCCAGTTCCATCCCTTACCAATCGACCAGGTTGCTCTAAGCCCCAACCAACTGGCCTTGAACACTTCCAGGGACAGAGCAACACAAAGAGATGAATAAATGGATGTCTGATTTTAATCCTGAAGAAAACCAGGAAGATTTTCATCCTGTTTTGTGTAATCACATTTTGATAAATATCATTTAAACTTTTGAACTCACTTTAAAAATAAACACTGAACAAAATTTAATTTATTACTGTGATCTGGAATTTAAAGAATCTTGTAAACTGTTCTCCCTGGTGAGATTAACAATATGACCATAGTTAAAGACAATAATTCTGTATACATTGTATTATCAATGAATGGCCTTTTGATGCTTTGCAATTAGAGAAGAATGAGACATCAATAGAGACAAAAAATGAAAGCAAAAAAGAAATCATTACTGACAGACTCCCATGAAGCATTAGATCAAACCAGTTTCCTTTCATGTGGGTTTTTTTTTCGGGAAGGAAGTTCAGTGTTCAAATGATATAAATAGTTTTGCCATTATTTTTGATTGACACAAATTGTGCTGAAATGTTGAAAGTTCAGAGAGGCACATGCATTTAGATGGGTACTAAACAAAATGTCACTGGAGTGTCTGTAAGGTCACAGACTAACTTTGCTGCTGAAATTCAAAATGATCTGCAAATAAAGGAAGCTTGCAAATAGCACAAAAACTTCATGTGATTAATCCCATTTGGAGAAATATCCAAGACCAGTGTATATGATGAGTGTTCCTTGGCTTTGCATCCCCGAAACCACAGCAAATCATCTCAAAAGGGCATGAATTGTGCAGAAAAGGGAAGATGTGGCACGTCTGAGCTCCTCAGCTGGGGTTATTTTGTCCTTACCTGGTGAAATCTGTCATTTCCATCATAATCATGCACATCTGCTTGGCCAGCACAATGATGTCATTGCCGCTGTCATCCCACTTGGCCACCTCCGCATCCAGCTTGCTCTTCTCTTGGTGGAAAATCTCCACCTGCTCGGCAATCTTTGCCTTCTCCTCCTGGGGAAGCTGAGCCATGATAGCCTGCAGAAAAAACAGGAGTTGGGCATGAAAAAAAGGAAGCTACAAACTGGATTTTCCAGTGGTCCCAACAGCCTAAGTTTCTTTTTATGAGAGTTGAAGACTCTAAGGAAAATCCAGTAGGCATTTGATTTCTGTCAGGACAGGCAAAACCACATTCACAGCATGTCTATACCTCTTCTTGCACTTTCAAGATGACAATATTTGTATTTATGATGTGATGATTCACCAGTTGACACAGGAGGATTAAATTCCTATTAAATCTCAATTATGAGAAAGAATAAAACGAGTGACGTTTATGGGGAAAGGCAGACTGAATTGCTGTGTCTCCCCCAGTCTTGTTCTCTGTCAGAAATAGAGGATTTCAGATTAACACAACACTAAAATAAACTATGACACACAAGACAATACATTTGAAGTGAATTGTAACAATCATATCTTAATAATATTTAATGTTCTAATTGTCTCTTGGCAGAGATGCAAAAAGGCACTGAACAGGTTGATGCTGATCTGCCTCAGCATCAGCAAAGCACAAAGTACCCTCCAAAAAAACTCCAAAAAATTATAATAATTACTTCTGAAGATCAAATGGCCACTTTGAATAATGATTTCCAAGTTGAGCTACTATTTGGCTTTAGGGGTTCTGAAGACCACATTATGCATTTAATGGGGTGTGACACATATTTAAGTGTCATTACATTTTTTTCTTATTTATGTCACTTTCAATCAGCTGAAGTCTTTTTCTACATATTCTTAAAATGCTCTTGGCTTTTAAAAATTTGTAATTGACCTTTTCCAAAACTGAAATTAAAAAGGGTTATAAACAGTAGATCAGAAAATGAGAAATTTGCAAGTTAATCAAATTAAAATTCAACACGAGTTTTAATTAGGCCTTATCAATGTAACTCAGCAGTTTCAAATGTTAGCATAATAGTCTCTGCACAGAAAAATGCAGTGTAAGCCAGGCTAATAAATAAATACATGAAATGCACATAAAACACCAGAACTGAGGAATTAACTGGTTAAGAAAATGTGACAGGAGCAGTGAAATTTGGGAAATTTATCTGTGTGACTTGCCTGTGGTTTCTTCGAGTGGCAGCTTCACCTTTAAACTGGTAAACAGTGCTCTAATATTTCTATTCCAGCTGCTAATGTGGCTTCAAAGTAGCCACATCCTATAGCAAAGGCAGCCCATAAATTCCAGTTTTATTTCTACTGCAGACAAACACAAGTCTTTCTACTGAAACACTAACACCTTTATGGAGTAAGCATATTAAACAAATCCATTACATTCCACAAATAAAAATATTTTGCATCTTTTCCACAGAAAAGGTTCAGATAAGATACTATTCTGCTTAGCACTCCAGACTGGGGACTGGGCAGCTTCTGTTTAGCATGTTTCCCTTTTAGTTTTTTATCATTTGTTGCTTCCTGTGCCACATTGCAATCTATGCTATTCAGGAACTGTCTTTATGATATATGATGTTTATACAGTGTGTAGCTGATCAAAGCAGAAGGTTTTAAGTGCAGCAGTAATAATAACCACAAAAAATGTAGTAGAATTTAAGACTCCTAAATCCCCAGGTGAACTCAATTCTCAGTAAAAAAAATTACTGCAGTCTTTGCTTGGGTTTCTGATCAAGAAAGGATGACATGATACTCAGTCCTAAATGCAACCAAAAAATGAAAAAGGCTGTGAAATTTGACAAAATAATCTGTACTGTATCTCATTTGTGTTCTACCTGAGAATTACTTTAGTAGTCAATACTTTGAATATCTCAACCAGGACTTTATGCTCTTTAAAATATAAAAATCACAAAAGATAGTCAGCTTCATCCAGAAAATCAGCTACATCCATGTCACCATTCTCAGAGTAAGGTATCCAGGTACCATTCCCCAATTCTTGGGACTGCAGATTTCCATGTCAGTTCCTGGTCACCCAGCTCTCTGGGATCCATCTCTCTTCATGCAGATGATAATCAATGTATAAATTATGTCCTCGATATGCAAAGACAACATTTTCTGCCTTAGGGATGTCATGATAAAACTCCAGTTTTTCTGATACATGGTATGGTTTATTTACCATCTACATTCAATATTCAGGGAAATTAATTTAAAACAAAAAGAAATCTCTGCCCATTCCACTGGATCCATGTCTTGCATTTCTCCCACACCTCTGAGTAAGCTTCTTTTAGATTTTTGTGACTCTACTGTTTCTTTTTAGGATGTAAAACCATTGTGTCAAGCCCCAACCTACAGCAGCTGAAAATTCCACTGTCCTGGTCCTCTGAGCTTTCACAGCATCTTTGCTTGTTGGTCCTTAGGTTCTCAGCCCTACAAATCCTCTTCTAGACTCCAAGGTAAGAAATCCTCATTCCAGTTACCAGCTCTTGCTGGTGTTTGAGTGTGTGGGGAGGATGTTTCTCATTTAGTCCATTACTTCACTTCTAGCACATCAGAACAAACCAGACTTGTGTGAAACAGCCATGAAAATTATTTAGACAATTCCCAGTTTCCTGCTGGTTCTCTGCTGGAAAATGTTTAAAGGCTTTTCTTTTAAAAAACCTTTCTTTCCAGTCAAATATATTTTCATTATGCAATTTCCTCAAAATTATATTCTGATTTTTTTTTTTAATAATCTGAGCTGGGAAACCTATTGAGTAAAAGGTAAACATTCATCAGGGGGGGGGCATAATCCTGAGTGTTAACAGGAATATTCCTGAGTGTTAACAGACTTCACTTCCCCAGCACCTGTGACCCCTGAAGCACTCATCAGCTTAATTTGCAATCCCCATGCACAAGCTGAGGTCGCAAATCACAATGACTGGAGTTTATCATGATGTAATTACCCTGGTAAAATTACACTGACTCAGTAGCAAATGTCTTCAATTACAATTAAATTACAGGGACTACTCAGTAGCTTAAACAGATCTTCTTGACAGGTTTGCACACTGGGAAACATGACTAATGTAAGATTTCTCTGGATACAGCACATGGTGCCCTGATGGGATTTTTTCTTTTTTTCTTTTGCTGACTACTCCCACAGTTTCAGCACATTCCAAACCTGCAAAGCCTTCTCTTATAGCACTAGCTGGAGGAAGCAGCTGATACTAGGCACCACAAAAGCCTCAAGATCATTCAATAAATGCTACTTAAATAGGTCTGACATGAAAAAACATTCAGCACCTCAGTCAGCCTGGTCCCATCTTTCTTAAATGACCCTGAGTACTGGAAATCGCTGCCTTTGCTTTCTGAGGCACAGCTTTTATTGGTCACTATCGAGACACTCACTGAAGGCATGTGGGGTTTATACTCACCCTTGCACTCTGGCCAGCAATGAGCTGGTCATCCTCAGTCTGGACACTCGTTCGGCTGCGCACGTCATAATCCTCCTGCTCGAAGTCTGAGTCATCCTCAAGCTCTTCAGGGGTCTGGAGAGAGAGGCACAGGAGAGAAAGCCACAGAGAGGAGATGACAAGCTTAAAAAGGACACAGACAAAGTCCTATGCACAGTGAGCTCTTATTTCATTGACTACCTGCCCAGGAAATGCTGTTCCGTTCTCCTTTGAAATGAACTTGTCTGCCCCAGCAGTCAGGAACTGAAATTGAATCGTCTTAAAAATTAAATTGTTTCAACCCTAGTTTTCTTTACAAATGGCATTTGTCATTACCTTGCCACAACTTTTGTTGCTGCAATTCCTCTTAACTCTGTTAACATGATGAATGCAGTTCCAGGAACAAATATCCTTTGGAAACAGTAACAACCGGAACGCATTATTTCAAAATAATGTTATTTCATATACAAACGGACACTAACACTATTATGTTACTGGAAGCTACATGTAATCTTCAAAAGAGAAAGTAAATACCTGGGAAAAAGCAACCAACATCCTGGAAGAAAAATTTATCAAAGCAAATAAGAGATTTCCCATTGAAAGGAATTGTAAATGGTGTTGACTGGTTTTGAAACAAACTTGAAATTTATAATCTGTGTAATCTTGTTAGTTCACATGGTTCTTTTCATATACAGAGCTCTGGAATTTGACTCATCCCCCAAATGACACCATGTTGTCTTCACCGCTGATGCTACAAATGACGTGAGGGTTTCTTGGAAGATTGATGAAATCACGTTATGTATTTTCAGGCTTCAGACTGTTTAAAATGTTGGAAGGAGGGAGAAAAAAGAAACAACTGATGGACCTGTTCATTTGGGTGTTTTTCCTTTCTAGCAAAAAATTTGAAGAAAAAAAATGTCCTTATGTATAAACAGAGAGAAAGTCTAATTAAAAACACTGTTTAATACCATATTTAATATAAATGGTGCAAAAAAATGGAATCTTTAGAAAGAAGATGATATTCCATTTCATGATTGAATAGCGTCTGGTGCAACAGCCTGGCCATGAGTAAGTTCTGTATGTACCATCCATGACAATGGCAACTGGAAAAGAAAACCACAGTAACTGTGCAGAGAAATCCTCACCTTACTGGACACCCATCACCCCCAGTGACAACCTAGAAGGCCAAAGCGCTAGAGAAGAAATC
The DNA here is from genome assembly GCA_013400235.1 of Oriolus oriolus. Classification (NCBI taxonomy): domain Eukaryota; kingdom Metazoa; phylum Chordata; class Aves; order Passeriformes; family Corvidae; genus Oriolus; species Oriolus oriolus. The sequence goes on from VXBT01002864.1 coordinate 239,438, forward strand.
ATCCAGGCTGGCATTTCATGCTTGGAGGCAACGTCAAGTTTTCTAGCAGAGGTGCTAATCACTGCCAGTTGTCATTACAGCTCTGTCTGGAGGATGCTCAGTCACTAGGAACGGGTCCAAACTCTCTAACGCAACGCAGAGGAGTCTTCTGGCGGTATTTCTGTTCCAGCCTGGCTTCCAACACTAAGTGCACATCACTGTTTGTAGCTGCACGGTGATGTGCACAGGATGGGGAGGGTAAAACACAGCCATCTTCATGTGACTTGAAGAGTATGAATTAAATATGTGTTTTGATACTGAGCGCTGGAGGAAGAAATAACCAAGTGTGACAGTGTGGTAATGAAACTCAGTCTGCACCTCTGAAGAGAGGCATGCACAAAGAGTGTGTCTAACAGGACAGGCAGGAGAAGAAGTTTAGATGAGAAATGAATTTACCTTCTCTCTACTGTCACAGGTAAAATAGAAAGATTGGTACCCATCATTATAATGACCAATGGTCTTGTTTTCCAATCACCTTTAGTCCCTTTATTCCCTCTGCTCAGCTGCCTGAGGGCAGGATGAGACCTTAAAATCTGTCATAAACAAGCAAGCTACAAAGAGAATCCTACAACTCCCTGAGCAAAGAGTATTTTCTCTCACAGGGCTCAGTTTGTCATCTGCCTAGGCTTTGCTGTTTAGAACAAGAACAGGGCGGAGAGCTTCAATAAACCAACTGGCTCTTCCCCATCCTCCAAGTCCACTCAACGAGCCAGTTTCACTGGCCATTGCAAAGCCAGTACCCTTTCACACCCCAAATATACTCCTCTTAGTTTCTTCTGTCTCCACTTTTAGAAATAAGATTATAAAAGGTAATGTACAGTCCTTTCCAAGACTTTCATAGTCAGACCTGCAGTAAAGATGTAATATTCAAAATATTACATCTCAACACTGTAACCAGTAAGGACATGAGGCTGCCTCTTAAAAAGAAAAAGTATTCTGAAAATTCTATGCAAGGACTTATTCTTGAAGAAATATCCAGAAAAAAAATGTATTGCTTTTACTGTCTGACATTCATAATCTTAAAATCTGTGGTCTTTAAAAGACTGGAATTTAATGGTTATAAATGTTGAACTTGGAGAAAATGTAGTGCAAACCAAAAGGGCAAGTAATGCAACTGTTAGCAATATACTACAAGCACAAGACATCTTCCTATTTCCCCTCTGTACAAGTGAGTTCTAACTCAAAGTGATCTTTCAGATTCACTCTCTTTATGTTTTCAAGTGTGGTGAATTTAACACCTTCATTTTCTTCCCCAAACAGCTGCATTTTTCATTAGGGTGAAGAACTTTATTAAGGGTTAATTTTTATCTGTATGCTGCCATTTAAAACATGTTAATGCTTTTCACCCGTGCACCATTGCTTTGTTTTAGTTGATCCCCTGAGATGCAGCCCTTAGAGAATAGGGTCTCCCTTTTGTTTAGACACAAAGATATAAAAATAAATATTACATTGAATTTCCTTGACTTAAAGACTTCTACTCTTAGCAGGGCCTTCTAAACATACCAGAACAAGTCTAATTTTTGTGCACAACTAACGGGACCTTGATATTAAAACCTTGTTTCCAAGACAACAGAGTCTGAGACTTCATTTCTCTGAGCTGGAAGACACAAAGACTGATTCTGTCTTGCAGACACCTGGATTTATGGTCACACAAATGTAGGAAACACGGATCTGAGATTGGAGACAGCTTCCAAACAAAGCTGACAGCCACCAGTGGCAGAAGAAGCTGAAGTAATATTCAAAACTCATGGATTTTATGAACTGATTGATTTCAGCAGAAAAATGGACCATTTTCATAATTTTTAATCTGTTTTGTAGCACAAGCCATAAGACTTCCCAAGGCTACATTTTTTTTCAAATACAGTATCTCTACTACCCACAACATTCATCTAACTCAGAGGAAGTCTTCCAGTGAAGAATCTTTCGCAATCCCAGATAAATCCTACAAGAAATATATACTTTCTCTTTTAAGATGCATGTTTTATTTCTAATATGAATGTGGTGACTTTCAACTTCCAGGCACTGGAATATTTTTTTTAATATCTCTCTGGCTGTTACACTGAAGAGCTTGCTGTGAATAAAGTATCTTCCATCTATGTCATTTTTTTTATCTTTTATGACTGCAGTATGAAAATGTGAATTATACAAGTATAAGTCATAAAATGGCATATATACATAGATTTATAAATGCTATTTGTTTCATATTTCACCAGCTCAGAAGTAATTGATGAAGATAGAAACCCCACTTTGCTATGCACTTAAAAATTGTAAGATGCCATTACACGAATTTCAGCACTGCGAACACCAAGTCAAGCTAACCTTGTACTGAGAGCAAAGACTGAAGAGATGAAAAGATACTCCCCCATTTTTTACAATGAAGATTCCCTCTAATTCTAAATGACAAGGAGAAAAGAAAACAGACTTTACAATATGCTTTTATATCCAACTCCACACTATTCTGTACATTTGTTTTGGTACAACTGCAGCCTGAGTGACTCAGGTGCAAGCAGCACCTGAGTGCCTCAGTCAGAGAACCTCTCTCACTGCAGGTCTTCAGTTTGGTGATTTACAGTAAAATCTAGCACTTCAAATTCAATCTTAGAAGCAGCAGGCACTCAGTGGGAACACTGGACCCCATAACACCCTTTGGAGATAGGATGTTTCAAAAGATGATGGGATTCTGCACCAAATCTGGTTTTCCAGAGGACCTGAAATATTGCAGCACTCTGGATTTCACCACAGTGGCTGCCCCAGAAGTGATGGTGGCCAAGCCTGACAAGTCTGGAAGAGAAAAAGAGCTTTGATACACCCAAATAGTTGGGGCTGAGGACCCCAAAGTCATTTCATTTTTATTCAGACTCACTGAGGTCTTCTCCCAAGGACTGAAAATCCCTTAATGACAGAACAGAAATGGAGTTAATAATAGAATAAAATATCCTGAGTCGGAAGGAGCTCACAAGGATCATCAAAGTCCAGCTCCTGGCCCTGCACAGCACATCCCCAAGAGTCACAACTTGTACCTGAGAGCATTATCCAAATGCCTCCTGAACTCTGTCAGGCTTGGCACGAGCAACTGAAATGGTTAATGGCTTAAACGTTGTTAAAAAAGGACTTTGCCATTATGGCAGAATTGTATAAAGAAGCTGTAACCTGTTCAAATGTGCTTCCTGAGGGTAACTGGTCTGTGAGTTAAGGCACCTGATGGGAACTTCAGCAAAGGCAAAGGGGGTACGATTGTCCAGGTCTGAAGAGAGGTCTAAGGAGAGCTAAACAAGGCTGGGGGAGAAGAATCAGCTCTGGCTCAGTTCGATGGGGGACAGATTTTGGATGTGTGTCAGAGGGAGGGAACACCCACCCTGCCTTACACAAACTGGCTCAGTTGTAAAACCCACCCACCCTGGGAAGGCCACATCCATGGGGCATTCACGTGAGGGGCAGCAGAGGAGGGGTCATAAACCACCATAAAACCATCAAAGACCCCCAGAACACCCCCAGACTCATTCCTGAGGCCTTGCAGCAGAGCACTGCACATGATGCAAAGTGATGCCACAGATGCAAAGTCTGTTGCAAGAGACAGTTTCAAAGTTGTCCCCCCACCACCACCCCCAGGGGAGGTACCAGGCATTCCCATCTGGCCCAAACATACATTAACCCACTGAACTCTGTGTTTTGTGGGACCTTCACCACAGAGAAGACCAGAAGAAGAGGATCAATGAGATGCTGTCGGGATCCATGGAGTGGTGATATTTTGTACTTGATCTGTCTGTCACTGTCTCCCACCCTGACCCTCTTTTTCTTTCTCTCTGCCTCACACTACTGTTAAATAAAATCCACACTCTTGTTTGCACCTTAATTCAGGCAGAGGCATCTCTCTAACAATTTTAATAACCAGATCTTAACACTTGGTGCTGTGACCACTTCCCTGGGGATCCTGTTCCAGTGCCCAGCCACCTTCTGGGTGAAGAACCTTTTCCCAATATCCAACCTAAACCTCCCCTGACACAGCTCCAGCCATTCCCTCTGCTCCCCGAGAGCCTCTCCCCGCATCACCCTGAAGAATCAAGGTTACAAATGTTTAAAGTCTGCTCTGTAACATGAACTAAAAGACGGCAAGAGGGAACAACTCTTGTTGGATGTTGGCTCCAACAGCTCCTGATCCAAACAAATGCAACGCTCAGGCTGATGTAGATGCCTCTAAAGGTGAGGCTCCTAACGGCAAAGGCCATGTTTAAAAACAGTAAGTTGGCCTTGGAGACACATAAGAATGAGAAAAGGTGCCATTGTGAGTCCTCCTGACTGCAGAGAGGGTTTCTGGCCAATAACTGAGGGAATTTCTTAAGTAGCTATGAAAACACAAAGTGTAATTTCATCCCTACAGAGCAATAGGAAAGATGTTGGAATTAAGTTATTATTTTCTACTTTATTTCTAGGTTCTATAATTATACCCTTAAATTCATTATACTACTTCTTAACTTGTGGAAGAGAGCTTTTTCTTCTGTATAGATAATAATAATAGTCCTCAATGAAAAAAGGAGTCTCCTTTCTGCTCCAGAGGGACAATAAATTCTCCCCTTTTGAAGGAAAAAAAGAAAAACAGAGACTATCCACCCTTTCCTTCAGCTTACTAAAAGTAATAATACCAGCCAAAATTAATTTTTAAAGTGGCTTTATTTACTCTCTGTAATGAGGGAATCATCTCAGATAAATCCAGTCTTTCAGGGCTTGCACACGAACAATCACTGCCTGAAAATAATTGTGTCAGCTGCTCTAAAAAGTTTGCAAGATTGGGTCTTTTCCTTTTTTGTAATTCTGAAAAAGTTTTACCACCTGAATTAAAGAGTGCATAATATTTGATAGATTATTAGATAAAAATATTCTAAAGGCTTTTATAGCCTCACCCTTTAACTATACATCCCATTTCAGTGTGAGATGTTCAGATGGGAATGTTAAAGAGTATCTCAAAGTGAAACTAATTTTGTTTTCTGCAGCAAATAAGGTTCTGATTCAGCAAACTCTGCTCTGTGTAAGCTTATATATGTGGATTTTTCCAGTTAAGTCACATGGATAATGAGTCCATTTATGTGCTTTAGTTCTCTGCCTGGGTAAGGAGTATTACATTGAGCTCCATAAATAAATTAATTGTCTGAAGGCAAAAATAAATATTCCTAATCTGGGCAAGCAGAATTCATTAACTCATACAACGGGTGGAAAGTAGTAGTGATACAGTGGCAAAAGTAACTTGGGATTTTCCTAAGGAGACGGAGAAGCCTGAATGCTGATCAGCTCTCCAGGTACACGTAACACTCAGACAGCAACAAAGTAAGTGATCAGGCCTCCAAAAATCAAAATTTAAAATTAGAAACATCTCACCAGGATGGAAATGTCACGGCAAACTCTTGGGGACAGCTCTGATGTACAGGGGGGTGCTGGAAGCTGGAACTCTGTGTAGGGGATGGGAAAACCTGGGTTTGTAAGAGATCCCACCTGATGATTGTGTCATAGACACAATCACAATTTAAAGTGACTAGAACAGATTAAAGTGTGCTAAGCAGTTGTTCTTGTCCTGAGAAAAGTTTCTGAACTGTTGTTACAGACTGAGGAACTGGAAAAATCAAAGGGAAAACAGGGATCCTTTACTGTGCAGATCTTTCATTTTACAGAATCATAGAATTGTGGAATGGTTTGGGTTGGAAGGGACCTCAAAGCTCATCCAGTTCCACCCTCTGCCATGGGCAGGGACACCTCCCACTAGCCCAGGGTGCTCCAAGCCCTGTCCAGCCTGGCCTTGGACATTACCAGGGATCCAGGGGCAGCCACAGCTTTTCTGGGCACCCTGTGCCAGGGCCTCACCACCGTCACAGGGAAGTAATTCAAGTAAAGATTTCCCTCCCCTTCCAGAAGAGCTGCCAATCCTCTAATGCTGCACACCCAGAGAACAGGATGGGTTTGCCCCCGTCACAGGCCATGACTATAATTCAGGCCACCTGGGATGAGCACTGGGTAGGAGAATGGAATTTGTGTTTGGCAGTTATAAAATTAAGTCTGTCAAAAGCTTCTTCTGTAAATGTTAATACATAGTGATAGATGAGTAAAATTGAGCTGTTTTGGAGTGTTCCAGCTGCCTAAAGTCTTACATCAGTGCCATAATACACTCACGACCACAAGTGCATGTTACCTGTTTGCTCAAAGGGATCAGTTGATGTTTTAGCCCTGTTATTTGTCTCAAAAGTTTCCTCTGGGATTTTCTCCATAGGTTTACTCTTACATGGCTTTCATTAGGGCAGATTCAAGGTAATCTGGGTTTCAAATAACAGTTTCAGTTGCTGGAGAGTTGTCCAAACCAGGTTTCGTTTGCCGTTTTTGTTTTTTAAATCTTTGTCTGCTGACTAAAGTAAAAAGCAACACCACCTACTGTCACAACAATGATGTTGTTCTGTGGTATCTTTTAGTTGTTTGTTTGTTTTATTAAAAGATGTCTAAGGAAATTGAATCAACTGGTTAGTCAACACTGAAATGACACATTTTTTACCTTGATAAACATTCAAAAACATTCCTGCAGAGGCTCACTGGAGCAGCAAGATAATTTATTGATTCATTTAGATTTCAACCAGACCTACCTCACATCCCAGGCAGCACACACACATTAGACAAAAAACACCAAATAAACAAAACAATGAAAAATCTACACAAACTTCAAAGACCTTGGCAAATTAATGCCATTACTATGGAAACAGTAATGAAGTTTGCATCTATTGGCAGTTGTGATCAAATCGTCTCCTAGCTCATTAACATATTAATTGCGGTTCATCTACTAAATAACCTCATCTCTTTATTTACTAATTCTTTTGTTGCTCCACATACTTCTGTTCCATGCTTGTTTCAATGTCAAGCTTTTCTGGCTTATTACAACACAAGGCTGATTCCAAGGAGCTTTTACATTCTTTTTATCCATGGTACCTCCCTGTAAATCCCAACTGTCACTCCCAGGTGCTTTACCTACCCTGATCATCAGGACAGCTTTCCTGATGTCCCGAACTCCATCGTAGACCAGGCGGGAGGCGTCGATGAACTCGTTCTCCTCAAAGGGCTGGGGCACGTTGGCACTCAGGGCTTCAATGGCCACCTCCACTTGCTCAGCAAAACGTGGCATCACTGGGTCAAACACAAGGAAAGGCAGCAGGATTAGACACCTTCTCTCCTGAACACTTTTCTGCTGCTCTCGGGCATGGATAATTTCCAGGAGACACAGCACACGCTGTCCTGGCAATTCCCAGGCAGAGGGAGCCTCCTGGATGGGTTTGTACCCACCCTGCAGTGGACAGCTCTGGCCTGTTACCTGACAGCATGGAAATAACTATCTCGATATTCTCTCCTCCAATCACACAAAGAATAGAAATCTTGCTTTAAAAACTGTGATTTACTGACTTCTAAAAGGCTGCAAGGCACCTGAGCAGCCGGTAAAATTCATTTAAAAGCTTTACAACCTGTAATGAGCACAGTACATATTTATATCAAGTGAGCAAAGCAAACTGTAGCCATTATCTCGCTAATTTACATAATTTACAGTCTAGCTCATACTAAATAATAATAATTTTATAAGGGACAAAATACAAAATCAAGGATATTACTTTTGTGAAGACACTTAAATGAATCTTCACTATCATCATGTATATAACACAAAAAGTAGACATAGATATTGGCTAACAATATTATAAACTGTGGTATGAACTTATTTAATATACAACTTAAAGCAATTATTTATTTTGTAAAAGGTTTCAGGGCGTTGCTTGAAGTAGCAAGAGGCTTTTCTTCAAATTTTATTGAGGATTCATTTGAAGGTATAATCGCTTTCTGCACATTGTTTTTTGCAGGAAAATAAATCTTCCCCAAATCAGTCCTCTCACAACTTCATCCTACAAACATGAACATCAGGTCCCATTGATTATAATGCACCTACATCCCTGTACTTGTTTACTCCTCTTCAAAATTTTAACATTAATATTAGCAGACTGTGCTCATGGAGGACAAATATAATCAATGTCTCATTAGAAACCTGGATAAAAAATCCACTTGGATTAATTCTTAAGAATTTAAGGAACTTGGGTCAAGTTTAAGATTTACAGATAGCCATTTTTTCATCATATTCACATCACTTTTATTCCAGCATTTAGGTTTCCAGATCATGTATCACTGACTTTGCTATTTTGGCAATATTATTGAAAGAACAGGAAAAGATGATTCCTACATCAGTTGGTTGCTTCTTTTTGGTTAAAATATTACCTTTCTTGCCCATCTTTTCCCTAAACCCTATTTTTAATACACTTATTGGTAACCTGAACACAACTGATTGAATACAAAGGGGAATTACCAGTGTTATTTTCACCAAGAGCAGTGACAATCTTTCCTAGGAACTTCTACTGTGGTAGGAAACCACATTTTTCTTCTTGACTGAATGTTCTTAAATTTATTTTAATCATAATGAAAACCACATTCTATGCATCTTACTATCTGATTTAAAGTAAAACCACAAAAAAACTATGATTTAAGAATAGTTTACATTCTGAAGAACAAGTGGCAGCAACCACGAGCTCAAACTTTCTGATTGTGGCATTTAAATTTTACTCAGTGGATGCAAATGAGGAAACCTTTAAAGGGATATAGTGATTCAAATCTTGTTTACACATCACTATATATATATACATTCATACTGACAGATGAAAGAACAGAATTGTATTTTCCATGCAGATCATGTTCACTGAGTTCCTGGGATACACTGGAGAAACAGGAAAAAGTGAGAGCAACAATAGACTTTAAAAAAAGTAAACATTAACAAAACATTGCGAGGCAGAAGGGAAACATTTTAATTAGAAAAGGAGTTTGAGAGAGCTGGAAGTTTTGGAAAGAGTATTTAATAAATGCATATATCAAATTACCTTAATTAATAGAATACTTGAAAGTGTAGTAGGAGGCTAATATGATTGCATAAGGAAGTCTCTAGCCTGAATATCAAAAAGCAGTCATTAAAAATACAATGAAAACAAGTAAACCTCAAGAATAAAAGAGGAATTATTTCAGGTTGTTGGGATAAAACAAGTAAAACTAGAGATGCAAAAATGACAACAAAAAAAGAAAAGGAGGTAAAGAAGCTTAATATTTAGGGTTAAATTAAATTTAAACTTAAAATTTCTATCTAGAATTTCCTAACTAGCAGAGGTGGTCAGGTATTGGATATAATTAACAGTAAGTGTGACAGGCCTGAATTAGGAATGGGCAGTTTGAAGAACATCTACATAAACATAAGGAAATTTATCTTTTACATATGTCTTCAAGTTAACAGAGCATAGTAAAATTTATCCAGTCGTTCTTGAGAAAATAAGCAATTTTTGAATCATCTTCAAGAACTCAAGAAAAATAATAACTGTGAAAATTCCAGGGATTTAGAACAGGATAAAAAAAAAAAAAGAACTTTTCTATTTTAGATAAAGGTATATAATCCGTATATAAAGGTTCATGTAAAGGTAGAGAAGAAAGGAAGGAAGATTTATAACATATTCAGCGTAATTTCAGTACCCAGAAATAAAATGAAAGATTACTTAGAGCAATTAATGTTTAATTATCTGTAAATAATCAGCAGATGCTGGACAGGCAACAGATTTGTGGAAATAAGATGCACCAAGCTTTTACAATATTTCCCTTGGCAGGGCAGTGACAGTGGGGGAGGCAGATATGACACAGCTGGACTTTGAGGAGATCTCTGTCATGGCCACACGTGACACTCTTAGAACAAAACAAGGGAACTTTAAATTAAATGGTTGTAAGGTGGAAAGTTACATTTTATTCACATTCCTGAACATGAGGTATTCATTCCTGACCACATTTATTACCTCCACTGGGTGTGGAAGCTTCTCCCATCAGCTCTGATTTTGCAGACGTGGCTATAATTTAGTCCCTAATTTACATTACTACACCTGAACATTATCTGCAGTTTTGAAATGGAAATAGATATTAAACTGCTTTATGAATAGCTTGCTTGCCAATCGTATTTTTACATCAGTGCTCACTTTTGATTAGACAAGCAAGAAAATAACACCTTTAATAGGGGGCTATTACTTATTGCTTCTCTAAGCATATGTTGTCATTTAATGGAGTGAAGTTTTTGAAAATTGAAAATTGAGTTGAGATCTGTATTATTCTCCAGTTAAGGTTACTGAGGTCCATGACAAAAAAACCTCCGGTCTTTCTTTTCTATTATTTAGCACACAAAGAAGGATATTCCTGTGCCAAAGGTGAAAGAACCACAAGTAAAATTCAGGCACAGGCATGGATTTGTATCTGGAGTTAAAACTTGTAAATGCATCAGAGAATGATTCATTTATTATGCACAGAGAAATTGGCTATAAATTTTAGATTCAGAAGCAAATCAATACTTCTGGGGGAAAATTAAACATTGGTTTCTTAGTTCGAGCTGTGGCCTTGAAAGCAGTCACACATATGCTTAGACTGAAAAATGTGGTCCATTAACATCTCTCAGCCTAACTACATGAATTAATTAGGCACCTGCATAAATGTTGACAGAATCAGGTCCCAAGTTAATAGCAACACTTCTAATTCACTGACTTTGTCATTCCAACAAAATAAGGGTTTTGAAGCCTTTCTGTGGATGAGTTTCCAATGGCACTGAAAGCAAGACCACTGCCAACAAAATCTAGGCTGAACGGCTGCTGGAGAAAAACTGAGAATCAGCAAAGTTGAAATTATTTCCATTTTATCAATTGATTAATTCTTTCAAATTATACTCTTTTTTTTTTGCTATCAGCGTCATAGAAAACCAGCACATCACCATGTGTGAATTCATGCCTTGATCAAACTTGTATTTTTTTGTGAACCACTCTGTTCCACAAAGAAAATATTTTCTCTAAAGCTCTTCTTGTTTTTCTCCCACCCACCCGTATCTCCTACATGTTAAAATTATCAAGTAATTATCTGTTTTCCAAAAATATATTCCCTATTGACTTTCTCTCCTATGGCAATCAGTTTGTACTCCAATTTTTGTACTTAGAAACATCACTGCAAATTTTGTTTAGTGATATGGGAACAATAAGATCCCTGATAGACAGGGAAATGTGAGGTTACATAATAAAATTATTGAGATAAAAAATTTAAAAATGTTTGGGCGTTCTTGTTCATAGCATTAGAACAAAAAGTTTCATTAATATGCAAGATTAAATGAATGCCTTGCTGATTTATTGCACTTTTATGGCCTTATTATTTAGGAACTTGAATTCCTCAGAATCTTAAGTAGATGTGAATGTTCAGAAATGTAGAAAGGGATAATTAAGACACAAAAGAAGCAATAAAGGTCAAGGACCCTCCAGGTGCATGGGTTTCTAATTCTTATTAGCATCAATGGGAGTCAGGAAGTTTGGTCTGGTTTTGTCCCACTTCATAGAACTGAAAGTTTTACATCTCTTTCCTTATATCAGGCAGAGAACAGTAGATGCTTCCCTGAGACAATTAATCACACCCACCCTACTTTAAAGACTCAAGTTCAGCTGGATAAAATTCTGATTTTCGTCTGCCCACTGAACAGAGAGGGAGGTGTTTGGCTTAGACCAGATGTCTGCTTCAGACAACCAAGCTGAGGCATAAATCAACCCCATTTGTGCACCAAATCCTGGAACACTTCTGGCTCTGAATCAGGCTGAGCACGACGAGACTCCTTTCCCTCCAAATCTCACTGGAACTGAAGGGTTCCCAGAGGTCTCATCTTTGGGGCATTTTTCTGGCCTGAAAACTATTTTGGAACAGCACCAGCAGAGCTATTTCTTACAGCTCCATTTTGAAAAGACGAGCACCTACTGGAATCTTTTTAGAATCCAGGGATTTGGATCCAAGGGAAGCACCCTTCTCAAAGACCAGGGTTTGCTGCCTGGAGCCAGGCTGTCCTCAGACAAACCAGATACTTAAGCTGGAGAGAAGTGACTGCTCTCCTGTACCCCACTGCACCCAGCTGTGCCCCCTGGCTGGCCCTGATAGCTCTGTATCCATTGCAGCATTTATACCCGTCCTTAAGAAAACTGATTTTTCTATGCCATGTTCTCAGAGATCAGACACATCATTTAAGGTGCCAATCACTGTATCTAAGTAGCCCTTAAGTGGCTATAAAAATCCAGTCTGATATGAGTAAGATTATTCAAGAATGACAGGGCAGTCCAAAGGTTTGGACCACTGCACTGCTAAAAGTTTCAGGATCCCTGAGAATGTCTGTGCTTCTCCTAAACATCAGAGTTGTTTGTATCACATAAGAAACTATCTAGTGACTGGCAGGATTGTGAACTTAGGGCTATCAGGGGAGACTAAAAAAGAAAAAAATCCATGAATGATCCATTACATTACAAAAAAAAAATTTAAAAAGATGCTCTGCTAGAAAAAAATCTCTGCCGTTATCCAGATTTAAGAGGTTTTAGTATAAAAAATTCACAAAGTTACAGCTTAAAATTTTCAGGGCTCTAGATGAAATTTCTTCTGTTGATTTTTAGGTTTTTTAAATTTATTTTTTAATTTAAATAATTCAATAATTTACTTAACTGAAGAAAGAATGCAGTCTACTGGGAAGTTCAAGTATTTAAAACAGGTATTTAAAAGATAATTCCTAAAGGATATCTGACATCCTCTGTCAAAGACAGCACAGTTTCTTTGTTTCCTTCGAAGGATGAATAAGGAATGAAACACGATACCTTATTTAGCTCAAAGTGTTTGTCAACGTCTGTTTCTAGAAGAACTGTACATTCCTTATCAGAAGATTCTAAACATTACACAAAATGTTTCATATCATGTAATTTACATTTCAGTCATGACTATTATATTGCTTATTAAAAAGAAAAAGCTTTATAAAAGTCTACTGAAATATTACACAGCATATCATAGAATCACATAATTGTTTGGGTTGGAAAAGATCCCTCAGATTATCCAGTCCAACCCTTAGCCCAGCACTGCCAAGGCATCACTGACCCATGTCCCCAAGTGCCACATCCACACGGCTTTTAAGTCCCTCCAGGGATGGGAACTCCACCTGAGCAGCTGTGCCAGGGCTGGACACCCTTTGGGTAAAGGAAACTTTCCCCAATATCCAATCTAAACCTCCCTGGCACAGCCTGAGGCCATTCCTTCTCATCCTGTCCCTGTTCCCTGGGAGCAGAGCCCGACCCACCCCCGCTCCCCCTCTCCTGTCAGGGAGTTGTGCAGAGCCAGAAGGTCCCCCCTGAGCCTCCTTTTCTCCAGGCTGAGGCCTCCCATCACCATCAGTCGCTCCTGGTGCTCCAGCCCCTTCCCCAGCTCCGTTTTGGGTATCAAACCCCATGTGTCTCACACTGGTGACTCACACAGCAGGAAAAGCAAAATTAGGGCAGAGTGCTATGGCACAGAGAAGGATGAAACATCACTGTCCAATGCACAAGACCATCTTTTCCCTTCTTGCTATTTACTGATTCACTTTTCCCCTGATGAAATGGTTAAAAGTCTGCTGTAAAATAATGAATACCCACACCCTATAGCCAACATAAGACTTTCAGGAAGAATCAGCCTCCACTGCCAAACACTGATTTAGCCACGGACCATAAAACCAGTGCTCCCAGGCTTCCTTGAATTTATGGCCAAGTCCTGACCCTTTGGCTCACTTGTCTTAAGTCTTCTGGCACTTCCCAGAAGGCTCCAACATTATCTGTGGGTTTATGCAACCAAGCAGATTGACATGGGAATGGAAGAAATGGATTTGCTCATGTGCAGTCCAGGTGAGATGGACATTATGGAAATTACTGGGATGTCTGGAGCTACATTACCAAGTGTTGGGAGACAGGGACACATACACACAAGAGGGAAAAACACACCTTCAAACTTTGTCCTGACTGAACTGCCATTCACAGAAGGATAAATGTCAGGGGAGCAGCCAGGTAAGTGTTGTTTGCCTCCTGGCCAGCACAGGATTAAGGACAGGTACATCCCAAAGTGGACAGAGGAGAATAACAAATGTCAGCTGCAGGGACATTTGTGACTCACCAGTTTCAGCTGTCTCACTCTCCTGTCTGCCTGTGCAAGACTACACACAGTGAACACCCCCAAAACATTATTCCTGCCAAAAAGAACTGCCTCCAGGTTAATATTTCAAATAAAAGCAAACTCTTCAGAAAATTCCCTCAAAAAGCAGTCTCATGCTGTCGGACACAAAGTGGGTTATGTAACAAGCAAACCACCCTTCCTGGCTTCGTTATAAGTTTGTGTATATCAATATGTAGGTGTGTGTAGGCAAGGGGATGCAAGGAATACCAGTGCTTTTATTTTAAAACATTATTGTACAATTCACACTTATATTCACAAAACATTCTGTTGGAGTTGGTGGATGGATATTCACTCAATTTCTCTCCCTGTATTTTCTAGACCTGGTAAATTTCTTTCTACTTCTACCACCACCACCCTCCTTATTTTAAAAAATGGCTTTTAAGAGCACAAAATGTTTTTGAGAACAGATTTGAACACTGACTTAATAATAAACATTTATGAAAATGGGCATTTCTATTATATTAACGAACTATTTATTATACAAGGTGTCTGGCACATCCAAAATAGATAATCCTCGTATTTTTCAAACTCTCACTGAGTTAATACGCATCTAAATCTTGAATTTTCTTTGATTATGTAATCCTCATCTTCACCTTCTTCCATTTCTGGAAGATCTTTAGGTTGCAGAGAACAAAGTGGAAATATCTACTTGGGGTATTCAGTGAATTTCCTCCTATAAGCACAGCCTAACATCTTCAGCCCCGATGTGAGGCTGTTGTGCATGGAAAAAGTATCATTTCTCAGCTGCCCATTTCAATGCCACAATTTTTTTCTGAGGGGATGAATTAACTCAGAACCTTCCTGTCAATGTAGATAATATAGATTTAATTATTCCATTTACCTAGAGAAATTAAATAAAAATATCTTTTAGTCTTGTCTTTCTCTCCCAACCAGCCCAAACAGCATTTTGCTTCGGGCAAATCTTGCTGCTGCCTATTCACCTGTTAATTAATGCATCGTACACCAACCACAGTGCTGACCCTGAAGCGTCACAGGATTTCCCTTTCTGCCTGCTGAGAAATGATCACTTGTGCTTTGCTTGTGCCTTGTCACCAGCTCTTAATCCAACAAAGGCCTTAACACTCACCCCATGGTTACCCACTTTCTGAACAGCTGTGTGTGCAGCACGTTAGGAAAAGCCTTTGAAAATCTAAATCAGTTATGTTATATTCTCCTTTAGTACTGTGTTCCATATTTAAACTCTAAAAGCGGAGAGAAAAAGAACGAGCATTTCAGCTTTGAACCACAGTGGTGATTTATTCTTCTCTTATTTCTCCTTTAATTGCTTTACAATGCATTTTGTATGATCTCTTAGTGTATTGCTCTGTATAATGATCTGAGTTTCTCTGGTTAAAAATTCTTTGGACCAAACCAAGCAATAGTGGAACATAATCTTGGGTGCTTTCTGGTCCTTTCGTAAAATACCTTTTCTTTAATAATGCATTAGATTTTTTTTTTTGTTGTTGTTGGTGACACCTTGACCTTTGGATTTCAGTTTAGCAAAACTTTAAAGAAAATGCTACAGTACTTTGCAGAATAAAAGTCATAATTTGATCAAAACTCTGGGATAAATGATCTCGTGTTCTCAGGATGATTGTACTCATAAGTTTTACTATAACTACCTGAACTCCCATAAAACGTGAATTTAACATCATTTATTTTTTAAATAGGCTCCATTTTGCATCTTTTAGCTCTCCCTCAGATTCAATATGGGGTTTTTTTGATTACAGCTATGCTTAAATTCATCTTCTTCCTTCTACATTTTGTTTCCCTTCATATCACTGCTGAAAAATCCATCTTTCCCACATTTTAGTATTAGCTTTGATAACATCATTGAGCTGCCTTTTCCTAGTGATAAATATCTTTAAAGTTTGCCCTACTCAGACTGATAAAACTCTCACAGGCTTATTGCTGAATTGCCAGTAGTGCTGATTTTCAACTTTAGTCCATTCTGATAAAGACAAAATAAAAAATCTGTGTCAAAACAGAAGTCGGAGTGACCTACTTTAAACCAGTGAGTTACAAAGTTACTGCGATATTTTTAAAACATGCTAAAAGCTGAAACTCAAATTTCTGGTGTGAATCAGACGATTTCAAATTTCCAATGTCCTTCACAGGAGTAACCCAAGTAGTACGGTACTCGCTGTTCCAGGATGGTTTCCACACAGCGCAGTGCAAACTGAAGCCAAAACCAAAAAAAAATGTTGGGAAGTTTTCACAGCCCTTCCCAGGCAGTTCTGCTCTGACTTGTTCAGCTCTTTTCACTTTCATTTCCCATTCACTTCCTTTTACCACAGCCCTGCAAAGTCTACTCCAGTTTTCCCAGCTTAAATCCAACCCTCTTGGCCTTTAAAGAATGTCACAGCTTTTTCTCCCTCCTGAACCTCAAAAATCTTGAAAAATAGATTCTGGCCTCATCGCCTGTTCCTTGATTTCTTTTTAGGGACAATTCTTTTTACTTGTTTACAAACGTGAGTTTCTTGCCTTCAGCTTTTACAGCTTCTGAGGAAATCGCTGAGTACACTTCAGTCTCCTCCTCCGTGAAGGCAATGGGAGAGTCTCAGCGGGCCTTGGTCCCACTGGGAACTGAGCAGGATGAGAGACCTCAATATTCAAACAGAAATTCTGCTCTGTTTCCTCTTCCTTCCTTCCTTCCCTTCCTTTTGCCTTTATCTTTAGTTTTAACCTTTTCTTTCATCTCCTTTCCTTTCCACCCTTCTCTCCTGTTTTCTTCTTCCCCATGGACAGACAACTTGTCACAGGATAATTTCACAGCTTTCTACAAATCTGAATACCAATATAACATTTAACCAAGGCCCCCGAAAAAAACCTCAACCAAACAAAAATAACCCACAAAGAAACAGCCAAAAACCACATCAAACCCAACCAATCAACCAAAAAAATTGAACCTTGAAGCTCTGGTTTACTCCTGCACAAGTAACATCCACTAAAATCTCTGAGTTTGGTGTTTGCTCCCAGTGAGCCCCGTTGACTCTGTGGTTTTACAGGTTTCATCTTGGATTTATAAGAAAATCAGCAAGCGAGAGCTGAGTTTTTGTTATTGTTTTTAAAGGAAAATGAAAGTACCCAATTTTAAAAGGACATTGACCAGTCTGACAGTCCTAATACTGCTGCCAGAGATAAGAATCCACCCTCTACCAAGTATTTGGCTTTAAAGGCAGTTTGTTAGGCAAACACAGGCAACAAAGCACTGAAACACTAAAAAACCCACCCCATATATTCCAAAGGCTGCAAATTAAAACAACAAACAAATAAAACTTGGAGGTGAGACTGGTTAATAAAGCAATGTTTGTAGTTTCCATTTCTCAGAAACTACCCAACATCATTTTCATGAGAGATTAATTTTCTCCCCCCTAAAAAACCCATCAGCAAGGTGTTCGTCTTTCCAAAACACTGTATCTGTATTTCTCTGCTGTGGATCCAACCCAATACTGATAGAACACAGTGAAATCTCTAGAAAAAGAGGCTTAACAGAGGCTTTCCTTTTCTGAGCTGGCAGTTAAAAGTAAATAATAATTATAAGAGAAAGGTAATGTGCTTATTTCCCTTCCATTATCATTTAACTAATTTTTTTCAAGCTTCCAAAAGCACTTCATTTAAAATTAAATTAAGGTCAATTAAAAAAACAACAAAAAAGAAGGAATAAAGATGAAAACAATGAGATGTTCATGATTGTGCTCCTCATAGAGATTTTGATGTGCACATCTGTGGGCGGAACCTGAATCCAAATAAATCACTGGCATCATTCTTGAGTGTTTGATAAAATCTGGGCAGGAACTCAAGGTGATGAACTGAAAGAATATTGAAATAAATGTATGGATTCATAGGTACCCAGATCATGGAATCACTGAGGTTGGAAAATACCTCTCACACCATCGAGTGCAACCATTCCCTCGGCACCACCATGTTCACCACTAAACCCTGTCCCCAAGTGCCACATCCACAGGGTTTCTGAACACTTCCAAGGACGGTGATTCCACAATGGCACAGGGAGGGTCTAAATTCCATTTTAACCACTTTATTATAAGGCAATGAAATGAGTCAGTAAATTTTACTTTTTTTAATCATAGAGAAATCATAATCAATGCCTTTGTAAACGGCCCGAAAAGCTGCAGATAGAAATTGTGCTCTAATATTAATGATCCACATTCACAACTGGCAGAAATTGTTTAAGCTTCATCAGCTTCATTGAATTTAGGCCCATTCTGTCTCCTGAACCACTGCTACACAATTTGTACATGATATAAAGTTCTTAATATTGTAAACATAATATTTTAATTTTTTTTGTTTTAATACTCACAAGTTTATTTACACTTTATAAAAAACTTTGACTTGGAGGAACAGGGACTTGTTCTTACCTATTGAATCCCAGCATTAACACATTGATGTTGTCAAGATGCACTCAGTCCAGACTTTATAACACTTAGTTTATAACACTTAGTTACAATTCAAATTATATCAAAAACTGAATTAAATATGGAATGTAAGTATTTGCTGCATGTATTATTGATCTATATAACAGTACTTGATACCAGCCTGTTGAAAAATTTTTAATAAAAAAATTTATAGAATGTTGGTTCACAAATTTTAGCACAATAAAAAGCCCAAACATACATTTTGTTTTTGTTTAATAAAGGAATCTTAATGGTAGAAAGAATTCTTCATAGCCCTTCCTTGACCAAAAGACGACTTTAACACAGGAGTGCAGCAAAATATTTTATCATGTCAAACTGAAAAGATTATTTTCCTTCTGTGAATTCATAAAACCAGCTCATAAACTTTTAAAAAGAAGCTAAATTTACAGTACTTATTTCACTGAAATCTTGTTGGGTAGTAAAAAATAGGCTGACATTAAGCTGGGGGCTACAATTCCACAAGTGATATTAAATCATGCCCAAATCAGTTTTTTTAGCTCATTTTGTTGATTTCTGTTCTCAAAGTGAACACAGAGACTGCAGAGCTACAAGTTTTTGCTTTTCCATCTCACAGGGCAATTCCTGGGCTTTCTGTCTGAAAGTCACATTTGATGTGTCCTGAACTGGTGCAATTTTAATTTGCTCCTTCTAAAATAATCTTGGTGTTTTTAAACCCCAGATGAACAAGTGCAATCAGGCAGGGGAGGATCAGCTCAGACACTTCCAGACACCCACCATTCATGCACCTCTGTCCTACCAGGGCACCTGATCAGCGTGTGGAGACCCAGCCTGTGAAGTCAATGAAATTCAGAGCATGATTCACCCAAACCCGCCCAAACCTACTGCTTTTAGATGAGAGCACTTGGTAGCACTGCCTGCACTGAATTATTGAGAGCAAAGATATAAAGGGCTTTAAAATGACCAGCACAGACCTAATCACCTACACTGAGATGAATCCAATCCCAGCTCTGTCAAGGAAAAAACAGATTGAAAAAAAAAAAAAGAATATTTCTTCCCAGTCTGTCAATCTAGAAGACTTTTCTACTTTAATATAATCTACATATTTTATACAATCTAGCAGACTTTTATATTTTTTCAATCAGGTGGTACATTTTCAGTTGCTTATATGTATTTTTCAATGAAAAGTTGTTTTGTTTAGCAACACTTCAGTCATCTACAAGTACATTCACCTGCACAGACCAAAGAGTAATGTTTGCAATGATTTTCTGGAGACACATAATACATAATCAATCGACTCAGAAGAAAAGGCTGTGTATTATTTATTCAAATCACAGAAACTTTGATGCAGTGGCCTAGTCTGGGTGTGTTACTGAATCTCTTCTCTCATATAGCTCCTGTCAGTATGACTTGTCCAACAGCACTGAGTAGAGGATAAAAATCACACTCACGGCCATGAATTTATTTGTTTCTATCTTGTTTTCAAGAACAGATTTCCCTCTGAGCTACGGATCTCAGAGAATTAACTGAAAGTTTTAAATGACTAAATAACAGTATTTCAATAATTCTTTCAGCATTTCAATAAACTTACCAGTTTCAGAGAGCAGTTTGGTAGCTTCCAGCACCTTCTCAGTGTAAACCCCAGTCTCATAGTTTTCCATCTCTGCATTGATGATGTGAATGACTCTGGCAGCACGGCCCCGGATGGCACCCGCGGTTCTGTCCAGCGTATCCACATCCCCCTCTTGCAGAGCAATCACACACTTATTCACATCTTCCAGGATGTGGTTTTCTGGGATGGAGGGGAAATAGAGCTCATTTAATTTCGTTCTTCCTCACAGCAAAGCTTACTGATTTGGGCAAATGTCAGTATGCTAAAAAATTGATATCTAACTTTATCCAGCTCTGCAAAACAGACGCCTTTCTGTGATACTGGCATATAATAGTAAAAATCAGTGGGATATTTATCTTTAGTAGGGACTGGGCTACATCATCTTACTTCTGCTGTGAGTCCCAACCTGTAATTCCTTGAAAACCGGTCACATTAAGTTCAAACATCACACTGAATTTTATCATAATGAAATTGTAATTAAAATGAATGCAAAAGGGAAAGCAGTCAAATATTTTGTAGTTTCTCTAATAAACAGTTGGGCAATTTTCTGAAGGTGAATTTACACTCTCCCATAAACGTTTATTATTTCTGGCTCATTTTTGCCTAAGTCAGAAAAGAAAATAAATCACATTGAAAAGACAACAGCAAATGGCCTTCATAGGCCATTTTATCTCCTTCACTCCATCTATGCCAGAGAATAATCTGGGAATTTCTAATAACACACACTGCAATTATAGGTGACTGTGCATATTCTGAAGCAAGAGTTGACCACAGTGACTCTGCTCAGAGGAGGTGATATCAAGCCCCTTTCTTGATTCTTGGGAGATGCACTGTTATCTTTGTGCCTCCGAATCAGGCCGTCTACTCTCACGTGCTGCAGTATCATAATTTATGTAGTATTCTCACACACAAAGTATATGAAAGCATGAAGAAGATTTTGACTAACTCAGGCATTATTTCCCTGCAGTCAGTAGAGCCAAAAATAATTTTAGTAACACCATGACTGAATTTCATATTTGACCAAACTCAGTCTGAGAAACTCGGTGACTCTAAACAGTAACTTGATTTTCTGCTAGAGGTACCTCTATACCGGAAATGAAATGCTGTTATTTGTAGTAGTAGTAAAACAGAATGAATCAGTTCACCAACTGTTTTTTGTTAATTATCCTTGGCCACTAAAAAGAATGACTCACTAATCTTCACCATTAAAAATTCCAAGGCTGGATCACTTGAAGTTTCAGAGATGTTTTACACGATGTCGAATTTTACTCTGCAACAACTTTGGATGGAAACTGAAAGTCCCCTGCGCTGTGAATCTGAGTAAGTTGCAAGGCAAAATTCTTTGTTTAAAACACTCCCTACTCAGAATGAAAAAGCAGTGCTTTGTTAAAATTTTTCTTCACTGTTTCCATTTCACCATCACCAATTGCTTCTACCATGGCGCAAACAAATTTTGCCCAACCAGAAGTGATACATTGATTTGGACAGTGAATTTGGAATATGAAATAACTTACTAAAATTATGGTCAGTTTTCTTTTGGTAGCCACCATGTTATTAAAACATAACATCAAATGTGACAGTCAATACGAGGAGGAGGAGGAGGTGTCATTTCAGGAGGCACGTTTAACCAGATAGTGGCATCTTGAATACTTCACTGCTTTAACATCCAAAAATAAAAATACCCTGTGTAAGCTGAGGCTTCCAAGCTTTACAGCAAGAGCAACAGGCTTTCTGTTTCCTCATATTTAACAGAGATGTCTATGTAAAGAATTAAGAAAAAAAATCTAAACTTTACAGAAATAATACTCAGCTGCCTTGGAAAGTTTGGATCTAAGTCAAAACCCTGTTAGAAGGAATCAAGATTGAGAAAAAGAAATTAAAAACCCCATCATCCATTCAAATCACTTCTGGTTTATGGATACAAGCACTTGGAGTAAGCAAAGTCTTCAAAAAAAAGAAGAAAATGGCCATTTGAGCCAGTCTGCCAACTCTGGCACGTGGACTGGGTCTGCAGTTTACAGCCTGGTCATCCCTTTCTCTGTTGAACCAGTTCTGCTGGAAAGTGTTCATCAGCTTCAAATATCAAATAAAAATCAATGTGCTCCCATATTCTGAAGTACCCTTTTATTCACAGAGCTCATTTTCACTTTCTTGCCATGGCTTGCAGGACACACTCACAGGGCTGTTGAACAGAGGAGTGTAATTAACTAAACCAAACCATTTCCCTGTTAATAAGAGCAGCAGGATACAACCAAACAAAATAAAGGGGAGGGCAAAAAAAGAAAATTCAGGATTTTTTTAAAGGATAAATATTTTTTTTTCCTCCAAACCTCATAAACTTCTATCAGAAAATTTAGGAAACATTAAGGAAAATAATCCAGCATGAAGCACAACATTTTGGCCAGACTACCTCACGCAGTTTGGCCCTTCTGAGCAATTTGAGTGAGCGAAGCCCTCTTGGCACACTCTATGTCCTCACTCACAACAATGAAATTCCCCCTTCTAAGCAAAATAGGAATAGCAATTTTCTGCAGAAGAAATTAACCCAAGCCATGCACAACTTTGCAATTACAGCATTCACTGGGTATGACCATATTATAACAACACACTCTGCCACAAGTTGTAGCACTTTACCAGGAGGATGGAGAAAAGACTGTGACTCAGGGTCAGTGTCCTTCTCTTCTCCATCCCTTCTTTACCCTCCCAACCCAAGCCATCCTGTGGTTCTATAAAGTTCACCTTTCCTCCTCTTGCCTACAACTGCACCAGGTAATAATTTCTACAAAATACTAGCAGCCTGTCACAGGTCTGGAACATATTTTTAAAAAGTGGCCAAAATCCTACTTCGTGCCTGAGTTGAAACAAAGCTTCTCTAGGAACAGAAACACAAATAGGGTGCTATTTTCTTGGAGGTGAAGAGCTGACCATTGCTACCAGGGATTAATTGACACAGCGTGGTTGGTCCTACTGAGTACAGAAGATAATCATTCCAATGGAGATGGACTAATGGATTAATGCTGCTTTAGTAATTAAAGCTTTTGTCCACTCTGACCCAATAGTTTAATTTAGGTGTATGTTTTTAGAAAATTCCTTGATCCCAGTACCTGAAACAGAGAGGAAATCATCCACTGAAGTGATGTCGTCGACAGCCTCAGTGAGAACTCGCACCTGTTTCTCCCACTGGTCCTTAAACACATCCATGTTGTCCTGGGCTACTTTGCTCTGGGGTCTGGCAGCCAACGTGAGTGCAGCATTAATTACCTGTTAGTCAAACCCATTTGTTAGAGGAGTGGTGAATTCTTTTTGCAAGGGGAAGAACAAATAGATTATGGACTGTGTTAAAAATACAGCATTACAACCCATTTGATATGAAGGGTCTCAAGATATGGGTGCATTTTTCACGGTTCGTGGAAATCAGGCAACAATCTCATGACAAAGACAAGGCTGTGCTCCTCTTCTGATGCTTTTAAGTGCTAAAAGAGTACTCAAGTGCTTTTTAGCAGGAATCTTAACTCACCTGTGGGCACAGACTATCAATCTGTGTGGCTGCCATACGGACTAACTTCACACCTTCTTCATTATTGGAGATCGAACAGGCCAGATTTGCAACCTGCAATGAAATCATGAAATCATCAGGATGAGAATCAAGTACTAGGCAACTGAGCCATTTTATACCTTTTTCTGTTCTTATTAAGCTCTGCCTGAAATGAAAGAATTTTATACCAGAGGAATAATACATCTTCTGTGCTGGTGAACAGAAACCCATGTAGATTACTTCCTTACTAGCAAACAGAACTACCCATCTTCTTTAGATTTTTCTCAGAATCTTCCTTCACTGTCATGTATTTCACATCCTTCTCTAGAGCTTGAAAATTATCTGCTGAGATGTCATAGCGGGAATGCAGAACATCCAGACATTTATCAGTACATTTCTTTTTCTTAGTTTCTTTTCCTCTTACGAACTATGTTCATTATTAATACAGGTGGCCAGGCTCATCCATACACTCTAAATGAAGGATTTTTGAGATCAACATATGGAATCATACTCTTCAACCCATTAACAAAGCTGATACTTTAACTGATACTGGGAAGTTACATATCTCTCAAATATCCTCATTGTTTCTGATGGTTTCATGTTAAAATCTTGTTAAAATCATTTTAATTTCAGTTGGGCTTTTTTATTTTTTATGTGTTTGTCTTCCCCACAGAAAAATATCCATTAGCAACAGTAAAGTAACTTAGTGATGTGAAATATCTCCGTTGAAAGCCTTGTTCTGCAACGTAAGCCTGAAGATCTCATTCAAAGCTCTTTAAATCCACATTTACTTGCCCTGCCACAGCTTTGGGAAGTCTGAACCTCATAAGACTGAAGGATATTTGGATAAGATAAAGACTTGGAGAGACATCTGAATGAGATCTAGAAATCAGACCATGTCTCCAGACATGGAAGAGCTGCATCTCTGTGGCTTGGGTTCAAGTGGAGGAGCATGCTCTCCCAGCTCATCCAGCTCTTCCAAAAAACCCATTCCCAAAAGCTTTGTGCCAACTCCATGAGTCTGGGCTTTTCAAACAGCAATTCATGTCCCAGTGCACACTGTGATATTTAAATCACAAAGGTACATTTTGGGATGGGGGAATACAGGATATTTTTTAATCATCCAAAAGAGTGGCTTTTAATTCCAATCTACATTAAAACAAACTTATAAAATTTTAAATATGCTTCCCTGGTATTATTCACTGTGCCTGAAGGCATAGCTATCAGTTGGAAATGATTCATGAATTAGTTCAAATGCCCCCATCTTTCCAATTTTCCCCCAGTCTCCCCTTGTGGTATTAATCTGTTCTCATCTGCAGTGCACATCCCTGCCTTAGCCCTGATCCATCTGTTCTGCATAGAACCTATTTCACTTCCAGTTCTGTGCAGCGTGGTTTGCATGTACCAGAGTGCCAAAGCCCAGGAAAGAAAAGAACCCAAGGCTTCAAAAAGTCTTGCAGGCATTTCCTAGTCAAGATTTTATCATAATGTTGTGATTTTTATTTTCATTTCATGATGAGACAAATGAGTTGGTCTGTTTGTTAACAGCCTTACAGCCCTCATGTCAAAAACATTTCCCTGAGCTGACATCTTCCAATTAATTTACCATTTTCTGTAGTCACTTCTTCGCACACATCAAACAATAAACCACTTTCATCTTCACCAGAAACAACAGCTAAGCAGGATAATATTTAGAATGCATTAACATGAGTGGAAATTACAGAGTTTAAAAACTAGTAAATGATACTAAGTTTAGCAAGAGCCACCTTCCTGTATTGGAACTAAGTGGCTTTTCAGACTGCCCTTACATTTTGTGATGAACATGATGAGAATTTGTCCTAAGACTTCAGATGGAACATTTATTTTTTTGCAGATAGAAGCATGTGACTGAAGAGGGGCTAGGTGTCATGAAATGACCATCAAACTATAAAGCAGGTCTTTGAGTTCCTCTGGAAGGGAAGTTTGCAGATACAATCAGCAAAAATAAAACTTATTTCTTCTCTGTGTCTGCTAATTACTCTTTAAATAGAATCTGATGAGATAATATTTGGATGCTGCAAAGTGCCCAATTTTTCCAAGAAGGATACAGGCACAACCAGAGAAACCTTTTTCCCCCTTTTTTTGTAAAATAGAGTTCAGTACATTGTTTTGGGTGTTACTATTAACACAAGAGTACAAATATACTGTATTGCTACATTAAATATATATCAAAGAGCATTGCAGTTATCTGATTAAAAGAAATAATGATACACATCATGTCTAATCCAAAGTTTAATAATATCTGTGGTATATTTCAAGCCTTGCATAAATATAGCCCTGTATGATCAGCAGTCAGGCAGCAATACTATTCCACAATCCAGCAGGGAGCGTGCCAGCCTGCACCACAGCAAGATCTGATTATGTCAAATAAACATAAAGGTAAGCAAATTCCACAATGGTAGGTGCAATCTGGATAAAACTGAATTTAGCACTACAAATCTATGACTTTACCCAAAACTTAATTCTTAAAAAATGGCAAAAAACAGCCTTTATTTGCTTAAGCCTGCATTTCAGTGCATAAACATGGATCTGTGAAACAATACAAGTCTTAGGTGCACTCAATCACCAGATACCACATGATTTAATTAGTTTGATTGACTTTGTTATTAAATATACAGTCAAGTCACCATCAATTAATATTCTTGGCACAGCAAGGTCCACATGCATGCTCTTACTTGACAGAAACCACAAGGTAATTCCCCCTGCTTTAGCTTATTAAAAATCCAACAACTTCAGATATTTTTCCTACCTACAACTGTGAACAAAAAAACTTAAGACACAATTGCACCCCACTTAGCTGAGACACTTGGATTAGGTGCCAAACGGACCCCTTTGGACAATGGATAACAAAGGAAGGCCCTTCCAGGGGCTGTTCCAGGTGTCTAGTTGATTCATCCTCTGGATGTGTCTGTTTTATTATTTAAACTTAGATTATAGCCGGCTCTGATGATTGTTGAAAAAGGTATTACTGAAATAAAAAATGTTCAACTGGTGCATTACAACTTGTTTTGCACGCGTGTATTTAATACAACGTGTTTTGTGAAGAACGCAGCCACTTTTGAGGTTGGGAATTTCTTTAATGTGCCATTCTTGGGCTGGATGGAGCAAAGAGCTTGGAAAGGAAAATAAAAAGGCTGTGTATTAGTGTAGCTGCCAATTTATCAAAACTTTGATTTGAAGCCTTTACCTTCGCACATCAAATGCTCTGTCTCCACCAAAGCATTGAAAGGGACATTTCATGAGAGGCTGTGGAAGCAACCAGGTAATTAATTTATTTTTCTTTTTGCTTATTAAGTTCCTTGAGCACACTGAACTCACTGAGTGCCTAAGCAGAACTTAAGATTCTATTGAGATCAATGTGAACTGTCTGGAGAGTATTTATATCAATGAACACATTTTAAATACCAAAATCAATGAACTGTGAATCATTCTCAAAAATGCGTGGAGAACCTAACACCAGTGAAACTGCTGTGCAGATGAACATTATTGGCCAGAATTTCAGGTCCTCTAAGCTACTCTTATACCATGAAAACAATTGCTGAACACCTTAAACCTGTCTGGTAGAGCATGGAGAGGTAATGAGCAAGAAAATAAACATCCAGCTCCAGTGATGCTGTATTTTTCTGTAATCACCAAATCCACTGAACCAATCCTAGAACTGGGGATGTGAAAAAGCAGGAACCAACTCCTCCATATTAATTTCTATCAATGGCACTGATAGCCCAAGATGCAATTCTGCACCTTGCCAGGTATCTGTCTTTAATCATGTAAGGAGTTCCATTAGTTTCAATTATTTAAAATACATACAGGACCAGTTACTATAAAATTTATCTGCATGTGTTTCATTGTATTTCAACCTCAGTTTCCTGCTGGATAGCAGATTGTGGTGGAGAATGACTTTGTTTCTAATGCAAATTTTTATTACTCTTCATAGTGACTGTTCCCTTAGGACAGGAAAACTTAATTTTTGCCACAAAATTGCACTCCAAACTACAAAAGTAATCAAGGATCTTTCATATCAATTTACTTCATTTTTATACTGATTAAAATCAGGTGTAGTTACCTTTCATTGTGTTTTTAAATGAGACTATTTCCATTTTTGACTTCAGCCCTTTCAGTATTATTAAAGGTAACTATGACTATCAAGATGTACTGTGCTCTTTTGACTGCCAAAATCCATTGTCTTCTGGTTCAAAATTAAATTCAAAGATTTAACATGGCTATTTGGAACTCAACTTAAGTGAAAAGGTCCAAAAGAAAAATCTATTGCTTAGAGCAAAAACGTGAAAAAAGGGAGCAGCACAAGCTACAGCAAAAGAGCAATAGCAACACAAAAGCTGCAGAATATCTTATTTTTTAACATTTTCCTTTTATTCTTTTTTTCCCCACCATAAGTTGGTTTGAAGAAATGATACCAAAAAAGGTCTGTTCAGCTTCCCCAACCATTTAACCATTCAAAGGTAGAGAATGCAATCTACTTCTATCTTATTTTCCTAAATTCCCATATTTTTTGTAAATGTGTGAATTATTTTAAAGTTGTTTTTATTCATGTTTTTCTATTTATGTAATTTATTTTTTTCACTTTAATTAACTAATTAATTAAGTATTAGGAGGAAAAAAGATTGCAACAAGTTATTCTTTATTTAGGAAATTGCAGAGTAACTTACATAAGCCCAAGACAGTGATAAACTTATGTGTCTACACCACACATTTGAGAAGCTGAAACTTTCTGAGTGATGCAGCTTGAGCTGAAGGTGGTTTAAGTAAGAGACTTCTGTAGCACTCACAAGGGACTAAAGCCAAGCAAATAATCAATTATCATGTT
This sequence comes from Oriolus oriolus, assembly GCA_013400235.1. Classification (NCBI taxonomy): domain Eukaryota; kingdom Metazoa; phylum Chordata; class Aves; order Passeriformes; family Corvidae; genus Oriolus; species Oriolus oriolus. The sequence goes on from VXBT01002864.1 coordinate 267,997, forward strand.
CAGCTGATGAGATGCAACTTGCTGAACTGTGCTACCTCAACTATTTGTAATTATTTATCCATTCACTTAGTAATTTATCCAGATATTGTTTCAATCTCTGAATCCTTCAAAATTCTGACATATATTAATGTTGGTACTGCTGTAGGCAGCCCAGTGATATTCATGCAGCCACAAATAAGAGATTTTTTTCTAAAGGAGAGCAGAGTTGAAGTCAAGTTACCCAAGATCTTCAACTTATTTATCCTCACTGTACTCACTCAAGCATTCTATTATGAGCAAAACTCTATTTATCACTAGACAGGATGTTTTTGCACATACACAAACAAGTGCCAAAAATCAAAATGTCACTGAGAATACATATTGCAGCAGATTCCTGTTCCTCGCCATGCACTGCAGTGCCAGCTTGTACTGCCATGAAAATATTAGATTATGGCTTCTTCCTCAGAGCCTATTCCATATGGCGTGGAGGGAACCTCATAGTGGATAATATGGCCAATTTCCCCTCATTTATATTAACCAGTCACTTTTGTAAATAAGAGATGAATTTTTAAGTTGTTCACCTGTACATATATTTCACATCTATTAAAAAATCTAACTGCATGCCAAGCAGTAAAAAAAGGTATTGCTTTTATAAATTAATAATGAGCTGATTTACCGAGTTTGATGTTTGCTTTGAAAATTCCTAGCACCAACCCTGAACATATTTAACATGAACTGCTCAGACATTTCCAATGTGTATCTAAGGAGATTGGTACCAGCAGGATGTTAGAAAGCTGCAGAGCATTTTAAGCACAACAGTTGAGTGTTTTATCTCATGTCTTATATGCTGCCCACTGAACCCATGAAAAACTCTATTCACTCTCAAAAGGTCAACAGCATTTTCTCTCATACTTACTACAGGAATGAGGCTTTTTCACTCACTCCAACACCCTTCAGACTTGCTCTGTATCAGATTTACTCAGAAGAGCTTTAAAAGATTTCTGCTTTTGGTAATGTTCCAGGTACCTCAGACTTCAATAAATTCAGCGGGTCTTCGTCTGACATTTTTGAAGGAAACCTAAGAGTGCTGGAAGCCTCATGTGTACAGAAAGCTCAGCTCTAAATGAAAAGATCCTAATTTTAGACAATTTCAGTGAGGAGTTGTTAAATCGATCTGAATCTCCTTCACTTTCCAGGACAATTCAGGTGCATGCCATGATTATGGCCTATAGGATGGAATAAAAGGGAGATCAAAAATTAAGTACCTTGAAAAATCCTTCTACTTAACTAGTTTCATAACTGAAAAGAAGCCAACATTGGCTCATCTTCAATTATAGAGCTGCCAGTAAAGAATAGAAGAAAAAGGTATCGTATTATGTTTGATCCTTTGCTTTTAATATCAGACAATAATAATGATTTAATATATAAATATAAAAAAAAATAGTAGAAGTAAATACCGTCTCTTCTTTTCTTTCCTTTCTTTTTATTTATAGAATTTGATCACAAAACTCTGCCTTCCTGAAACAGCTCATGGTTTTACACCACACTGATGAGCCTCAATTCTGATAAATGTGCCTGATTGCAAGCACAAGAAACCCCCTACAGTGTGTCTGAAGACCTTCTAGAAGAAGAGTGGGACAGTCTCTGATTTTAGACCAACTTTCCAGGTCACTGTGATTTCTAAGCAGGATCATCCCAAGAATTCTCTATGGAAAACAGGAGAAAGCAAATTGATTAAAGAAAGAGCAGGTGATTGTCTCAGAGCATTTCTCCAATTTACACCTTAGAAAAATAATACTTCAGTTTCAGTTTTACTTTTTTTTTGCTTTTTCAGTTTTTTTCAGGGTTTCAGATTTACTTTACTTTCATTTGTAAAATTATTCAAGAAATGCTGTTGGACACTTGGAGTGGAGCACTGCCCAGAACTATCAACTGCATTCTCAGCTGGAACAAATGGGCCTGATGGCAACTGCCCCAGTTACTACCTGAAGATCCAATCTCACAGTTAAAAATCCAGGCCCACATCTGTCAGGGATTCTCTGTTCCACTGGATCTCTCAATAGCTTGGAATTCAAAGACTTTAAAAAATTGGCTGTGGATGTTAATCCCCAGAGCTGAACCCAGTGGAAATGCTTTTTGCTGTGACACAAAATTCCCTGAGGAATTACAGATGATTCTCCTTTGTTTTCTTGAGAGTGTGTTTGTGAGCCAGTCAGCTGGAATAGAACTAAACGGTAGAAGCAGTAGGGAACCTGCAGATGAGGACAGCAGGAAAGGGCTTCCCTCCTGAGGTTCACTCCCCCAGGAGCTGGGAAGCAGACTGGGGCACTCAGCTTCCTCCCTTCAATGATCTGCTCACTGCCTTGATGTAATTTCTGAATTTTCTCTCTATACACGTCCACCCAGTGCTGAAGAAATAAACAGCAAACAGCTGGAGTAAGCCAAGAAGAAGAGCAGGACTTAACTAAGACCAGATTTGTACTTCAAATTTAAATAGCCTTCAGCAATATTGCACTGATAGAATGCAGCGAGTCTTTCTCCTACAAGAAAGCAGCTTGTGAAGATGCAGGGGATCTGCTCCCGGTTGTCCATGGACCATGGAGTAGATATCTTGTTCTAAACCGCATCACTCACATGATTGCTGAGTCTAGATAGTCTAGCTAAAAGTGATTAATTTCATTTACTGACTTTCTGAGTTACAGGTAAAACTGCATTTCACATTGTATTGGTACACACTTTTTCTTCCTTTCACAGAAAGCAAAGGTAAAATGCCCAGCTACAAGAATTCCTTCTGTACAGGTCAGAGACCAGAGACCCATCTGGGCTTTTTCACCTCTGTTAGCAGGATTTGGTTACTCTTCTATTTAATTTGACAATAGGTAAAGGATTTCAGACACCATTCTTCCACAACTGGTCTATTCACAGTGAAACACCAGTGAACAAAGAACGCAGAGGAACGCAACAAAAACTACAGCGAGCAATCTGAAATGTCAGAGACACGATGTCACAGACAGCAGAACCTTTAACCAACAGTAACTGTTACATTCCAAAGTGTGCAAAATGGTCGAAAGAATTTCTTAGTCTGGTATATCAACAAAACTCAGGAAGTTTGTGTATTAATCCTTTCTGGTCAATTTGCAACCAAGGCCACTGCTACTAAAACTCATCATGAATTATGAGCAATGTATCCTGAAATATCCAAGGAGCAAGAGGGCAGTTGGTGTCCTATGGAAACAAGATTTACAACACTGCAATGTGTGTGTGTCGATCCCATAAAGCAATTCTGACAACATACCCCTGGCAGTGCTGTAATTAATAGATATTAAGAGCAAGTAGTTACTAAAGCAATCCATCTATCTAATAACAGTCCACTATTTTGGCAAACTGCTCAGTGACCCTGGAACATGGATGCATGCCTGACTAGGCTGTGATAATTAAACGTTAGTTATATTATCAGGGAGCTGTATTTTGACAGCTCTTGAAGAAAAAGAGGGGACTGTGCTGGAACTCAGAAAAGTTCAAGACATTAGCAGAAGCTCTGAAGGCATTAACAGTGTGATATCAGACACCCCAGGGTATAAACAAAGCACAAATTATAATCACTGATCCCCAAAGAAACATAACTTGCAAGTTGGATAGAACCAACTTTATTTAGCTGACCAAAGTGGATGGAGCTGAACTTGGCAGGGGATGCAAAGAATAATAAGAAGGGGTTGTAGAGGTGCATCAGAAAGGAAGGTCACAGAAAGTGCACCCCCCTGATAAGCAAGACTGGCAACAGCAGATAAGAAGAAATTGAGGCACCCAACCTCTTTTTTGCCTCAGCGTTTAATGACAACCTCTCTTCCAAGAGGAGGGACTGCAAGGCAGGGACTGGGGGAGCAAAGTCCCTCCTGCTGACAGAGATGAGGTTTGAGACCACCTGAGGAACCTGAACATGCACAGGTCTATGGGATCCAAGGAGATGCATCCCAGAGTCCTGAGGGAATTGGCTGATGGAGCTGCCAAGCCACTCTCCAAGATATTCACAAAGTCACGGCAGTCAGGGGAAGTCCCAGGTGACTGGAAAAAGGGAAACATTGCTCCCATCTTTAAAACGCTTTGAAAGGAGGACCCTGGGGGCTCCCACCCTGTCAGCCTCACCTCTGTGCCCTGGAAAATCCTGGAACAGATCCTTCTAGAAGCTCTGCTAAGGCACATGGAGAACAGGGAGGTGACTCAGGACAGCCAGCACGGCTTCACCGGTGGCCAGCAGGCTGAGGGAAGTGGTTTTGCCCCTCTGCCCCGCTCAGGTGAAACCACACCTGCAGAGCTCAGCACAGAGGAGACGTGGACCTGTTGGAGTGGGTCCAGAGGAGGGCCACAGAAACAATCAGAGGGCTGATTTCCTTCCTAAGGGTCAGTGAAGAAATTTAATTTGGAGGAATATTTTAAAGGCTTACAAAATGCCATTCAGAGAAAGACTGATTTTACATGAATCCAATTTTTGTGCATGGATAGTCTATGAAATGTTTTTACAATAATTTGGTAATGGCTGTACAGGAATGCAATACTAAGTCATCTGCCCAGAACCAGAATGTGTAGACAAGGCAACAGAACTGGATGTTCCCTTTTCCATTCCTCCTGTCAGCTTTAACCTTGGCATGGAGAGAGCTCAGATTGGCTCAAAACATCATTTAGTTTACTTGTCTGCTTAGCAGCCCTTTTTCCTGCTAATAAATTGCCTTTTCTCTTGGAAAAGTCATATTTATGCTACTTATTATTTCAATAGGAGTGTCTGACATCAAAAAACCAAATATCGAGAGTATTTAGCAGAAAAACTGTATGTTGATATGAGGTATTTTCCAAGTTTTGTGTTATAAAAAACTTGTCCATCAATTATTCCTGACTTTTTGTCCTCTGTCCATCCTTTTTGGATGATCAGAAAAACAGATTTGTTACATACAGTTGTTCACCAGCAGCTGCATTTATACCAGTGAGGTAACTTCAGACAAAACACAGACCTGAGCACTTGCACACACTCATCCCCGTTTCTCAACTACAAACATAATCCTGAGCAGAGTTTTAGCCTAAATTATCTCCTTTATATTACACATGGTCTCTTTTATATTTATTAAAAATATGTTGGCCAAAAAGATGGCACTGAGAAACCTCGATCTGTTGTTAGAGTTTAGGGTATGATAGTGGGGTGAGAAAAACTGCTTTTATATTTAGGTCTCTCTCCTCCTCTGAAATGGAGAATACATTAAAAAAACCCCACAGTATTAATTACCCAATGTGCTGGAACGCATATCCTCAAATTTTAATTTCTTTTAATTTAAGACTGCACTCTTAGGGGTTTTTGCATAGAATTTTGGTTTTGTTACAGTAAGTGTGGAAATTTTCATCTTAGTTGTGAACTCAATCATTGGTTTATTTGATTAAAAATTGTTACACCCTGAGCCAGTCTTACATTTTTGTTCTAGTTGTCACACATTTGCAGTTCTGTGTATGAAAGCTGATTACCTTTGCAAAGGATCATCATTAGCTGATAAATATCAAAAACCATTTCAACAAAACCTAGATTATTTATTGTGTATTACAGTGATACTTTTGGCTTTTTTTGATCCCTCAAAAAAAAAAAATTGTCATATGAATGCAGCTCACACACAACTGGTTTTTAATAAAGAGGTTTAAATCAAGAGCTCTTCATGTGACTTTTAGCATTAAAAAAAGAATCTAACGTATATTTAAGAAATCAAAGCTGACATCAAAATTCTAAATAGAACTATAGATGACATTAAATCACTGTGCTTTGATTTATACTCCTCTTGGCATGCAGAGATGAGAATAATAAGTCAATTGTCTCTGCTGTTAGTTTTAATGGCAATATCAGTGTGTGTTTGGGCTTCTTTGCAAATTGCCAGTTCAAAGTCAAAGGCCAGTAGGTCCATGATGAAGCTGCAGAGAGTGTCTCCACCAGTCCCCCTTACTAATTTTTTAAGCTTTTGATTAATTTAATTCAAAGGAACAGATAAGTCTCAGTGAAAACTAAATTCAATGAAAAATTAAAATCTAATGAAAATCAAATTTCACTGAAAACAGGCAACTGTTTTGAGGACACAAAGCTTATTGTCCTCCTAATGCCTCACTGAGGAATGAGTTCACCTCATGGGCCACACTGGGGAATCTGAGTAGCTGAGAAATTTCTTAAAATCTGTGGGAAAAGCTTCACTTGGATCTGACACTTGACCACAAACTACAAATCTCTAAGAAACCACGATTCATACTGTCTGGTGTTTACAGAACTGCTTGTCTGAGAGAAGAAAATCCTTCTTCCTACAAACCACAGCAAGAACTGCACATCTGAAAAACCTCTGACTGGGAAGCAGGAGAGCTGCTCCATGTGTTGGGTACATGAGAACAGGCTTGGAGTTGGAAGATGTTTCAGTTTGCTTCCACAGGACCTCCTGACCATTGGGATATGCTGAAATTAACACTTTTAACATCACCCTGGATATCTGAAACCCTGCACTGGTCCAAGGAGCAGCTCCAGAACTTTGGTTTCTGGTTTCTGTAAGAACTTTTCAGTAAATCACCTTTAAAATTAGCCACAGGTGATTGAATGATGAGAGTAGGCTTTCCCCCTGTGTTATTAGGAAGTTGTCCTTCATCACACTACAGATCATCATTCAGTTTTCCAAGATCTGCCTTTAGATTAAATGATTTCTGAGATGTCAACGTGGAATAGGAAAAAAAATGAAGAAAAAAAGGAAAATGCAGAGACATATGCAATATGTATGGAACATTATTAAGGCTTCTCTCATGCTGCTCTGAGAACTGATAATTTCACCCATAATATGTCCAGGTAAGGTGATGGATGCTACCTGTATTTATTTTGTTTTAACCCACAGATCACCCATCTGTGAAGCAGGTGGGGAATAACCCTCTGTCCTTCTTTCAGAGTAGGCAAATCAAGTTTATTCCAATGTTGGGAACACTGTGGCTAAGTTTGATTAGTTTTGACAGGAGAGCAGATACCACAGGAACATCCATGTCTCTACACTGATATTAATATAATAATACCACAAGTTGTGGAAATTGGAGCTGAAAGGAAGGCTGACAGATGATGCTCCCGTCTGAAGGCAGGATCAGCTGTGCCTAAACCACTCCTGGCAGGTGTTTGTTTCACTTAGAGCCTGCATTGATAGCAGTTGTATGGATTTCTGTTCCTGTACATGGAACATTTAATTAGGGAAAACAAACAGCAGCAGTGTGTGACGAGGTCAGATTTACTGCACCAACTGCAAGGAGTGTGCACCAGCCTGTGCTCAGGGGCCATTCAAATGGATATTAAGAGACTGAGTAATGACAGCAACAGGAAAATAAAAAAAAACCCAACCCAATAAACCCCCTCTGCACATTTCTCCTTTGCAGACTCGTGAGCTAAACTAGGTCTGATCTCTTCAAATTTGTGTGTGAAGAGAACAAGGAAAAATCACATTTACCTACTGAACAGCAAGAAGACTGTTTGCATCCGTTAGGGCTATTTTTCCTTATAAAAATTCACAGAACTCTAGGACCTTAAAAAAAAAAATACAAACCAAAAAAATAAGAAGATACCACCAGTGGAGATGACATTTTAAGCTAAAAGAAGTTTTGAAATCCCTTCATACCATCTTTTTTTCATGTGCATTTCTGTGCTTGAAACACGACCACAAAGGATTATTGGTTGAGTCTAAGAAGTTAATAGTTTAAATTAAATTGCCACATGTTACCCAGGCTGTTATATAATCTTTATGCACTTGGAAGAGCAAAGAAAAAATAAAACTAAAATATATCTTTGAAGGATTTTTCTTTCTCTCAAAGTGCTTCTTTGTATCATCAGAACAGGTGACATGCTGGTGCCTCTGATGTGTTTAATGTGTTGTTATTGCTGTCTCATCTGATGTTTGTAGTAGCTCAGATTCCCCAAGCAATGCAAAAATAATGCTAAGAGTTCTGATCACTACTCATGTTATTTGAAGTGGATTGCAGTCAACTCAGTTCTATTTATCTGAAAGTCAATCCCTGTTCTTACAGTGGGAAACAGCAACAGATGCCCTGAACACATTAGAAAAGTTAGCAAATTTTAAATACGAATTCTTTAAGTTATGTGAGTGAGAGCAAGAGATAAAGGCGGTTCAAGTGCAGCTATAAACACAAACAATCCAGCACTTGCACACTAAAGATTCTATTCATTGTCCCACTCAATAATTCTGAAGCACAGATACAAACCCCACCAAGCCTCACACAAAAGGATGAAGCCTCTTCACTCAATCCATCCCCTGAGACAAAGCTGAAGATCCCCAGCTCATGTAGAGTAGCAAAGCTGCAGTGATTTACTCCAGCCCTGGCTCACAGAACACACTCTGGTCAATAAATTGTAGCTTTTAAAAACTGAGGTAGAAATGAATTTCACAATCAATCCACAAATGGGAACAAGTGTTCTTTTTTCACTTCTCCATCTGCACAATGGCATTCCAGAAATGTTCAAGACACTCTATGTAGAACTGACTCTGTAGAGCCACTCTATGTATTGAAATAAAAAAGTAGTATTTTCTAAATGTGACACTTGGTCACTAAAGCTTTTCCTTAAAAAGGCACGATTTGCTGACCAAAGAGCATGTCATCGTCTATATTAAAAAATGTATATATCCTTGCTAGCAGAAATTATGAGTAACATATTACAGAAATACATCAATCCTATGTCCTTGTATTCTTCTAAGCCAAAACTCTTAAATGGTTAATGTGTTATGTATTCACTGAACAGCCACCAGCATACACTTGCACTACCACAAACTGGAATTTATTCATCTAGCTGCACAGAGGGATTTGTTAGTTATTGGGGGTCAGTGAACACAGTTTTATAAACTGATATTGAACAGGAAGGAACTGCATTAGAATGAAGCCAGAATAACAATAAGCCAAAGAGTCAGGTGAGTACTTTTTGTTTCAGCTCTTAAATACACATATGTTCTTTTCACTGTCAAGAAGCTAATCCTTTTTTTTAAAAAATATAGATACATATATATATGTATATATATATTTTTAAAATCTTTACTTTCTTTCCATTACTATTTTGTTTAGCTCTTTAAAGCCCTTGACAGCTGCCTGGCTGACAGCCTCCTGCCAGCTGAAGGGGCAGGGGAAGGAGCAGAACCAGTGCTCTGACAGCGTGGCTGAGCCAAGCGTGTGACAGGGGTTCATCCCAGAGACAACAGGTCCCAAATGGCAGCACGTGTTCCAACTTCTCCGTGCTAAAAGCTTTAATCCTACTTTTTCCTCCGTCTTTCTCCAAAAATTTATTTCTGATATATCAAATCATTGATTCTTTCTGTGTATTTAGCATTACAGGGTCACCTGCCACAGGAGAATTAAACCTGATTTACAGGAGTGTGAGTGACAGGAGAAATGAGCTCGGTGCTTCTGGGGTAACAGCTGTTGAAAATGTTTATTTGTGTAAGCACAAGGAAATCAATTCCATTTCTGAGGGAATGGAAATATAACTTACCCTGGGCAGCTCCCATCTGAGAAAGCACATTTTCTGAGGGAATGACAGACAAATTGTCTGCAGGATATTAACTGCTACTTACACCAACATTACACTGCAGTCTTAAGAAACACATCAAGAAACAAGGTAAAATCACACAGAACTGTGTGGTAACACAAAAGTGCCACTTGAATTAGGCTGGGAATATCTTGGTACCATGCATGGTCACCTGTTGATTAAAATTAAAAAAATACATAACATCACACACACAGATATTAAAGCAGCTGTTCAGGATTACTTAAATATTAAAATCTCAAACAAAAAAAATATTTTTCAGTTTATCAATTGAGGTCAAAATTCCTAAATTTTCTTTTCCTAGCTGTCAAAACCCAGTATAAATAAAGGCAAATGGGCTTGTGTTGAGGATATTTGAACAGGACAGATGCTGAGAAAACACTGGTGTAGTTAAGATCAGCATTACTCATTTCAGAAGTTCACAGAGGAACAGCTGATTTTCACGTTCTGTTATTCCCAGTTTAGGCAAGCATTCACTTTGAGAAGGGAGCACAGAGGTGATTTAAATTTAATATCTCGATCTCATTTCAAGAGAAAGGCTTAAATGCAAACACAGTCAAGTTGAAAGTCTTAATGTTCTACTTGAATTCACATGATTTATAGCAGGGGAAAAAAAACCCTGCAGTGTTTCAACAGCCTGAGAAATGCTGGTTTCATCTACACGGGCTAAAGGAACCCAAATTCAAACTACAGACACTCAAACTAATGTTTGACACTCAAAGTAACATTTAACACTCCAGCTGACATTTGACACTGGCATTCAAATGAACATTCCAGCCAGGAATAAATCTTCCTTTGAAAAATCCTTAATATGAAATAGGGCAGAGACTGCATTCATCCACAGTGGTATAATTAGACATACAGGACTGAACTCCTGTTCTTCCCCTGGATTTACGCAGTGCAATTGAAGCCCATCTTCAGTCCTCAGACAAATGCCAAATATGCTGCTGAGAGGGCTCAAGTGGCAGTTCTTTCTCCTAAGAAATGCTGTTCAAATTGGAATTTGGATGCCCAAATATGCTAGTGAAAGATTCTCAAGTACTTTGACGCATTTTTATCCATTTCCAGAATCACTCACTGGCTTTAGTGAGCTGTTCTTCACGTTAGCAGTGCACTCACTTATTAACCAAAATTCCATTTTTCCTTTAATAAATCTCTTTTCCTCAAGGTACTGAAGTCTCTGCTGCCCAGTTCTCTATATATTCACATCAGTATATGCAAGGTGAGTGTGCAGTGGCAAAATGGGACAGTCTTGTGCTCCTTCCTCCATGAGATCCATACCCAGACTGATGATATTGCTTTCCAGACCGAAGTCAGTATATCAGACCGCAGGCTTCCATAAAGCTCCCTAAATATGGGTGAAAACAGCACAAATGCCAACACCACAAGCTTCAAGCAGCTGCCTGAGAGGTTTTCATAAGCTGTCTAATGTTTACTTGCAGAATAGAAGCTCTTCATTTATTAAATAACTAAACAAACACTCTTATTTTGTCCACTCTGAGGGAAAAACTTTATACACTGGATAAGCCAATTAGAAACGAATTCCCACCCAACCCCAGTAATAAGTATTCTATCCAACTTGAGAACAAGTCATGAGGATTTTGGAGTGGATGTTTCTTTTCTGGACTGCAGGCTGTTTTCAGATTAACTAAGAGAGTCATCCTCCTTAATATTTACTGATAGCCCAGCTGCTGCTATCAATCAGTTTTCTGCTCTTAACGAGTTAAAACATCATGTCCACTGTAAAAAGGTAGATAATAATGTTCCTGGTCTAAATTTGGAGACCATTTTAACTTAGCAGTGATGTCTCAACTGCATTACAGGCAGTTTATCTTTTGTCTGTTTTGGTAACAGACAAAACAAAAGAAAAATCTCATGAAGATGAACCAGAGACAATAAGAATCATAATATTTTTGCTGCTGCTGCATTATTTTTTCCAAGCTAATTCCATGTGTCAGGAGGTAATGAAAGGCTATGTAATTCCAGAAGAGAGGTTCAGCTTCTGCCTGTAATATTAAAAATTTGAAACTCAGCTGCTGTAAGTGATTAAAAACTTGTGTGCCCAAAATGTATTCATTTTTCTGCAACTTCATCCATTTAACAAAATACAGAAAATTATTTTTACTCAGGCTCTCAGGTTGCTAAGCTTTCTGCAGCCAAAGGAACACTCGGACTTTTCATTCTGCCTTAGCAGTAAAAACTGTCTTCAGCAGCTCAGAGCAATCTGTAAGAAACCAACTTTACAGAGCCTCAAGCTGGTTCTGCTGTCACAGCACAAATGAGAGAACCGAGGGAGAAACCTCCGTACCAAAGGGTCACAGCTGATGACATTTTCCAGCAGGTGAGAATATCTGTCTTGTCCCACTCCACCTTCCCAACAGCAGTGGTGTCTCCTTGATTTTTAAATTTGGTGGCAAGAAGAGTTAATATTTATCCATTCTTGCACAACAACTTCATTTTTAGACATCTTGGACCATTTCCATGCTTTGCCTGCAGGTGCACAAATGGATTTAACCTCTGCAGACCAGGCTACAGAGCACTCTTCACTCCTCCTCACTGCCTTTGTAGCAAAGTTTAAACACTATGCAGAAAAACCTTTGGGATTCAGTGAAAATCAGCAGATGTTTTGTTCCAAACCCAAACACAATCAATTGCACATAATTCTGAACCTCCTTCAAATGGTGTTTGAAAAAAAACCAGTCATTCTTTGGCAAAACTGAGGCTAAAGCAGATAAAAGTGCTAAAGCAAGGGAATTCTAGTTCTTGAAAATCAAAGCAATCCTATCTAACTGTGTCTTAAAAAGGAAAAAGTGTCAGCATTTGCTAAATGGTGTGTTTCTCCAACAGTGAGCAGAACTTAATTAAAGAGAGTAATTACACATAATCCTTTATGTTGATAGTATATGATCCTGCTTTAAACTGCTACAGGGTTTAGACATTCTAACATATCTACTTTTTCTAATAATATTAGCTTATTTTTGTAAAAAATAATCTATATTTCTATATTCCTCCAACCTGAGCAAAATACAGGATTTCCTTTCTATCTGAAATCACAGATCACATATCTGAGCCCACTGATTTCCAGGTGAGAAGAATCATAGAATGGTTTGGGTTGGAAGGAACCTTAAAGATCATCCAGTCCCACCCCTGCCATGGGCAGGGACCCCTTCCCCTATCTCAGGTTGCTCCAAGCCCTGTCCAGCCTTGGACACTTCCAGGGATCCAGGGGCAGCCCCAGCTTCTCTGGGCACCCTGTGCCAGGGCCTCCCCACCCTCACAGGGAAGACAAACCCAGAAAATTGAACATGAATTTTTTTTTCCTTCATTCCAGCACAACTGTGGCTCTCTGAGCACATTAAAAAAAATTTTACATCAAGAAATAGCCAAGATCATATCATCCTGTTATTGCATTTTTCCCCCTAATGCATGCATTAAATATAGTGTCAGGATCAACTTTATTTTCTCTGCTATCCATATGCTGTTTTTCATCAAATTCACAATTAATTTTTTTTTTTTTCCTCCAGAGAAGTCTGGTGGCTTTTATAACAGTTTATCAGCTGTTTACAAAAGAACCCTGGCATTTCCACATTTCAGCTTAAGGAAGGAAATGAGAATGTTTGAGCTAAACAAAACTGAGGGGGATGAGTAAAATAGTTCCAACAGCAATTAGTCAGGGCATTATGTTTGGTATTACACACTACTGCAGGAAACATGACCAAGTTTCTAAAATATGCAAGAATTCCTACACAATTTCAAAAGATATTACTAATACAGTAATTTATGCTGTGTCTTTCCTCCAGATCATTATTGTTATTTGAGTAGAAATTATATATGGGTGAGGGTTGAAATTGATTATAAACACATATGACAGATTCGGGAAAATTCTTTCATAATAAGAGAATAAAAATAAAGAAATTGTACCAGACATATGATCTGTATGTGAAATATGTGCCAAAAATTAGAGCTATTTAAATAATATTTTTTTCCTGTTTGGTGTCTGCAAAGAAAAATAATCACAAAAAAATGGTGTCAGGTTGACACCAAGTATATTCCTAGTGGACAAATCCAGCAAACTTTCACAAATATTTTATGTTGACCTAAAAGTTTATTTCTTATCAGGAAAACATTCATAGGAGATACTTCACACAGGTTCTCTCAAGTTCCAGGTTTTCCCCGAATAATTCAAACCTGTATTTATACAATATGCATTTCTGTATTTAACATCCCCAGTGTACATTTGTTTAAAGGGGTCAGGAGATTTTGTGTTCAGCTTTACAGATTCATTCATCAGCTTCTGAGTGGCTCCCCCTGTTATTTTTAAATACAACCACTACTTTTACCTGCCAGCTTTACCCTTTATTATCAAGGCTATTTTCTTAGTGTTTAGATAAGCATCTGACATCACCAACAAAATTTAATGAGCTGTGTTATTTTTCAGTGCTCTTTTCATTGAAAACTTCTGCCTATTTTTCACGGAACTGACATTTTGCTGCACCATCCTGCCATTTTTCAGCCCCATATATTCATGTGCTGTAAATGCAGGTATATTTATCAAACCCTTATCATCAATTACCTGAGAGTTCCAGCTTCACAGATATTTTATGAATTCCTGAGATTTTTCAGGGTACTGACATGACAAAATACACATCAGTATGTTGTAAAATAGTTGAAACAGCATAACTAAAAAATGAGGTGGGGGGAAAAAATATTCAGATTAAATACCACTTGCTCCTGCCCTTATCATGATCATCCTGCCTGCGCACATTTCAACAGTTTTCCGGGAAGCAGCCTTTCTTTTCAAGGACAGCATCACAAGAGTCTCCAGGCACAAAGTGATTTCTACAAATGATTAAACACTGTCTCTCTATCCTTTTAGATTATCCACATATTCCCAGTAGATCTTCTCTTAAAATGCAGCTCATTCATGTAACAAGGGATGTAAAGGGTTGCTTTAGAAAGAGATATTATTCTATGTCTGCATTGTTAAATAAGAGAATTCCATTGAATTATCTCAGCTCTTGCATGAGCTCTCTGATCCTCTTTTATTTAGAATCATAGATATATCTACAAGGCCAAAAGGCTTGGACTTAACTCACTGAGGAACTGCCAAAGAAACCTGGATTACCTCGAAGCCCATCAGACCAAGTAACTGCAGAGCAGGGAAAAGATTAAGCAGAAATAGAAATTTTATTTCCTGATCAATCATAAGGAATTACAACAATCCTGATCAGTTACAAACACAGATGATAATCTATTGTAAGACTCATATTTGTGGGATCGGTTTTAAAGCCTAAAGAAACCAGATCAGAGCTAAAGCATCCAAGACAGGAGCAGAAAAAGATGTTGACGAAATAGTGATAATTTAAGAAAATACAATGAAATGGTAGTAGAAGCCATTGCAAAATTTCACTTAGAACAGTCACGTGTAAAAAGAGCAGCAGAAACTGCAAGGCACAAAGAGTTCCTAGGAAGTTTGGGGAAATAGGACATTAGGGGAAGGTGCAGAAGTGTTTTACAAATGCATCAAGGTAAGTCCTTGAGAGATAAAAATAACCTCACATTCTGGTAGGATTTTCAATATGAAATTTAGAAGATTTGTGATCATTGTGGGAATAAAATTCTGGAATCACTTTCCAAATGGCTCTTTGACATAGAGCTTGAAATTTTCTGGATTTTACAGATTAGAAATTGGGCAGGAATTAGAAATTAGATTACTGAATAATCAGAGAATTTGAATGATGATTTACTATCTTTCTTGCACTTCATTTGTCTGACACTCAGCCTGTGAGCAGGGTTTTAATGCCACCTGTTTAGGCTTTCAGTATGTTTGCTGTTTAATCTTGTCTGTCTTTACAGGCTGCCTCCTCCACCTTCATAGCAAGTATTCTCCGCTGCTGCTAAGTGCAGGATCTCATATATCCTATGAGAAGAATTTAATTCATTTAAAATTTTAATTCTGCTCTAAATGTCTTATAACACAAGGAAAGGCTCTCTTAGACCTCAAAATGAAAAAATAATAATGATAATTATCATAAGTATGACAGAGTTGCAGAATGAGGCACAAACATGAAATTTAATTTAATCAAAAGAACTTCTTGAAGATGATTATTTATATAATAAAGATGTATTCTTAACTTTGTAATAAAGTTGTTTATGAAATGAGAGTAGAGTTTCAAGCCACAATACTCTTCCTTTATTTCTTTCTCCTCCAAGTCTTCTATGAATCATCTCAATAAAGACTAAATAAGTCCCTCTTGTAAGATTCAGATTTCCATTTCTTTATGCACAGAAATATAGTCAGGCGTTTTTATTTTCAAATCTGTATTACAACAAGAATGCCATGATTAAAGACATGAAGAAGGGCACACAAGAGCTTGTTTTTATTTATTATATGACTGAAGAAAAAGTCACACAGGAAGAGGAAAACAAGTACAAAAACCTGTGCAGAAAAAGCTGTAGGGAACAGGATCAGTGAGTAAAAGAAATAGATTTCTGCCTCCGTACTGTAATAACTTCTGCTGAAAGCATCTGTATTATTTAGTTGCATAAAGTTGTTTCGTCCTTTTTTTTGAAAACACTGAAAAGAAAAAAGTTAGGCCATCTAGAACTAGACTTAATAGTGTGCTCACATCTGGTAAAGGAAAATCAGTTTTCCAATGTCTGTGTAAGCAGATCATGGTATCTGGTTGTATCTGTAACTGTGTGTATAACATTTGTAGTTGGTATAATTGAAAAAATCAGAATAAAAGGCCCTGCTACAAAGCACGTGATATTTTCACAGCAGCCCAGAGGAAGCAAGCGTTCAGATATGTTCCTCTGCTGTCTCAGTCAGGTTGTTTTTTAAAATATGATTCTATGATTTTATATATAAAAATATAGATATATTTAATATTCAAACCCCCAATCAGTGTTAGCCAAGTGTCAGCTGATCCAAGGTATTCACACTCCAGCCCAACAAATGGAACAGGAGCTGAAAGGAGGAAGCCTAAATTCATGTATAGAAAATGAATCTAGGAAGTGAAAACGTAAAATAATAATCCTCTCTAAAGACAAAAAAGTGTTGAAAAAGGGTTAGAAAATGTTAATGAGACATTTATCCCTCTCTCAGAAGCCAAGGTATACAGGGCAAGTGTCCTTTTTAACTGTTTTTTAGTAACTCCCGTCTTTTGCATTTTAATAG
Source organism: Oriolus oriolus (assembly GCA_013400235.1). Lineage (NCBI taxonomy): Eukaryota > Metazoa > Chordata > Aves > Passeriformes > Corvidae > Oriolus > Oriolus oriolus. Next base: position 284,742 of record VXBT01002864.1, read on the forward strand.
ATATATAAACTTCTAGTGTTTATTTTCTTGAGAGGATTGCATCCCTGAGTTTTGCAGTGGAGTACCTGAGTTCCTCCAGGAAGTCTCTGGTAGAAAATAAAACCGGGCCTGCTAAAGATATAGAGCTGGTAGCTAATGGTGTTACAGTCAGGCTAAAAGGAGGGTAAATCCCAGAGCAATGGGGGCATCAGGAGCTGAAAACAACAGAATAGCGAGACCAAAGAGAAAACTTTCTTAAGATGGAAGACTTGAGATGAAGTGCGCTGACCATTTCTTTAGCACCATTTTTCAGGTCCCAATGTTCCAAGCCCTGCTTGTCCTCAGTCTTTTACCAATGACAGTGAAAAACAGGAGTATGACTTTGGAAACTCGTACTAATAAAATCCATGTGCACTCCTAACAATGCTGTTTTCATTTCCTTGTCTTAGTTGCAAGAAAACCTAAGTTTTCTAGGCATTTCATCCCTCTGGTTCTCATTAAAATCCATGGAAATATCTTCCAATCCCATGAAACCACTACGAAAACTGTCCTCCTCAGCTATTCCAATTGCAGGGTTGCAGCTGGCACTTGTTAGCTTGGTCTAGAACATAAGAAGTTCTTGGAAGTTTATTTTATGGTAATAAAATCAGTTTAGCTATTTAAACGCTGAAAGTAGAGGTCAGCCAAGATGCACCGTGTCCCATCTGTTGTGTTACAGTTACATGCCAAGATAGCTTTCCATGCACACAAGATGGAAACGGGAGCATCTTTGACAGACACTGCAAACTAAAATAAGCTTGCGGAGCTCAAACAGGTTAAGATCCAACCGACCACAGGCAGTGGCTGCAGGATGTTATTCTTTTGTTGCAGCCTAAAAGAAAATATCAGGGAAACCTATCTTCAGCCTGCATGAGGTGGGGAACCCCGGTGCTCCCGTAAGACACACGTGCCACTGGCTGTCTCACTTTCGAGGAGACCTGATATTATGGTGTTATTACAAGGGAAGGATTTGATGTAAATGAAGCATTTCAAGCTCTCACCAGAAGGTAATTGCAAGCACACAAAATCCCCTCTGCACAAAACTGAGGGCAGATTTAGAAGACCACAGGCAATAGCAGCATCTTTTGCCACAGACGTGACTTTTGTCATTACAGAGGTTCACCATGTGCAACTCATCATGCCCTGTCTAAAAGGCATTTTTTGCCCCTAATTGTCTAGGATCCACAGAATCACATCTAGAGCTGGAAGGGACCCACAAGGATCATCAAATCCAACTCCTGGCCCTGCACAGACACCCCAACAATCCCACCCTGAGATCGTGCATCCCTGAGACCGTTGTCCAAACACTCCTGGAGCTCTGGCAGCCTTGGGGCTGGGACCATTCCCTGGGGAACCTGGTCAGTGCCCCAGCACCCTCTGGGGGAAGAACCTTTCCCTGATATCCAACCCAAACCTCCCCTGACCCAGCTCCAGCCATTCCCTCGGGTTCTGTCCCTGTCACAGGGAGCAGAGATTGGAGCTGCCTCTTGGGAGGAATATGCAGACTCTGATGAGGTCTGACCCCAGTTTCCTCTTCTCCAGACAGAACAGACCAAGTGATCTCAGCTGCTCCTCATACAGCTTCTCTTCCAGATCCTTCTCCATCTTCACCTCCACCCATCCCCTGGATGCTCTCTAACAGCTTTCTATGTTAAGCTATCAGAAAGCATCCAAGGGAGAGCTGCAAGATGGCAGATCCCTATGAAGATGCACAAGAGAGAAAGGGGTCTTCAGTCAATGTATCCCATGTATTTTGCCTGATTCCCCTAATTTGAGATGGCAATAAACACCTTCTAAAAGTCCATCTCCCTACAGTGATATCCCAGAGGGTGCAGACAATAGCCATCTAAAAGGTTAAACCATTAGTCAAAGGCATAAGTTGGGCAAAATCAATTTTGTCTTCTATGTTTGCAAGGTTCTAGCTATTTAAAATGAATCCTAGAAATCTACTATGTTTACTTTTACTGGCTTATATATAGTAAAGAGTAGGCTGCATGTAATGGTTTCTAAATGCTCAAAGTTTTATGCTCACTTGTATCTAGTATACTATTTTAAGTGACATGCAAATAACAAGTCAACCAAAAGTCAAAAGATATTACGGTTAAAATCTAGAAATTGGAACAAGGAGTGTGGAAGTCTCACTGATGAACCACTGATGGAAATCACAATGATCAGATCCTTTCTCTCCATCTGACACAGGTTCACTAATATGATATTGCCTACAAAGTGGAGATCATATTAATGATTAAATTTAAAAAGCATTTTGAGTTAAAAAAAACCCCAAAACCAAAAAAACACCCCAAAACTGATGCAAGACAGACTTTGGTGCTCTTGAGCACTCAAAAGTGTTTGAAGCAAGAAGCATCACCCAAATCCTAAGAGCACCTGAGCTGTTGCAGTTCTAAGTTCAGTCAAGTTAGAAGCCCTGGATTTACACCTGGTTGATGGACACTGACATTGTGCCTGCAAAGATGGAAGAAGATTTATCATTTTACCCAACCAAGCATCTTGTTTTACATGTTCACCTACAGTGTGCAAAATGCCAGACTCTTTTGTGTCAAACATTACAAAAAGGGAAGGAATAAAAATTGCTGTTCTCCTGCTTTGAAGATGCTGGAAATAATTCTTCTCAACAAGAGAAAAGACTTTATGAAGGCAGGTAACAACAAGGAATGGGACTGGACTCAGCAAAAACACTGGGAAAGAATTTTTTTTGTATTTGTAACTGTGATGCATAAAAAGATGAATCATTCCGATGATTGCTACCAATTTTGGGTATGTTTGGGTAACACCTCATTCATTTGCAAATCAGCAGATTTCAAAAATGGGGACAGAAAGGCAAGCTTCTCAACAGAATTCTGAGTTTTATTAGAAGTAAAACTAAAGTAAAAGATGATTTATGGCCATGCTATGGATGAGAAAGAAGGTAACTTCTGCAGCAAAAGGCAAAGACAGAAAGCCGTAAGGTAAGGCTTAAGGTAAAACTGTACTTGCACATTTGCTCTGCAGAGCTCCTACTGCTGCCTGGCTTTTTGCCATCTCATTCTCTGTACATCATTTCAGATGGGAAAACTGCTATCAGCGACTTTCAGAAATGAAAATATATGGTGTGACTCAGAAGTGCCTCTCTAATGCAAAAAGGGATGGAGAGGAGAAAAAAAAAGATAGACTTTTACCTGGGGTGGAAGGGGGAAATAATGAATACTAGAATATTACAGTATATTTGAAAGATTCATTAACCTCAATTTTTAATTGAGTGGACAGTAAATAAAGGACTGACTGGAGATAATCAAATTAAATTAATGATTTATGGTCTTAATGCTTTTATCCGTTGGGCTTTTGAAAATCATGTGTCACAAATTAGTGTAATTAATACTTACACTGATGTAGAACCTTTTGTATAAGGCTGCCAGTGACCTGTTTATTTATGTACCAGTATCCAATGAAATGGGCAGAGACTGCAGGAATACTGAGATATTTGTGTGCAAGCCAAGGAACAAAATTTCATTTGCCCTTGCTTTCTCTTACACAGACTGGGAATGTGAAGTGTTACAGCTTCCAATTTGTGTTATTTAAGTGTTTTACTTTCTTTATACCAGTCAGTGTTAAGGTAACTCAGCGATTAGTTGCAATACTATGCATGATTAGAGGTTTAATATTACACAATATTGTAAGAACAGTGGCCAGTAGCAGCTATTCCTACCTACACTTTAATTTTTATAACGTGAATCAACAAAATCACCAAACTTTTTTGTTCAAAGGGATGTCCTTTGCCATTGTTGTTACCTAAGAGGGGTACCACAAACCTCAGTGATTTTCCTCTCCTGCACAAACTCTACATCTATATTGGCATCCCAGCAAGAATAACTATCCCAGTGAGGACTGAGTCAAATCAGGTATCATTATTACTTCTTTCTCATTTCCCCCTCCCCTATTTAAAAATTTCCTTATTCTACTGTTAACACACACTGCTGAGTGCCTTCGTGTTCCTTCTGACATTGCAGCAAGAACAATTCCCGTAACAGAAACGTATCCATGGCAGTTTCAGTCAGGCCACAAACAGTGGTTTCAGACCTTATGGCCACTCTTACCCATTTCCTTGGGCATGGTGATCTTTCCAAATCCTTTTAAGCTTTGGAACAGTACAAATTGTGTCTTGGAAAGGTAACAGCTGATGTGCTACACGCTCTGCATAGCTACAGTCAAAAATTGTCCTTATTTCATTACAACTGAAAGAGAAACTTGAATCCTTTGATTGGTGCCTCGAAGGGAACAAGTATGAAATTACAGAGTACAAGGAGACAGCAACGCCACCATTTCTGGCTCTGTGATAAAAGGTTGTCATTACAAAGCAGTGACTTAACTCTGTCACCCAGATATAATGACCCCATCATTAGGGTGATGGCAGCAGCCTCTCAGTTACTCATCTTTCAGAAGCAAGACCTGAATCCTGCAAACCTTTTGACTGCAGGAAGGGCAGGCACTGATAAAATCTTGACTTTTCCTCCCTTCTCCATCTTGTGCTTTTTCAAGCATAACATATTGTAAAGAGATTAAGGCTTACAGAACCACTTTTCCTCAACTTCTGAAGTCTTGGAAGCACTTGAGGATCATCAAAACAGGAGTTTTATAACCTGTGTACTGTGAAACTAAACTTAGTGTTGAGATTACACTTTCATGCTAAAATCGTTTTCTCGGCTACTTAAAAGTTTCTTAAGAAGTTATCCTCAGGCTGAAGTTCTTCCAGCCTGCTCTGAGGCCATAGGAGAAATTTTCTGGAACTTTGAAGAAAATCCGCTTAATTGTTTTATTTGATTTTCAGAAAGCCAAGCTTGGAAATAAAGCAGTGAAACCAATGCTTTTTCATGCTAAGCCATGGAGTCAGTCCTCCTTTATCATCATCAATATTTCATAAAGGGTTTTCTAGTGAAGCGTGATCCACACATTTGTTATAATGTTATTCTAACGGAATAGTGAGCTGGTTGGTTTTATTTTTGAAAATTTAATTAAAGTAAAAAAAAAAAATTCAGACATGAAGGAAAGTTGTTATTAGGCTTATGGTACTTTACTCAGTCATATCTAGATATTTCCTGAATGAGACTGCTGTGTTTTTATCTCATGAGGTTTTCCAACATATCTTCTTCATAACTGAGCTCAAGTTTTTACCTAGGATGATTCTGACTGAGAATACTTTCTTTCTGGATCCATATCTACATGAAATGATGAGTTTCCTTCTTGAATCCATGGGTTGTCAATAAGTTAAAAAAAAAAAATCAGGAGGGAAAAAAATCTATTCTCATACGTGTTTGACATTCAGCAGCAGCATTACAAGCACACATGAACAAATTCACTGAAAATTCACCCTAAAACCTTCTCTTTCCCCAGCAGCTCTCCCAGACTCCTGTTTCTCACAACCTGCTCTGTGTCCATTCGTATCATCATCCCGATTTCTCCTACCATTTCCCCCATGCAATTCTGCAGCAAAAGGTTCCAGCAAGACATGAATATTTTGTCCAAATAACAACTATCCTGAGGGAAACAAAGACGTGGTTTGTCTGACTCTGCTGTTGTCTTGAGGATCTGCTTTGACAGAAAAATATTTTAAAGCTGCACAGACCATTCAAGGCTGAGACTATTGGTGTCAGAACACAACAGCAACAGTTACTGAACCAATCCAAAATCCCAAAAGGTGCATTTTATTCCTGAAAACACCTGGAATTCTAGGAAAACACACAAAAGATGCCATGTGGGATATAGCTATGATGGGTTTACCATAACACCATCCTTCTTAGAATCCAGCTATCGGGATAGATGGAAAAAACCAGAATAAAATCCACTATGACCCACACATTGCATCAGCTGAAGCAACAGAGACACTCCAGTGCAATTCCACTGTACCTGGGATTTAGATGCATATTTCATTCTGGATTAATAAATTAATAAATCAATTTTATTGCTCATTGGTCTGTATTTGAATATTTGCCACATATATTTTGCTTGCAATACTTTTTTAAATCAAAGCTGCTACAACTTTTGTTCAAGATCATGAGATTTCTAGATAAAAGATTACAATTTCGTCTTTTGCATCTGTTCAAAACTCCATCATTAAACATGCCATTCTGTGCTCAAATCTTTGCCATGTATTTTTTCTGGATATCTACTCATTTTCTGAGCATGTCTGTATGCTCTCCAATATTTCTGACTCTCTATTTCCTTGTAAATGACTTTTTTTCAGTTTCCTCAGAAGTACTTACAGCTTTTACTGAACTTTCTGGCTTCTTATACAGTTCTACCCCTCTACTTCTGCCCAGAAATAGCTCAGTTGTGAATTATAAATCCCTTTCTGTACAGTAATTAGAGCTTTTTGTTTAATTTCTTACTTTGTCGTGAGTTTGGAATACCAGCATAGATTCCTGTACTTCATCCTTTCATTCCCCACCACTCCCATTATTTCTCTTACATTTTATGCTCTAGGTCAGGATATTTAGTTAAGCTCTTACAGTGTAAGATGCTCATGCAAAAGCACAGTTCTTAATATTTACTGATTGAAACATAACCCTGCTAATACATCACAGAGCAAAGGCCAAGATGCCAAACTTTTACAGTAATAAAATGTTAACCTATCTTGAGTAGCAAAAATTAATCCAACACACAGATTTTAGAATATAGGTTGAAGAACCCATTTTAAAGAAAAGGGAAAAACATCAGGTCTGGGTAGGGCACAAATAAAACACTGTATCAAAGAGGATATGAGAGTAAAAAATGAAGAACGAGGGTAATTAGGTGGGGCTGTCTATAAAACACCCCCTTTGAACATCCAACATGCCACGTGTTGTATTGCACCTCGGTGTACTAAGGTTACAAATTCAAACAACCAGTTTGGAGGAGCTAAATCACTAATTTATGCTACAATTAACTAACAAATTTATTTGAGCTTTTGACTGTATCATTAACAAGTTATAAATCACACAGACTGGGGTATGATTGTAGGGGATAGTAGATATAAATGGATACTAGAGTTTGTAGGAGTCCTGTTATTTTGGGGAAATATGAATCACACAGCACAGAGCATGAACACACTGAAGTGAGTCCCCTGCTCTGAGGGTGTTATTCACTAGAAAAATATTTTTAAAATATTACTTGGTGATTAAAAAGGGAGTAATTGGATTTGACCTCTTTTACAGAGGCCTTAAATAAGCATGCTTAAAAATTAATTATCTAAGAAAAAAAAATCAGGTAACTGGAAAATATTGGGGAATTATTACAAATAAATTTTGCTGCAAGGAGATAACCAGGTATTTCTCATGAAAATAAGTAATAGAATACACATAAAACCATGAAAGAATTAAGAAGTAGCCAAATTACACTTTAGTTGGTAGGAAACCCTCCAGCATTTTTTTCCAATGTGTAAAACCATATGACAGTCATTTGCTAATGAATGATGACCTCTACAAAATTAGATAACAGAACCAGCACAGCACTGGCTTTATGTTTACAGTCCCAAAGCTAGAAATGCTTACAAGCTGACATGCGAGATTCTGCAGCAATTCCCCAGTTAGTATTTTTCCAAATTTAATTTTAAATCTTATACTCTCCTGGGAAGGAAGAAAAACATCATCATTACCTGCAGTTTGCTAACTTTATGTAGCATTTGCTTCTTATTTACATTACAGAAATATACATGTGAACAAATAAAATTATCCTTCCACCCTTTTGGTGTTGCTATGAAATGTAGAAGTGTAGCAGTCTAACAAAAAAGGGACAAATTAATAGAAAATGATTACTCAAGATAATGGTAACAGTCTCACAGACTCTGGCGTGCTTGTTTACTCAGGTGTTTATCAGAAGGAAGAACTTTTGGAAACAGATATATTGCCAAAGTAGCCATGAGATAAGGAAGCTCCTCCCCTTCCACCCATCCTGGGTTCCTTGGTTTCACTACAAACCTGTGAAGGGCAGATGTTGAGGGATCAGCATCTGCTGTAGCCAACTTCTCCATTATTTAATTTTCCCCCTATTTCTGTGTTAACAATGCAGTTTACAGATCACAGACAGGTTCTGCAACTGCTCCCTCTCACGGCAGACTCCAAGCCTCAGAGATGGACCCTTTTTGCCTGAAGGCAGTGCTGGCTTTTGGACAAAAACAGTCTTGACACTGCAGACACTGAGTATTTACCTCCTTTAATAACCTGCCTTCTTCAGGGACAGGTGCACAAGAGGCTCTAAAAGTCACAAGGCAGCAGCTATTTCTGTGTCTCACCTTTTCTATAAAGGCACTTTGATTGCATTTCAGCATTAATCGAGACAGCAGAAGATGAAACCAGCACAGATCCCAATGGACTCCCAATATCCAGTGGTTAAATTCAGTAAAAAAGGCAGGATAAAGAGTTCACCCATGACACTGCATTACCTGGAAATTTTATCCTGAAAGAATTGGAGTTCGGTTTGCCTCAAAGGCATTTGCAACTCAAGGAGGAGAAACAGACACTAAATATCGCTGCAGGAGGGACTCAGGAACTTCACTCAAAGAGTTCAAACTTTTCATTGTCTCATTGCAAATAACTGGACTTGTGGCTTTAGCTATGTCAATACACTCCTGATGTTTACTAGGAATTAAGAACATCTGTTATCCACACAGGGAAGAAAAGCCTGGGATGGAAATTAAAACTGAGCAGATGAAACACTTGGACACAAAGGTAGCTCACAGTTATAATTTCAAATAAAATCTCTCAAGTTGAAGAGCTTGAATTAAACTAATCTATGACCTTCTTAACACTCCTTGATTAGAAGCAAGAATTACCACCTCCTGAAAAGTATTTCTTATCTATCTTAATGTCATGTAAAAGAAAAATGCGGAGTAAAAGCTGATCAGTCTGTAAGAGGAAACCCAGGGATGTACACATTTTTCAGGATGCAAGCTGGATGCAGAAGCTATGACAGAATATTGACGCTTTTTCTCCATTATCAGAAGCAAACAGCTAGGTGTGTACTCTGATGAAGCAGCAGTGTGCACTTAAACAAGAAAGAACAGAACATTTCAAGTATGTGTGAAAATAGCAGCAGGAACAGTCTTTGTTCCTTGAGCTAAAGTTGCAGAAATAAATGGGCCAAAGTTTTTTCTTAGGCTTGCTCCTCTGGGTTTTGTCTGTCATAAATTAAAATCTGTCAGTTCATGAATTTATACAATATTTACAAAAGCACAAATAAAACACTGTCATCTATTCCTTGTGAAGGCCACCAGTGCCTCCTGGAAGTGAGGTGAAGTGCCACACATGAACTCTCAGCGCTCCATCGGCCTCAAGTGCATCGCAGAGTTACACAGATGATCTTCACTCCCTAAGTGTGGTTTTCCATTCCTTATGAACCAAATGCTCTGTGTGCTTTTTAAAAAGGTATTTCTGGAAAGAAAAGATTCTGGGTTGGATTTAGTTCTGTTAATGCTGATGTAAACTGAGATTAAATTAATTGTCGACCACCAGAGTAAAATCTTCTTTCCCAATTTTCCCCCTTTCCTCTCATTACCAAATCAAGTAAGAAGGGGTCATTGAGCAGGTCCAGTTGCTTGTTTTGTGTGCTGTGCATACTGACAGTGTTTGTTTCTTCCCTCCTGTCTTCAGCACGCAAGCCTGTTTCCACATTTATGATGGGAAAGATTACAATCAGTCTGAATTAGGGAGTTCCAAAAAGTACTATTGTTAGAAAATGAAGGGTAGCCTGCATTGTGTCTCCTAAAGCAGTTCAAACACTTCTTTTTCTCCTTTTACTTTTGTGTAAAATTAAAAAATCTCAAACCCTTAACCACCCAAAAGTAACCCCATTATCCTCTTCAAAGTGGCAATTACATGGAGAAAGTTAATAAAGGCTCCTGAAAACTTATTGCACAAAGAGACTATAAACTAAAATCAGAATGGTGCTGCTAGATTTCATCTGCTACAAATTACCACCCAATCTTATGATATTATTGATTTGCATGCACCATGTCAACTTCAAATCACCATAAACCATTGCCTAACACAGTTCTTGCACTGGCCAAGTGTTCTTACAAGGCAACTTTGATTATTTGTCGTGTCCCCAGAAATCTTTTAAGTTTGTATGAGGTGAAACTGATAAATCCATGTGGGTGCCACAAAATTCTTGATAAAAATCAATTCCTGCAAAATTGGTAAGGGACTTTTCAAAAGTTCATCTTTAGGTGCTTTAAATCTGTTGCTTCATCAGTTCATACTGAAGAACAAAAAAATCCTTCATTTAAATTCTGTTGGAAATAAGAATAATGCAACTGAATTTAACTGTTTTAAATGTTCACTGGCCACCAAAATGGTGAAGTATTTCCATAAAAGCATTAAAACTCCCCAAACTTAAACAAAGAGTAGAAATATCTTGGACTTATGTCCATCCTTTTGAGAATGGCAAGTCTGATCCAATCCACTGTAATTTGAATTCCAACTGAACAGCCTGCTACCATGGCTCTCAAAAGTTTACTGGATGCTGAATTTCATCTACCAGGAAAATATGTTGGATTTAATAATTTAATTGTTCAAGAAACAGTCCAGAGGACCAACAGTTAAACCGAGGAAGCTGTACTAAACAGAATAATGAAAATTAATTAATTAGCTTCCTTATAGTGCTTTGATAGATGCATTGAATAAATCTGAGCTGATTTATCAGGCAAGTGCCTTTGTGTGGTAGGTATTAGAATTATCTGTCATTAACCTTATGCTACTAATGAAGGTGCTTGGGTAGAGAAGTTAAATGACTTCCCAAGGTCACATCTGAAGCTGGCATTACAACTCAGGCATTTACTTTCAGTCATTAGAGACAATTTTTTAAAAAACATAAAGGGATTCATGAGGTAAAGATCATGACCTGGAAAGGCACCATCACTTCTGTAACCTCAGTTTCAGAAGGCAGAAAAACAAATTGAGTGATGACTGCTAAAAAAGAGTCCCAAGGAAAAGCGTCACCCATCCAAGCCTGGAGTGGTACCATCTAAATTCTGTTTTATCATATTGTTTTACCCCCAGAACCTGTATGCCAATTTGATTTATTTTGTATGATTTACATTATAGTTAAGTGACACCTCGCTCTGTGTTTCCAACAAAACCCATAGACAAACCTAGTTGTCAGTGAATGTCTAGAAAAATGACAATCCATCTTTGTTGTTATTAATGCTATGATAAGAGGTGGGGAAGGGAAAATATTATATAATGAAAACTGCTTTTGAGAGAAGATTTAAATATTCTGCAATATGGACTATAAAAGAAAGTTAACTCTATAAGCCTCATGCTTACAGAATGTATTTTTAAAAATGTATTGGCTATGCAGAGAAAATTCTGTTATTTTCATTCAACAAATATCAAGAAGTGCATTTTTTTCCCTCAGGATGGAAAAATGTAGGTTTTGCGTAAAGAAATATTAAAACATGTATTATTTTTCCCTGACCTTTTGGTAGGCTGTCTATTGAGCTTAGTAGGACATCTAAGAAATTCAGATTCAGATTTGAAAATTAATGATTAATACTACATACTTTTCACAGTATTGAACTGGAAGTGCCAAATTCCTCTAAGATGAGCAAGTGCAACTCCACGCACTTCAGTGGAGCTGTGTTTGCATTTCTTAGCAAGCAATTCTGGCCCCGTGCCTGGGAAAGCATCTTACATTTCATAGTCACTTGATTATGTCTCATCTTTAAACCACACTTTACTATTTGCAAGATACTTGACCCACAAAACCATAGAAGTCCATCTGCTAAGATTCCATTGTGCATCAGTAAGTAAAAATGATGAAACTGTTTGAAGTGCAAAAATCTAGTGTAGAAGGGAGATAAATATACTCCAAATACGTATTTGCTTCTGCAGCCTGATGAACTTGAAATTGGGGTTAAAAATTTCACTTACACTAGAAATTCATTTCTTCAAGATGCTTTTCACCTGAACCAGAAATAGTTCATACAACTAAAAGGGCAAGATCCACCTAAATGAACCCATCCTTGGAAAAGAGTAAGAATGCACCCACAAGCCAGTACCAGCTGTCACAGGTATACAAGATACATTTAAGAATCTGCTTCTAATAGTCTGGAACAACCTAAATGGAGTAAAAATCTTAGATATTAGGCCAAATTGGTGCCATCATTGTTGCTAAAGAGAACTACATGTCAAAAATCATTAACCAACCTCCAGTTTGGTCTAAAATACAAATTTAAAGTAATGTTAGGCTTGTAAACCCGAAGTTAAATAACTAAAACTCCTCTTTGTTGGGTTTCACAGAATCACAGAATCCCAAAATGGCCTGGGTTGGAAGGAACCTTCAAGACCATCCAGTCTCACCCCCTGCCACAGGCAGGGACACCTTCCACTATCCCAGATTGCTCCAGACCCCATCCAACTTGGCCTTGGGCACTTCCAGGGATGAAGAAGCTTCTCTGGGAGTGTCAGGGTCTCACTACACTCACAGTAAAGAATTTCCTCCTAAGATCTAACCTAAACCTTCTCTCTGACAGTTTAACAGCATTACAGTTCTTCCTTTTTCCCGTTAAAGTTGTGGGTTTTCCTGGCAGGGAGTTTTTGGCTTTTTTTTTTTAAACTACAACCCTAAAAGGTACTTTTCCTCCTTTTATGCCATTACCTCTTATGATATTTTTAAAAATATCTACTTAGCTATTTTTAACATTTTAGTAATGCTATTAGACCTGTCATTGCAACACTTTGTTGCAAATCTATGGAGGATGCGAGTGCTGTAACACTAACCCCACATATGTTCATTGCATATAAGCCTACAACTCTACTGCCACTATAATATAACTATCAAAAAACATTGTGGAGGAGTTTTCCATTTGTTTGTTTGTTTTTTTCCTCTCTTTATATACCTAGCAGCTATTTTCTTTTTCATTGCCACAGCTCCAGTCACGAGGAGCCAGCAATAAATCTTTGCATAATACACAGGGGCTCGGACTGAAGGTTGCTGACAGCCCTGTGCTCCTCTTGCAGACAACAGCAATAAACCCAGCTGTATTCAGCATTGTACAGAATCCATGCAGAGCTTTTAGACCCCCAGGACCTGTCTTTAGGCACCTATAAGTTAAGTACCATATGAAACATCTGGTTCCCAGAGCCAGAATGAGGTACCTTGACTCCCTGTACCGGGAAAGAATGAGATGCTCCAGATCCACACCTTATGCCCGCTGAAGACACACACCCAAGCACTTATTTTGTCAGGGAAATATCCAGATTTAGTCAATAATAACCAAGAAACCCCTACTCCTTGCTTCAGCTCAGGTTTTACAGAATTAGAATGAGTCCTGTTTTTACAGAAGACATTCAGAGGTATAGTTCAGTACTTGTCAGATCAGTAGTTCCCTAATAGCATCTCCCTTTGCTAAATAGCACATGGTGGAAGTAGAAAGTAGGTTGCAAAGGGCCTACAAAGTCTTCAAAATTTTGCTAGTACAGAAAAGTGCCACACAATGTTATCAAGCAAACCACTGAGTTATATTTGTCTTTAAAAACACAAGCATTTTTCATAGTTCTTGGTCTGCTGGAGGGCAAACTGAGATGAACATTATTATCATTTTATTAAAACTCCATTCAATGAGCATACAAGGTTTCAATCATTATATTTTATACTCCTCATGCTAGAATAAAGTTATTTCAATATCATCCCTGAAGACTTGTAATTATCATTGGTTTATTACATAGTGTGTCTCTTCAGAAAATACTATAAATCTATATATGTTTATATATGAAATACAAACCTTTCAAGACCATGTATGTTCTTAAGGTCGTGCCTTCTCTATATGTCCTTTTCCCTATTTTAGTTCAGACTGACAAGTAATTAATTCTAGAGCAGTCCTTGACCAGGATCAGATTGTGAAGCACCTCTTTGGCTTTTTACTTAATAGACATTCAGCTCAATTGTACTGTTAGTGAAGCTGAACTGAAATTTACTTCTTGTTGCTCATGTCTTTTGACAAACTGCTGGAAACACCATTTCTAACACGCTCAATTGCTTTAATGAACTGCTAAAACACAGCACTTTCCTCTGCCCGTCATCCAAACATTTCCTGGACAATCAACGGGATAAACTCCTGAAACTCCTGACCAAAACTCCTGAAACAACACCTCTAACATTTCATCCACTGTATAACTTTTCTTGCCTCTCCCTGAGGTGCCAGATGGAAATCTGGCTGTGTCAACAAGGTCACTTACCTCCACTAACTTGTTGGCGTGTTCACGGAAGACCTGAGCGTATTCCTTCACTTCTTTCTCATTCCCGCTTTTCGCGGCCTCGATGAGAACCAGCAATGGGACGTTGGTCTCCAGGAATGAATCCGATATGTGATCCATCACTGCCTTCCGTAGCTGTGAGAAAAGAGAGCAGACCAGTAAATAAAGGACATTTATCAGCTCACATTCCCACTGTTCGTGTTTAAGCACTGATGTGTCGCATCTCACAGCGTTAGCTGGGAATTTGGACTTTTTGCTTTCTTTTCTCCAGAATTTCCAGCAAGCAAAATTAAAAATTTGAGAGGCTAGGCTCTGCAAACCCCTCCTGGGATTTGTGCTGACATACACCTAATCCTACTGGCCTGAATGGATCTGTACAGAATGACGGTGATAACTCACATAAGACTTAGAAAATTGATGAGAATTGAAAGCTCCACACTACTTGAAGAAACAGTTCAGCTCACTAAAAAGCCAAATATGGATTAAGGAGCTTAACTTCAAGCAACCATTAAAAATATTAGCCTGAATATTTCTAAGCCTTCTCTAATTCCTCCAGTGAATAGTATTCCATGCAATAATTAATATTTTGTGTAGCAGATGCCTTGTGCTTTGTATTCTCATTCAAATAGCTCCAAGAAGTATAAACATAAAACCTTTCTAAGCATTTTCCAGTCAAATTAGAAAACATACTGCAATTTATTCTAAAGGAAGAAAAATCCACCTTGCAAGTTACTGAAGATTTAACACCTGTTAGTCCATATAAACATTTGTTTGAAACAATATTACTGTAAGAATGATGTCACTAACTTCTTCTCCACCTTCCTAATGACCACTAATTAATGTCAAACTTCACTAAAATTTGAAAGACAGACAGAAAGGTGACTGAAATCTTAAATAATTCTTCCTGGAAGCTTAATTGCTCTGTCGGATTGTGGATCAGAAACATCTTGATTATGTTTTCCCCAGCTTTTGAGTTGTTAAGAATGAAGAACTGGGGACTCAAACAGAAGCCAAGAGCTACTCAGCCTGGAGGCCTGGGAAGCCATTAGTCTCCTTAAATCATGCATTTTTAGTCAGATGAAGCATCCAGAGAGGTAATTTTCTCTATTCTGCAGTCCAGACAAGAAAGCTTTAGCTAGACACGGTGCCATCAAAACACCCAATCACACTGAAAACTGGCCTATTGTTAGACATTGCAAATACACAGTCCAAGATGCATTTGCTGTTTGATGACAGCAATTCTCAGCTCTATTTGAATAAGGGGAAAGCTAACTTTGAATATTTTCATTCATTCCCTGAGTGGTGCAGTAAAAACAAGCAAAGCAAAATAGCATATATGTGCTTGCAGGAGGTATTCCTTTTATTTCCATTGCAACTGAAGCAGTCGATGTATTAACCAGTTCTCAATTCGCCTTAAAAATTAATTCCACTAAGATTCAACCTGGAAACTTTTTTTTCCATTTTCAAAATGATTAAAGGCACTCAGAACAGCTAAGTCAGTAACACATGCAAACAAGGGGAGGAAAGAAGACAAAAAGAAGAAAAGAATCATCTATCAGAGACCTGCCAACAGTTTGGAAGCTGGTGTGTGTTTTCTACCACCTATTACATTTCCATCTTGTACTCTTTATTTTTTCTCTCATCAATCTGCTGCTATCCACTTGCTAACTCTTATTTTATTCTTACATTAAAAGCTCTTTCAGACCATGCTTTGGGTCTGTTTGCACAGTATCTCCTACAGTGAGACCCCGATCCATGAATAGTTTTCATAGGTACCACCTCAATATAAATACTAATATTGCTCTAAGTACATCAAAACACTTCAAGAAAAAGAAAAAATATTTTAAGATAGTGTCAGAGAATAGTGCATCGGCACAGCACTCTGCATTCTATGGTTGATAGATTTCTAGTCAGTATTTATATAAATTTTTTAACTTAAAAATTCAGACACCTGGTGGGATCCTTGGGGTTGTTCTGCACAGGACAACCAGGAGTTGGACTCAATGATCCTTGTGGGTCCCTTCCAACTCAGGATAGTCTGCAATTCTCTATTAAATGAAGGGTTTCACCTATAGCCAGCATTAAGGGAGAAATACTGCCGGAGAAGGTGCATTATAAATTTGCATAATTCCCCTCTGCAGACATCCATTTCCCAGTACTCGCTGGCAAACTCCAGGTCAGATGCCTCATTTGTGTACCCATAGTTAGACTTTGATGCCCATTGTACTGAAAAAGGCCAAATGGTAGCATTTCCAAAGGAACATACAAAGATTTTAAAAATCCCATGTGGCTTCCAGCTCACTCTCAGTGAAAGATCCTTAAAAAATCCACTTGCTCAAGGTTAGTATGTGCCAGTAAAAACCTACTGTCCACTGCACTGAAACAACTTACTTTAAATGCTAAATGAGCACTGACACTTTTCTGTTTGTAACCTTCCATACAGAGGTATCTGTTCCAAAGGTTTGTATTAATTCAATGACCAAGCAATTCAATTTTTAATCTAAGTTAATGTGGTGTTATAGATCGGGTTATAACAATATGCCCCATGGAATTGTAAGAGTAGTCTCAGGATGTTCAAGTAAGCAGCTTGTTTTCATCAGTATTAAATATCTTCATCCTACAACCACATACCAGAAATCAATAAAAAGGAGAGCAAGAGCATCAGCTAACCAGCAATTTGGGGTTTACCATGATAAATATACAGTACAGTTCTCTCTGAATCCAAATGAATGAATAAAGTGGGTATCTTGTTTCTAATGGTAACTGTGCATTGTCCACTGAGGTTCGTAATTGCAGCAGCTGAAAAAAAAAATCTGAATTCTGACTGCCACAGGTTTAATAAATACAAAATTAATACATTCAATTTTTCTTCTGCTGTGTTAATCATAGATGTCAGTAGAATATTTCTGGCCCCTCTTGTAAACAGGCGTTATAATTTCTTTAGGAATTTGCTACCTGAGTTTCAGGACACCCTTGCATTGAAGTTGAAAGGTAGAGTTAACAGGTTTTATGTACGCAGGAGACCACAAATTTTGCCATCCTTCACCACAAGCTATAAAGAAGACTTGACAAAATCATTTGTTAAATGTGACAGCAGTATGAAGGCAAGACATTCATCCAAGAGCTCAAATGGATACATGACAAGGTAATATTGATGGCACAAGACAAGACATTTAAAAGTACTGGCTCACCATTACCAGTCTATTTGATCCAATTAGGGCTATTCATCACGGTAAATAACTACTGGAAAGCCAATCTTGTGTGTTCCTGTGCATACTGCAACAAAGTCCAGCCTAAGTGACGGCTTGTGCACCCAGAGATTTGAGTTTCATCCAGGTAACGTGAGTTCAGAAGGGAATGGGAGAAGGCTGTGACTTGAATTTGAATGGTCACGAAGCAAGCCACAAAAGCACGTCGTGTTTTATTCCAAAACCAGCACGAGAGCTTTGCTCACGCACCTGCATTAACAAACGTCTTTGCAATGTCTTAATTTATGCTGCATTCTGATGTAAATATTATGACACACACTGTTACTCCTAAGACAACGCTTTAGGTTGTTTTCCCCCCCACTGGATTTTTTAATTTAGAGGTGAATTCAAAGCATGAATTCCACTACATGAAACTTCCATTTATTAGAGGAGGAAGCACGTTAAATTAAGGTCTTGCTTAATTCATTTTGTCAGAGAGAAAACTTTATTAATGAACATACAGCTAACAGATTAATAAATTTTCCAGACCAACAAAAAAAATAGAAGGACAACATCAAGACCTGCAAATATTTTTGAAAGCATCAGTGGTGTACCACAAGGCAGATTTTATGTCTTTCCATTTCAGTCAATTTAGTCAGTTTATGGTGCACAGTCAAGTTGCTGTTTTTGATAGCATCATGTTCTACTGTTCTAAGCACTATTTAGGGCTGTTTTATCTTTGTCGGTTCACAGCCATAATTGAGCTCAAAGAGGTTAAATGCCCACCAAAATGATGTTTTCCATGGCTATATAACAATTTTAGAACCAAAATGTCTCAGTGCTACTTCCAGTGTAGTAGAGAATTAAATGTCCAATCCTGACACTGGAAGGTAAAGCCACAGCAGGAGATTAATGACTCCAACAGATTGTTAAACTTTATAAAGCCTGGCACTACAGAGCTGCCTGTAACAAAAGTTTACCAAGGAGCACCTTATTCACCATTTTCCATTTAACTTGTGTTGCAACCCAGCTCCAGTTTGCACCTGCAGAGCGCTCCCAAACAGGCATTAATTTAATTGAAAGGGATGAAAATAAAGCCTTCTCCACTGCAGTTAAGGTGTGTCACCTCCACTACACTGTGAAATTGAGTTCTGGAGAATAAGGCAGTGACCATTAGAAGCTGCTGCAGTACAATGCTAAAGAGAAAGTCTCAGTCAATTCTGCACACTGTGTCACATGAGGATGTGACCAAAGAATGGTAATTTGGGGGATGGGGACAGTAACGTCACCCATCATGTCTTGGCAGATTAAAAAGCAAAAAGATTAACATTTAAAACAAAGATAAAAAGATCAGGAAGAAATGCAGTTACAAAGACAGGTCATACTTTTCAAAATCATGAAATGGGCTGGATCATAAAGATCATCCACTTCTAACTGCCCCTGCCATGGGCAGGGACACCTTCCACTATCCCAGGTTCCTCTAAGCCCCGTCCAGCCTGGCCTTGGACACTTCCAGGGATCCAGGGGCAGCCACAGCTTCTCTGGGCACCCTGTGCCAGGGCCTCTGCAACCCCACAGGGAAGAACTTTTCCGTAAGTTCTAGTCTGAACCTGCTCTCTTTCAGTTTGAACTTCTTAATATAGTTTTCCATGTGTGAACTTTCCTCTCTCTAAAGAGAAGCTGCCACAATCAGGAAAAGATATGGGGTGAATTTAATAACAGAAAACAAGTTGAAGTGACAATTTTTGACCAAAAATTTGAAAGAGTATAAGAAACACACACACAAAAACATTCCTCCTAGGCATAGGCCACTACAGAGGATTCCTCAAAATGGTACGTGGCCCGAAGCATGGAAGAACTGAGTTACCAAGTGCTTAGGTACTTAATCTCCATTGATTTAAATTGTTTTGTTTGTTTGCTGGGGTTTTTTGAGGGCCTAAGGTGGGTGGTTTATCAATTTTCATGACAGAAAAATTTTATACCGCCTTTTCAAAAAAACATTTTTCAGTAAGAGCAAGCCTCAGGCTTGCTAACAATATCAGTGCAGTTACATAAAAGCAGAGAAAAAAAATTTATGTTTGGGTGAATGCTAACCACATAGCCTTCAAACATGTGAGGATTATCAGGGTATGACCTCTGTCTTTCGTGTCTGGATAGAACAATAAAGATCTAACTCTGATTGCAGTGCTGGGATTCTACTAAATATTTATTATATCTAAAAATAAAGAATTATACAGGGCATTAACAGGTAGAGGACAGTAGAGAGATTCCCATCAAAAATGCGGGAAAAACAGAAATACAGGTAGGAACTGAACAGACAGTGAAAAGCATTAGTGAAGTTAAAAAAAACCCAGAAGTGGAAAGACAGTGATTAACTTTTGCATTCTGTATGACCTGAGAGGGTAGAATTGTGATAAAGTGAATGTGGAAGGATGGAATTGCAGAAGAGGAAATTACATGGAGGAACAAAGAAGGGAAAGACAATGGGTTATCCCAGCAGAGAAAAAAAGGGATAGGACTTTGAAAAATAACCTTGTGAAAACTGAAGAGGGCTGTAAAGTGTCAAAAATTTCACCAAAACTGCAAACCTAAAGGGTCTGATGCAAAAGAGCTGAGACAAAGAAGAGGATGACAAGGAAGAACAGAGATAATGGATTAAAAAACCAAAGATTAAACTAAGAACCACAACCTATTGTGTAGCTTCATATGCTGTCTCAGACTGTGTTGAAGTGATATTCAAGTAGAGTGGCTTTAGAACTTTATGAGTTTTTTTAAACAAATACAGTAAATAAAAGAATTAATGAGGGAACAAGCCGTTTTGGGGAGAGGAAATAGCTATTTGGTCAAGATGGGAAGGACATTTGGTATGAAAACACTTAATGAAGTTATCCTCACTATGAGTGGTCTGATCCAGTAAGCCTTACAGGTTTAATACAATAAATGTCACACGTGTCACAATTGCAGTCCTACCTACCCCAGCCACATGAACAGCCTGGCATAGTAAATATTGTCATCAGCCCCTCCAAGACCCAGAGACTGAGCCCAGTGGCAGCTGATGACAGCTCTTGGGTAGACCTGTCTGTTGGAGTGCCAGACAATGGCTGAAACAAGATTAAAAATTGATTGCGTGCTGCAAAAATGGATTTCTCATCATCCTGTCCGAGAGTTATTCGAAGTCATGAGCAGATCCTGCCCCATGGACAGAGATGATTGATATCTGATACTAACAATTATCATTCACGCCTTTCAAAAAGCCCTTACAGCAGCGAGATCACAGTCTGGGTTTTGTTCTTGGGTTTGTTTTGTTGGGGGTTTTGTTGCCTTTTTTCTCATTCTGTTTATACTTTGTTTTCTTCTCCTTTGCAGTAATTTCTACACAGTAAGGACTGGAAACAATACCTTTTATATCTGGCTGCTTAATAACAAGTAGAACATAACATTAAAGATATTTCATAACACTCAGAAATAGAGTTAGCGAACAAAATTAATGTCAATTAAGAAACAAATGTAATGTTAAAATCCCATTTGGCAATTAAACTCTACGTACTTTGCCACTGCTCATAAAGCCATTAGGAAGATGGAATTAGAGAGGTCTTTGGAAGAGGATTATGTTTTCCTCCATATTTACAGTGCTGCCTACCTCATGCTACTGCATTATTGATAATGAACACCAACATTTGAAGCTCTTGTTATGAATCCAAATCTCTGTAAGTTCCTTTAGCTGATGTGACTATAGGTCATTCTCGAGCCAACACTACAGAACAGTGAAAGCTTCTTTATGCAAAACTATTATCAACAGAAATCTCTCAAAATACATCTCTGGTGTGTTTTTTGTCTTTTTTTTTGTCTAGTTTTGGGGGGGGTGGAAGTTTATTTACAACATAGCAACATTATACAGTTCCATTGAGCTTCTCCCATATTTACTGTGTCTTTCATCAAGAAGAGTTTTAAAAACTCCATACTTGTTCCTCTGCAGTGATTACAGAGGCAGGCATCTTCTAAACACAAAGATTTGTTGAAATATCTGAGGTTTTATGAAGGCTCATTATTTGAGGAATAATACACAAACTGTGTGCAGTAATCTCTTCCAATGCAATGGAGCTGTCACTGAGTTTTGCCTTCTAATTCTTCACAAGGCACTTTGAAAGGCCAACGTTCTGCTCACAACTTCAGTTTAAAAAAAAAAAAGATAAAATCAAGTCCTATTTCAAAAAAGCAGAAGCAACCATAGCTACTACACTGTGGCTTTCGCCAGAGAAAAAACAATCCATCATGAGTATTATGTTGCAGATCAAAGTTTCCTTAGTTAGATGAAAATATTACACATTGCAGCCTTACCCAAAACTACCTGATATGGGCATAGTTTCCTGAAATATGGCACCATATGTGCATCAGTAAACATTATGTGTAGAGTAAATTAAACCAAGCCTTATAATTAGGCAGTAAGGAAATTACTGCAGACCTGAAAGAGTAAATCAGCAGTATTAAAGCATCTCCATTTCCTCTGGAGCACTTCAGAGCACTATAAAAACCTCAATGTCACAGTGATAAACACCTAGAAGTGCATTTTGAGGGAGACAAAGACGTGCATTCAAAGAAGTTCAATTCAAAATTCTTGACTGTAATTCAAGTAACAGTGCATTTTCGCTAATTTTTTAGTTCACATTTTTGAAAATGTTTCTGAAAGTCCTTTCCTAAAGTAAATAACACCAGTTATTCTACCAAACGGGAGGAGACAAAAAGTGGAAGTATTGAACAGCATGCCAGGGGCTCGCAGCTCTTTCAGACCATGTTGGTGACATTCAGTGTCCCTACTCCTGTGGCCATAAATTCAGTGGAAGCTGGAAGAGTAGAGGACTTTGTCAAGTGGAACATTGCTGTCTCTGCCTTCTAAGCCAGTATTACACCACGCTCCTGCCTAACACCTCTGTACAAGCTGCAGACCCTAGAAAAGAACTACAAACCTAGAAAAGAACTACACACAATGCAGTGCACTCATATTAAATGAATACAAGGCATAAACACTGGCACACAAATAAATCTGTAATAGCATTCCATAGGCTGTTTTTGGGAAGCCGGGTTCCAGATTTCCATATTCAAGAGCACAGGAGTCACTGCAGGAGAAAATAAAACCTATTAAGCAACAAGGCAAAGGTGCTGAGTTTCTCACAAGCAAGAGCTGATGCCACAGGTGGCCTTAGGTTCAAAGAGGTTTAGATTAATTTGTGTCTGGCTCCCTTTAAAAAATGCCAGCATTATGCAATGGGAATGGGGCAATTTCAGCAATAACACTGCACTTTCCCTTGGAAACAGCCAAAAACTCCTCTTTGGTAATACAGCACAGACTCCTGTGGATCATCTATTCAAGTGTGACCTTGCTTCAACTCTGCCTTTGCAAAATAAATCTTAATAAACATTCATGCAAGACTAAATTCTGAAGCTACAACCTCCTTGGACTATTCTGCTACTACTTCACACCTGCATGAAGTTTTGCATCTTCAGAACACTGCATCAACTCCCTTACAAACTCTCACAGTGTCATGTGAGTTCAGGAAGGTCTGTAGCCCTTTCATTCTTTCTCTGTTTTCTCCTCCTATTTAAATTATACAGATCTTGAATTTAAAAAAGACCCCCTTCAGGATTTATAACCTTACCCAATGCCGTCTTGCTGGCAACAAAGGGCACATCAGAGAACAACACACTTCCCCAGCCCCGCCAGAAATGCACCAATTGCTGCACTATTGACTGGCTCTACAGCTGGGAAGTCAAAGGACACAAACCTACCTTTAGGGTGCCTAAATTAGAAAACAGATTGTTCATGACTCCCTATATATAAAGAGCATATACAAAACACATCCTGGAAACCCCAAGTCACCCTCCAGAGATCAACTCTCCAGTGACTGTAAGGGAGGCTGAAGGAAAACCACTTCTTTATATCACCACCCAGTTTCCATAACTGCCATCAGCTGGTGTGAATGTTCAGAGTCCTCTCTTACCTCTTCCCCCTTGCCCCCTCAGCATGAGTTTTTTATTTCTTTGAGTATGCTCTTCATCATCTTTGGAAGCTGAAAGGAGTTTGTTATTTAATGTATATTAAGTTCGATTAGAATCGGGTTCACTGTTTTCCACTGAAGATTTTGTTTTGCTTTCTGAGCCCTTATGCTTCCCCTTGGGTTTATATCTTAATATTCAGATGCTGTGTACCTCCTAATGCTGGTACAACACAGAATACCTCAAGTGAGGCAGCTTCACATTCAGAAGCAACTTTATTTTCTGTGCTTCAGATTATCCTTCTAAAACTGGGCAATAAGTCTTGCTTGCCCTCACAGAACATAGTAAAGAGAGGATAAACAAAAAAAATTAAGTCAGTTAATCATGATTCAGAGCACCAAGATTTAATTTCTAGGTGCTGCTGGCCCTCCCTACAGCACTTGCAAGTCATCTGGTGTGTGTGTGTGTGTGTGTGTGTGTGTGAGACAGTAGCTTTGCTGCAGAAAAGATGATGATAAGATTTCCTCTTTTGGAGGAAGTCCTGTGTTTTCCTCAAAGCATTTATATTCTGTAAAGAAGCAACCTCTACCTATACTTGAGCAGAGACATTTAAGCCCACAGACTGAAAACATTATATAAGTGTCTATCCATAATATAATTGACATTGTATGGGTTAGCTGTGATAAAATCTGTTCCAACAGAACACGTTCTTTCAGTTTTAGGTGTCCTGTCACTCTAATTCCACGAGTTAATATTCATGGTTTTTATTCTGAGAGTCCTTCTAGAGTCTACACCATTGTTTGGCAGGCTTCAAAGTGCTAAACATTTTTTTTTTATCCTAAATAGGATTCATAAACAGCAACACAACTTAATCTACGTGGTAGTGAGTGACATAAGGAGCAAATGGAGACATGATGCTGCTCAAGGGCTGGAACAGAGAGAGATGACAAATAAGTCTAAGAACATGCTGAAGCCTGGGATCTAGTTCAAACTGATGAAACACCTATTAAACAAAGGACAGAGAATTGCAAGTCCTTTCAGGGACCTATGGAGTTGATAAAAACTGAATATGGTCAAGATGTTGTCCCCAAGGTCTTTGTTTTATCAAATTTGCATGAATGAATTACAGCAGGTATTTGTCTCATCAAACTTTAACCTTTTGCAAGTTTGACTTGCAGCCTGATACAGCTACTGCAACAGTACTATCAAAGATTTAATGATCATTGTGGGTGCCTTCCAACTCAAGATATTCTGTGACTAAAGGATAATATAATAATTGTAGATTGAAGGGAGGGATGTTAGAGAACATGGCTGGTAACAGACTGATGAAAATCATGCCCATAGGTGTAAGACACCAAGAGTCTTACACAGGTATTTGCAAGAGCACATCTTAGCACAGGGGAATGTAAATGACTGATCAAATATACATAAGGGTCATGTGAAAGGATGTACTTACTGCATAATACATAAAGAATTGACTAGAGGTATAAAAAGGGCAAATATGACCTGGATATGTAATTTTTTTTTTTTAATTTGGCTTCTGCAAAGTGTGTGCCTGGCAGAAAGACACCACAGCACAGTCACTACTAATATTAGTTCATGCCTAAATGGCCAAACCTGATCCTGAGTACCCCAAAGTATGTCCCCATTCCTAATACTGATAGTGGCTGTGGGGAAAAGCAGACACTGAAAAGAAGCAATCAATATCCTAACCCATCAGCAAGAGGGAGAACTCATCCAAACCAATGCAGGAATCTTGAAAGTGCCTGTCTTACAGCTTGTAGCCTACAAATGAGCTCAGATGAAATCAGCAGTAGCAAGGACAAACCCCAGAGACACCTGAAAGCCATTTGTGGGAGATCAGATAGGAAAACAAGAGAAGAGAAGGCTTCCAGATCTTCCAGCACCTTCAAGTGCCCAAAGGGGCTGCAAGAGAGCTGGAGAGGGACTTTTGGAAAGGGTATGGAGTGACAGGACAGGGGAAATGGCTTCACACTGCCAGAGGGCAGGGTTACAGAATCACGGAATTTTTAGGGTTGGAAGGGACCTCTGATGATCATCCAGTCCACCCCTGCTGCCAAGGCATGGGCACCTGAAGCAAGTGACACAGGAATGTGTCCAGGTGAGTTTGGAATGCCTCCAGAGAGGGAGACTCCACCACCTCCCTGGGCAGCCATTCCAGTGCTCTGCCACCCTCAACACAAAGAAGTTCTTCCTCGTGGAACTTTTAGTTAATGGCCATTAGTGCTTGTCCTGTTGCTGGGCACCACTGGAAAGAGTTTGGTATCATTCTGTGACCTCTGCTTTGGAAATATTTGTATGTATTGATGAAATCCCTTTTATTCTTCTCTTTTCTCTGGAAAACATGCCCAGCTCCTGCAGTCTCTCCTCATACGAGAAATGCTTCAGACCCCTCATCATCTTTGTGGCCTTGGCTGGACCTTCTCCAGTAGCTCCTTGTTTTAATTGTACTGAGGAGCCTGGGTTCGATTTTAGGCAGAAATTTGTCCCTGTGAGGGTGGGGAGGCCCTGGCACAGGTTGCCCAGAGAAGCTGTGGCTGCCCCTGGATCCCTGGAAGTGTCCAAGGCCAGGCTGGACAGGGCTTGGAGCAAACTGGGATAGTGGAAAGTATTCCTGCCCATGGCAGGCGGTTGGATAGAGATGGGTATTAAGGTCCCTTCCAACCCAAACCATTCTGTGATTCTATGAAATCCAGTGAGGAAGGGCAGCAGTAAGCTACGGGCTGGTGAGATGTGTCTGCTTCCAAGAAGTTGTTCAGGTTGATGTTCTTACTGGCAGTTTATAGTAATCCATATAATTAGATCTCCATTATAGTTTCCCAATTCCCATGAGAGTTTAAATGATGAGCTTAAAATATGTAATTCCACCAGAAAAGAAATATTGAAGTGATGGTGAATTGTGAGGAGGAATTTTAGCACTGCATATTCCATCCACAATCATTTCCCACGTCTGCATGTCCTGCAGATAATGAAATCAAATCTCAGAAATAAAGAGCTAAGTGACCTGGGGAGAAAAGGAAAAATCAGTCTTAGATGGGTGATTTCTGAAGACTTGCAAGGCAGCCTAACTACCAATTGAAATAAAAAAAAAAAATAAATTCTTCATAACCAAATGTCTGTTGTAGGTGATCTAGTTTTATGGTCTTAACATTAAAATTTCGAAGTCTGAAAAGCAAGCTTTAAAAGGGATTAATTAAAAACAAAAGGCATGATGATATCAAAAGTTGGTTGTCTCGCCAATGATTTAGCCCTAAACAGAAAGACTGAAATAGTGGAACTCTGTAATCTCCACTGCAGCTCATTTCCTCTGACTCTTCAGGCCTCTCTCCCCAGCCATTGAACCAAGCCCTCAGTGACACCCTCACACTCTGCAATTTGGCAGGGAGTGCACAGGCAGGTCTGGGCAGACACACACAGGTACACTGCTGATTATTCATGTGATGAAGCAGAACACTGACTATGATTCCGAAGGATCATGATTTACAGTCAGAATGCACATTGTTGAAAGCAGACTCCATCTTCCTCTACGTTTGTGCAAAGCCCAGCACAATTATGATTTAATCTTGATTAGTTTACTAGCAACTGCCACAATTTAATAAACATTATACCCACGTGATTAACTTTCATAAATATCAGAAACTGTATTAAAAGCTTCATCTCCAAGCAGGAAAACACAGTATGTGTGCTTCACTTTACCCACATCCAGAGTTCCAACCTCTCTGAGACTGAACATTCCATGGGGGTGAATATACATGAGAAGCACACAGCTTATTAAGAAAGGTGCCATTTTTATATCACGTTTCAGAGTAAATTTGGCTTTAGGGATGAGTAATTCAGGCAACTGCTGAGAGCCTCACACAGAACTAACTCATGTGTTAGTCTGCTACTTCCTTGAAGCAGTGAGAACAGAGGTGGGAGGCAACACATGGTCCCAGCTCCACTGCAGAGCTGAGGATCCCACAAATTTGGAGGTCAGAACAGCAGAGATCTTTCTTCTGTCATTAGCTGAGCAGCAGGTGTGACGCCAGGCTTTACATAGGAGACTCAGTGATTCATATTGTCTGTAAGTCCACTGCAATAGGTCTGTTATTTGGCAAAACAAGCTCTGAGAATACGATCTTCAAACACGTCTGCTGACAGTTAAGAAGGAAGAGCTGAAATGAGCTGAGTCTTAGCAGTGCAGAGCACTGATTTCAAAATGCATAACGGGGCTACTCTTTCCAAAAATATCGTGCTGCAAAGAGGTATCTGGAGATACATTTAAATCTTTACTTGGTTTGGCAGTTTTTTGGATTTGGGATCATTTTCACAGAGGCCAGGTAGAATTTTCATTACTATTATTATTATTACTATTACTATTATTATTATTGTTGTTATTTAATTTTTACAGAAAATGCAGAACTGGGATCATCTCAAATGGAGAAAAAAGAGGTCGAAAGAGGCAATTTGTCCTGCCTTAACTTACAGGTGTAAAGAGAAACCTACAGATTTCTCCCTTTTGGTTGCCAATATCCTTTCACTTCTTTTCCATCTCAAGCTTTTTGAATTAAACTTTCTTTCTTATCACAGAACACAATGATAAATGCAATATAAGAAAGCCAAACTTTATGGTTTGAACTAGGTTTTGCAGTTATTCATAAAATCATAGGATAGTTTGGGTTAGAAGGGGCCTTTAAAGGTCATCTGGTTCACTTCCCTGTGCCATGGGCAGGGCCATCCTCAATGAGATCAGGTTGCTCACGCCCATCCAGTCTGGCCTTGAGTGTTTACAGGGATGGGGCATCCACCTCTCTGGAAAAATTGTTATTTATTATGACTTTCTGTATCTTCATAGGATCTTTATTTAGTACAGTACCTTAGAAGTTCTCTCTGAAAATATTCTGCTCTTATAATTTTTCTTTTTCATATTCTGCTCATCTTTCCTGTTACTCCAGTGAGAGTATTCAAACAAAACACAAATAAGCACATATGCCAGTGTTTTTATGATGGGGTTTTTGGGCTGCCAAGGCAGGGAAGGTCTGGACAATCTGCCTCCCCTCCCACATGGAAAGACCATTGGGGGTTACACTTGGAATGCATTTCTTTCTCCCTTTTTTTTTTTGTCTCAGGAAATGCTGCTAGTTTGCTTAATGTCATGTGCAATGTAGGGTCAGATCTAAATGAGGACACCAATTCTTTTTATCTCCACATGTGGCAAAACCAGTCTGAAGCTGGAAAACAACGATTTCCTTGGAAAATCAAGAAGCATTACGAAAAGCAGGGCTCACCTGTCTTCGAAGGTCTCGTGTTTTCTTGGTCATCTTGTCAATGGCAATGTTGAGGGGGTCCCCCTTCTCCTTCCTTCCAGTCTGTTGAAAAACCAAAATTTTAGAGTTAGAGAAAAACTCTCCAGATAATATAAACTTTAAAAAAATAGTAAAGATTCATCAAAGGAAATTTTTGCTGCTTTTTTTGTTTGCTTCCTTTGACTTGATATTTCCAAAGTAATGTTTTTAACGTGTTTATGTGCAGGAAGCACAGAAGATTATTTTAAAACAATCCTAAAGTGATAAGAACAAAGATTAAGGTGACTCACTGGAGAGTTCAGAACTTTTCCACCAATAAATTATGTGCATATATTATAGCTAATACTCAAAAAAATCTGGCAAGACCTTTCACTATAAAATGAATATTAAGAGTTTCTAATCTCCATCCTGCCAGGCACTGGGAATGTTAAACATGATAATAGGCAGCAACACAGCTTGAGGACAGAAGGAAAATGGTCCCTATGCCTGTAACAGGAATCATATTGGCAGACATTAGGTTCAGCATAAAGAAGAATTCCACTTAAAACACTTTCCTGCAGGAAGTCTCAAAGCAAAACTCCTCACGAAGATTAAAAAGGGGGAAAAAGCCTTTTGTGGCTCATAACCAATGGGGGAAAAATATGGTTTTTAGGTTCAAAGGCACAAAAAGCATTAAGTGACTTTGTTAGCTGTATTACCTTTCTCTTAAGAGAAAACTACTTCTCTAAAGATTTGTCACATCTCTTGCACATTGAACTCTGTTTGAAAGCTTTTCATCAAGAATCAAAATGATCTTCCATTCTTTCTGGCAGTACTCTTTCCTTCCCAAGGCTGTTTTCAAATGCTCCTATTTAGAATTGTTCCTTGCATATGATTAAGAGCGATTTTCTCCCTCCAGCTGAGCCTAATAGCACACGCTTCTGGGAGCTATTGAGAAGTCACTTTTGGGGTGGGATGGGGATTAAAGATACCCTTTCAATGCTATCCTCTCACATGTACAGCACACTTATCAGCCCTACATTGGCAAGGGGCCTCTGTTCCAGTCTTTGCTTTAGGCATTCATTCCAGAGAACGCCTGCTTTCTGTTATTGCCTGTAATTCTAATTATGACACGAGGCCAAAGCTTTTATGATCATTTAGAAATCTGTAAAACCCATCCCCTTTTTTTATTTAGAAATTCAAACATAACAATATCAAGTGCCACCAGAATTTAATACAAAACATAAATTTACCTCTTAGCTTTCTAAAAAGAATCCATTACAAATTCTGGAGTTAATCACACAAATTGACACCAGAAAACAGAGAGAAAGCATTTTCTACCACACAAGAGGAGGCATCTGTGTCACCCGCTGATATTTTTATCTCACTTTTCTTGCGTGCATCCTTTTGACTGAGTTCTTCTGGTCCCCAGCTGAAGGACCACGTCTCTTTAGCCTGAGCCATGTCAGCACAGGCTTTTAGTTTTAGATGTCCTCAATTCAGTCCCTGGTATTTTGCTCAAGACAGCAGCTGCCGTGTGTGCACACAATTGAGCCTGTTTTAAAGCTGAAATTTCCCAATAAAGCTGGGGCAGATAAGTTTGGTTCAGGAAGCCTCTCCTGAGTGTTGGAATGGTCCAACAGGGACTGCCAGATGAGCCAGTCTCTGCCAGGTGCTAGTTTGTCAGACTTCAGAGTTATATTCTAACAAAACTTAGAAAAAAGGAAAATTATTCCAGCTGTGCACTGTGTACTTGCTGAACCAAGTTTCCTTGGTGACATTTGTGTTCTGCGATGCTTTATTTTTCTAGTCAAATAATTCAATTTATTTAATATTCTTTTAATTCTTCTCTTTCTTCTCATTGTTTAAGCCTTAATGGACTGGCTTAGAAAGATCCATAACCATAGAAAATATGTTAAAACTTTTTTTTTAAGGACAAAGATAATCTTTGTTGGGAACTATTTTTTTCCTTACTTTTAATAAAATCAGGGCATAATTTGCTAAACAGGCCAAAATTCCTGTAAGTATTAACGCAATGTGAATAATCAAAGAGCAAACACCATGGCACTTAAGGCTACATAGGGATGGTATTTTACAGCTCTCAAATAAATCAACTGGTTCACAATTCCTCTTCACTGATCTCATGCGGGGCCGATATATTTTGTACTCACCACCAACACAGTGAGGTCAAGCAATTAATGCATGGCACCCACTTAGGGGGTCAGAAAGTTGGGGTCAGAAAGTTGTCCTTGAGCAGGAACTTGGGAATCCTTCCAGGGTAGACAGCTACAGGATACAGTGACACTAAATAAATTAAGCAGTTGATAAACTGCACCATTTAGGGGAAAAGCCTCCTGGTTATTGGAAAAAAATGTAGAAATTTTGAGAGTGACCTCAAAGTTTGTAATTCAGATTCCTAATCTGGGTGTTTTACATGTTTTATTTATAGGAGGAAACTCGCTGAGAGTAGGCCCATGGTAGCCTAAATCCAGCACGTCTCCTAAGCCTCCCTTCAGATCTATCCAATAACTTTTTGGCTCCAGTTTTAAATAAACAGTGTTTACATAAACAGTGGCCCTTAAGGTACATCCTACTGTGAAACACAAAACAACTGGGAACCCTTCTGTGACCCTTAGGCCACACAACACAAACTGTCAATATCCATCTGGCCGGTCCCTCCTCCCTCCGAACAGAACAAAGCCTGTTCCACATTGCTGTGTGCAATTGCCCAAATCGTGCCTCCATGCTGCCTGAGATGCTAAACGGGATGAACCAGTGTGGGCTGGAAAACTAAACCAAACCAAGAGATCCAAATGAGCTCTCTCAATGGTGGTATTTTATTAACTCACACAAATATGGCTGAAGTCTCACATTCTGCACCATTTTTACTCATCCAGGAATTTTAAGTGTCCTTCACCTGTTACTTATAAAATGGCTACTCCCTTTTAATATGTATACAAACCCCCATCTTTACTGTATGATTTCAAAGAAATTTGTTTAGTAAATCACATTATTGAAAAATAACTAGCATGGCATGTGATGCTACATAGCTTCAGGCAGGTCTGTCAAACACCATCTGCTCTGTGCTGAAAATATAAGTTTATTAAAGTTTATTTATTTAAGTCCTTAAATACTCTTATTTTATTGTTGCTCCGTGATAAATTTTTGGCCTTCATTCCTGGAAGGGATAGAAAGGCATTTATCCGTTTCCTGAAAAAATGAAAAAGCTTGGTATTGAGCCTTTTGCCATTTCTCTGTTAATCTTTCTCTGCAAAGGGAAGAAAGATACTTTGGGATGAAAAGGAAGTAAAAATTGCTGCTGGCATTGGGTTAAAAGGAGAAGGAGGAGAAATGCAAAGAATTCCTTGAATGCCAAAATATCTGTATTCAAGTTCCTATGGACAGAATTACTTCCATTCATGGTGTAATGAGGAGAACTTTGCTACAGGAGAATATATTAATCAAGTCCCTGATTTCTTGTGACCATTAACAGCATTTGCATGCTGCTTGTACTCGAGATATTTTCAAAAAATTTTCTCAGTCTGAGTTGCTTCCATTCCAATTTCCTTAGAGTTTTTCCCTGCCCATTTGATTTATTCTCAGTTCAGGATGAGCCAGTTCCCACAGGCTCCTGACCAGGGGCTGCAGAGTCCCCCAGCTCAGGAGAGGGT
Source organism: Oriolus oriolus (assembly GCA_013400235.1). Classification (NCBI taxonomy): domain Eukaryota; kingdom Metazoa; phylum Chordata; class Aves; order Passeriformes; family Corvidae; genus Oriolus; species Oriolus oriolus. The sequence continues at coordinate 317,117 of VXBT01002864.1, forward strand.
CTTCCACTGCATTTCAACCCCAAGGCTGCAGTTCCCTCCCAGGTCTCTCAGCGTTACATCCATCTCCCTGAATATAATATTCACGTGTTTTTAAGCCTGATTTGCCACCTGACATGAGCAGTTGTGCAGTCTCTCAACACATCCATGTCTGGTAAATGGAAGAAATCAAGGTACTGACTGTTCTGTTACTACAGAAAATGCCCACAGTCTCAACCAGCATCAACAATATTACCTGAACAATAAAGACAGAATACAGTCATTTATATTAAGCAAAGTCTGAAAAGCTTCATAGCTAAAACTGCATGATATTAAGGCTAGAGCTTATTTATACAGGGAACTTCAACTTCATTTGGTTAGGAAATGAAATAAAATAAGAATGAAAAGCACTTAAGGACGGTAAGAAATTTCAGCATCTGCTGAATGCTAGAATGATCTCTGCTAAGGTATAGCACTGGCTTTCCTTTTTACAAAGACCTTTTTCCTCTCCTTCCTTTTTTTCTTTTTACAGTTTAAACTGTTAGAGTAAAATATTAAATTCTCAAAATAAGTATCACAACTATTAAGGACATTTACATCCCACGATTTGCTCATTACAGAACTCTTTTGATCAGCATGAGGTACTTAACAGGACATTTTTCTAACCCTAGAGAATATCACAGAACCAAGACAAGGACAATCAGGCCAATCAGCCCAGAGACTCAGTGCATTTTAGATGAGATACGGTCAACCTTGGAAGAAGATGCTCCAGGCTGGAACTGTGTTGCTGGTTTTTAATAATTCCAGATGCCACTAATAAGGAAATCACAGAGCTCAAATTTCAGCACATGAAACAGATGAAATTGCTACTACCAGAATTAGCATTAGAAAGACAGATGTTATTGTAATGAATATCCTTGCATTGAAAAGTTAGGATCACTTAGAGATGTGTGAGAGGCAAAACCACTACTTTGAGCATGTTATTTTAAAAAAATGCCAGATGAACAAGGCTGACAATGGCAACCTACAAAAGGAGGGGATTGAGTGCCAAGAAATACACAAAAAGTGGGGCAACTGCAGGCCTGCAACATAATGTCACAGACAAAACACCAACGTGTATCACAACTAAAGGAGTGATCTTAGAGAGCACTATTATCCTTTTCCTTTAAAGTGTGTAATTTAGAAGCTCAGGGTTTAAATTTAACAATAACAATATTAATAACAATAATCTATGTAAGATTTTGGAACCATTATTTTCAGACATGCCCCTGTTTTCTCTGCTGCTTTAGATGTCGCCAAAATATCTGTGAGAGCTCAATCTCCTAAAACATCACATGTTCCATGTCCAAGACACCCTCACTACTGTTTCAAGTAATTTAGCCTCCAGGAGACAGCTAGAAAGATTATCTATTGATCCAAAAGCTACCAAACACTGATATATTTTTATATTTTCATCATCCCCCAGGTAGAAGGCTCCATTATTTACAGTTTATTCAGAACTTCAATATCACAATGTTTTATTAAGGCGTAAATTGCTTCTCAAAAATATAACTGTCCTAATATTTTATTTTAAATGTTGAACAATATCACTCCTTTAAAACTATGCCAATGTTCAATAGCCCTTTTAAAAGTGATGAAGAGAAGCTTAGTACTAAAAGGAAAAACATTTTAAACGACAGGCATAGGCTGCATCAGTGCTTTTAAGCAGAAATCTAGGTTTAAACACACCAATACATAGCCCCCTTCTGACAGCAGGCGATTCATTTGGGGTCAGGAAAAGGCTAAACAATATATTCTAGGAGAAGTAGAGACTAAATTTCACTGCAAGTTGAAAATTCTAGCAGTTTTCTAGGGAGATGGGTCAGGAAAACAAGTTTTACAAAATCTGTGTGATTCCTCTAGAGATGAGCTGAAAAAGAAACCTTAAAATAATAAATTTAAGGAAAAATTAAATGATACAAAGTCTCTTGGGAGTGTGGTATGAACATGAATTACTGTTGTACTCAGCCCAGTGACTTCATCATATTTTTATTCCTGTAAATTATTTTGGTTTTAGAATTTATTCTATGTAACAACATTGGTGGTTCTGCAATCACCCATTTTCCAGCTTCAATTTTGCTATAGAAACCCCTCCCTCCTGTGGAATAAAAACTTTGTATGCTCTCATTTCCTCTTAATAATTCATTTATTTCTTCAGGAAAAAAAAAAAAAAAAGAGAGAGAGAATTTTGCACATAAAGGGAGTGAAAAAGGTTGCATAGTAAGGCCTTTAGAGCTTTGTTTAGGTGGTTGCAAAGAAGAAAGGTTGAGCCACCACCGAGAAAGGACAGGACAGAAATCATGGAACCACAGAATGGTTTGGATGGGAAGGGACATTAAAGACCATCCCATTGCACTCCCCACCATGGGCAGGGACACCTCCCACTATCCCAGGCTGCTCCAAGCCTCGTCCAGCCTGGCCTTGGACACTTCCAGGGATCCAGGGGCAGCCACAGCTTCTCTGGGCACCCTGTGCCAGGGCCTGCCCACCCTCACAGGGAACAATTTCATCCTAGTATCTGATCTAAGCCTGCTCTGTCAGTGTGAGACCATTCCCCCTTGTCCTGTCACTCCATCACTTGTAAATTGTCTCCCTCCCTGTTTCCTGTAGCTCTCTTCAAGCACTGGAAGGCCACAATTAGGTCACCCCAGAGTCTTTTCTTCTCCAGGTTGAACAATCCCCTCTCTCCCAGCCTTTCCTCCCAGCAGAGGGGCTCCATCCCTCTGATCATCCTGGTGCCTCCTCTGGAGTCTCTCCAGCAGCTCCACATCCTCTCTGTGCTGGACCCCAGGTTTGGAGCAGCTCCGCAGGTGGGGTCCCACCTGGGCAGGGCAGAATCCGCCCTCCCCTGCTACCACGGTGCTGTGGATGCAGAGAGATCCCAGCTTGTTCAGGACGAGGCTGCTTTGCAGCAAAGCTCTGAATTACAGCCCCTTCCCTTCCACAAAACTGCTCAGTTCTAGAATGCCACTCACTAAATAATCTGCTCATAAATGTATGATACAGACAATAAGTTCTCCTTAAATAAAACAATTGCTCTCAGCAGTGTTTAATTACCTTGTGACCAGTGAGTCTATTTGGTTCCAGGGTAGCATGAATAATTACAACTATGGAGAAGGCTGGGGAAGCCACATCCTTGCAATCTCAGATAGTAAATAAAGTCAATAAAATTAAAATGAACCATGAGCTGGACACGGTATCAGTACCTGAGGTGTGCAAATCTTATCCTTGGCCTGCATCCAAGCAAGTTTTATCTAGGTCTGTACATAATTAAAACTAAGTATGTAAGAAAATAAAGAAATAATGAAAACTGTACCCATTAATGTTTGAAGAAGATCCTCTCGTTATATTTTATGTATGTTTTTTATGCGGGCCACGTCACCACAATATCTGAATGCCTTCAAGTGGTGAATTGGTGAATTAAGTGGTTTGTTTAATATCAGCCATGTGCAGTTTCTTCTTTTATCCTGTTCAAAGTGGGAAAACTTGTGTGTAGGGGAGTATTTTACTTTGGTTTGTGGCCATTATTTTTCTTGTTTTGCGTAATTCACTTTTGTAGCTACTTCTTGTTTTTTGGCAATAACCAAAGATTTTCAGGAACATCAGTGGCTGCAGTTGGATTTGGAACACCAGTTAGGATCAGGGCTTGATCATACTGGTTCCCAAGTGGCAGCTGCTATTATTGATGGATATTTACCCATAACCACGTACTGGAGTCTAAGCTTCCAAAAAAAAGAACTGGCTGAAGAATTTGTATTTATAATGATAATCGAGGCTGCATAAAATGGAGAACTTTTTCACTCTTGAGAATGAAGGCAGCAATGTTTTGGGTTTGGTGATCTTTTTTTTTTTCATTTGTAGAGGATACACTGAATATTTCTGTATTCTGTGTATTTTTGAACAAGGGTTTCCAAGATCACTGTGGTGAGGACATATTCCTGCTTTTCTAGCTACTAGCCGTGACTGGATTTTACAGCATACTGAGGCACTGAAAATTCAGAAAAGGCATCTGGTGGGACTTTCCTAAGTGACAAGGCACCTGTGACTTCCAAATCTCATTGATTTTTATTGCATAAAATACATGCGTTGTTTGAGGGGTTTTTTTAGAAGCGGGGGGAAAAGCAATGCATCTATGAAAAATTCTTCCCTAAGGCAAGAACATCCTGACATCATTTAAGAGTTGTGTCATTCAATTAAAGTCAGATTATAGTGTAGCACACTCTGCCATTCCAGAAAGCAGTGACAGCACTCAGGGTAGGACCATCCCATTTAATTTTACCATCTTGAAATAGTGAATCAAATCTAGTTATTTTAGTTCCTTCTATATTCAATATATAGTGACAGGCGTTTTTAGAGCACCCATCTGTCTTGCATATTTATTTTAAACAGAGTACTTATCATCACAGGGGATTGCTTCTCTCCATCAACAGTGGAGGGGAGCTTGGGAGTACTTGATGATTAATTCTTAAAAGAATACTAAGCTACATGAGATAAACTTCCTATTTAATAGCTGCAATGACTGTCCAGCCCTCCTAAGGATCAGGCTGGAGACTCTGTCTTGGACAAATGTGTGATTTGCATGATTTTCTTCCAGAGAATTAAAATATGCAGCATTATAAGGGCGTGTTTCTTACAAGCTTCTGCACAGGACATTCCTGTCCTCTCAGGATGCGATATTTTGAGGTCCTGAAAATAATTCACTTTCTTCCCACTGTCTGAAAGAAACACATTTCATAATTTAGATTCAACATTGGATCTTAACAATCTCAGGTCCTTTTCAAGCTGGCAGCCTGTCACAAGTGGGGTCCCTCAGGGATCAATATTGGGCTCAACATTGTTTAATATCCTAAAATAGGCAAAAGAGATGTGGGCAGGCTGGAGAAGTCCAGAGAGGGGCCAGGAGGATGATCCAAGCACTGGGAAGCTGCCATGTGAGGAAAGGCTGAGGGAACTGGGTCACAGAAACATCACAACTTAATGAAGAAAACCAAAAAAACCCCTCCAGTTATATGTGTATTTCTCTAATAAGATAAAGACATACGGTAACATCACCCTAATTTGGAACTGAAGTTTGCTGATAACGGGGGGAAACGAGGGAATGAGGCTGGAAGAGCCAAGACTAATAACCTGAGAGAGGTGTTCTGATATGTCCTCGAGAAATCTCTGGCAGTGTGTGTGTAATGTGATCTCTATCGCTGTGAATGCAGGGGAAAGGAGTGTTAGCATGCAAGGCTACTTCTCATCCTGGTGTCTGTCCTACTGTCCTTGGGAGCTGATGTCTGTGAAGCTTCTCCTCATTCCTTCCTGTTTGAGGGGTGATTTTGTAACAATATGTATTAGAATTTTAATCTGGTGGTGTATTTCTCGTAGTTAAAGAACATCTTTTCCTTTGCAATGCTTACTCAGGGGACTCAAAGAGGAAAACATCAGGGTTTTCACAGAAGAAACTGCACATTTCTATTCAGAAGATGTTGGTACAGAAAATTGATGCTGTTACACTTAAATGCTTACAAAAAATAGAATTTTTGAGGAAAGAAACGTGAATGATGTAAACTGTTATAAAAACATCAGCTTCACTGAAGCCACACTAATTTACACCAGCTGAGAATCTCCCCACTCATCATTTAAGCAAAATCCTGCAGATGTTTCCATTTAGAAGGTCAGAAATGTTTACTCCAGAATTCAAAATTATTCTAATTTCTCCACATACTTCTACTTGCAAAGGGTCCACTACAAACTCCTCATTCAACCACCAACTGCTTTGCAGCTGTAAATTGCAATCTGCTTTTAAATTGCTCCTGGATGCCTTCTCCTAATCTAAAATAATGAGAAAAATGAGGTAGTACACAATTTTTTCTTTCCATTCAGATATCAAAGCCCTTAGTGAAGGGCTACATAAATAAAAAATGTCAAAATTTACCTACTTTAATACAAGCTCTGCAGAAAAGTCTGTTCTATTATTTTAAGCATAATAATGTTCCTGAGTCATATACAGTTATTAACAAAGTCTTAAATCATGCATTCTGTTAAAATTCTGTCAGTGAAAAAGTTGATGCAATACAGGCAACTATAAAAAGAGGAGGGGTAGAGAAGTACGGAATGTCTTACAACATGTAATGAACAATACTTCATGCATCTAAACTCTGAAATATATTGACTAAACCTTTGTTATGTCCCTGTCACAGATTAGTGGAAATACTTGTCAGAGCTCTTAGTGGAGGTGATACTGATGTCTGGTATTTCTGTCAGTTTTATGTCTTATTCATGACAAAGCACCTGTAACCCTTCTCTTCCTGGTTGGTTTTAGACTAAAGGGTGCATTAGGAGTCACAGGATTTCAATGCAGGACTTCCTGAGACATCTCAGCATTGCCTGAAAACATCCTTTTAGTATTATCCAGCTCTCTCTCTTGGAGGAATAGGAGAACTACATAATGATATTTGGTTATGATGCCATGATGATATTTTGCTTTTTCTTTTATACACTCTTTTATATAGCTTTTATGTATTCTTAGTGCTTTTAGCCTACATTGTTATAATTCTTTAAGTTTCATAACTTCCTTTAGATGCAGCATTCTGTTAAGCCAAGAGACCAAACATCCTGGAAACCCCAGACACCAAAGGCCTCTCCAGAACACATTCTGTAAACAAAGGCAGGCCCATCCAAGGAGAGGGCTCCTCGATGAGGGGTCTCACTGGAGTCCCTCACTGGAGAATCTTTGATAGATGTGCTAATTAGCAAGGCCTATAATTGCACACACATCACATCAGGTGTGGCCATTTTCTTCAGTGTTGGATTTTGGGGTGCATTTCGATGTGCATTTTGGCGCACCTGAGGATCCTTAAATAAATACCGTGGTATTTATTTCCCTCTTAACTGTGTTCAGCTCTCTTAATTTTAAGACCAGGAAAAGTCGTCAGTTACAACCAAAGGCGTTTTTGTTTGTTTATGTATTTAACAAAAAGGCTCCATTTGATGACAACACTTGACTGTAATGTTGGCTTCCATAGCGTGGACCTTTGTGCATTATTTTTTCAGCTTTTTAACCAAATAAGCACATCTGACAAATGAAGTGACCACTGGAGGTTCATCAAAGCCTTCAAAACATTTAGAGGTACAAAACGAACACTTCTCATGAACATACTGAAGCTCCAACTCTGCCATTCTATTCAAGAACAGAATTACTGTTCATGGCACACAGACAGGTATTACTCAGAATTCAATCCCCCCAGATGTCACCTGTCTGTGCCCTGGAAGCACAGAACTGTGTTGGCTGCACTTACAGTGCTTTGATTAACAGATACCACCGAAAAATAGGATTTCAACTGGTTGGCTGCATCTGTCCCTACCTAATAGATCTCTGGATGAGATGTGTATTGACTATTACATCTGCATTTCTTTCTTTTTAATTGCATCGTGCTTATATTCCTTGGGTGATCCATGAGGAAATGAGTCTTGTTTATGTCCAATCAAAAATGTGTTCATCAAGGCAGGCAGCTGAAAGTCAGTGTCAACTCAATATTTCTACTTATAACAGAGAACTAACTGCTTTTTCAATTAATTGTTCGTTTCTTTCCCCTTATCTTGCCAGTTTCCTCCAGACCACCCAGGGAGGGGTTTTTCTCTGTGTGTTCCCTTTAATAATCCGACTTGCTCTGAACACTTTTAACTACAGTACACAGCGAAACAATATTTGACATTATTTTGGGTGATGTTCTTTGCATCCAGTGAAACCACCACTGCTTTCCAGTGGCACCTACTGTGCAGCCTTCACAATACCTGTGGATGTGTCAGACTTTCTGAGAGCAGTGCTGTGTGCCTGACAAGAAGGGTTTTCACTCTAACACCCTCCTGTGAAAACCCCACCTTCAAGCAAACAATGAGTGTGAGCTTTAATTGCACATGCACCGTAACTTCAGCTCCTGTTTGGAATAAATGGAGACAGAGCAAAGAAAATAATTCAATCCTCATTATGGTAATTGACCTTTCATTTTGAGTACAGGCTTTTTTGTGCCCTCATGTTTCTTTGTAGGACATCACAACCACGAGGCAACAGGGATGAAATAAAAGAAAATAAAATTTTAAAAAAATTAAATAAAAGGAATTTTTAAACTCCAACCAGACTTCCAAAAGAATTCAAGAGCAAAGGACCAGCTCTATTTTCACAGAGCAAAGCCGTGGTCTATTCCTGCCACCGCCTCAGATCAATGTGTTAAGTGATACCCATTCAAATTACTTGTCAGTTTAATCAGAGGAAGTGAAACACAATTACAGGGCATTAGTGTAAAAGCCAGCACAGAATAACAGAATGTCCATGTGGGATATCTGAAGCAAAAGCCTGTTGAAAATAACTCTGTGACATTTTCATCAACAGCCTTTTTTGTAAAAAAAGAAACCCTTTGGAAATGCTATTACAAACTAATTAGGCATAAAATAATACTTTAATTCTACAGACTGATTAGAGGCCTTATTTTTTCTTGTAGATATCAGAAATATTTTTGGCTTTTGTTTTGTTATTAGAATAAAATTAAATACATAAAGACTTTTACTGAAATGATAACTGGTGCATTTACAAAGCCTCTCTGTGCTCCCTCTCAAGTCAGCAGGAGTTTTACCATTACTTCCACTGAATGACTGGAGCATTCATTTTTCATGGACACTTCAAATTTCCATTGAATAAAAGATTTATTTTCGGAATCCTCAAGCAGATGACTTGGATTAAGTGGGTGAAATGGGAGCAGGGAAGGGTAGGGACAACTCCTTCTCCTGCTGAAGGCAGAGCTGCCAGTTTGGTGGATTCCAAACGACAAACAAATGCAAACCTGCCCTGAAAGCCCTGCCTGGAGTCCCGAGGTGGGATATGCTGGGGTGGGCACTGGTGCCTGGAGTCCTTCTGACTCTTTCACCCCAATCTGCACCACAGCTCAGTTCCAGTGGAATAGGTAAAAAGGTACCCAGTTTAAAGGGGTAAAGGAAATAAGGATTTGTGAATCCCCATGCCAGGAAAGCAAAATGAAGCCCTGTGTGATCCTCAACTATTAAAATAAAAATATAGGATGTAGAATAACCTCTGTGTATGTTAGAATCTCACTTTTTTATTATTTTATTTTATATTTTATAACCGCTCTCAATGCATGTCTTTAGAACAGGACTGAAAAAAGCTGGAAAAAGCCCTCTCCTTCCAGTCCTAACTGGATTTTTAAGATCCAGAAGAGATGGGGGCCAGGAGTTCACTCAGCACAGCAAATCTCCTGGAATGAGGTGACTTCACATTTTTGCAGAGCCACAATGCATAGCCCAGGTCTAGGTGCCTCTGTGGTAAAATCACTTAAAATGATCATCTTGTAATTCTGAGCTCAGAGACTCCGAGGTCTTTAATTGGATTTGGCCCTTTATCTTCTATATTCATGAGATAGTAATTAATTTGACCATCCCTGCCTGGTCCACAGGGTAATTGAATGAATAGCTCTGCACAGGCACATAAATGCCTCCAAAAAGAGTTATTACTATGACTGTGCAGTATGACGAGTTAACTCTGCCCCGTTGATAATGATGGCATTGAAATTCCTAAAGAAAGTGCCACTGGAGCCCATCTCACAGCTAATGGGAAAGGAAGAAAGTATGTGAATATGCAACATGCAAAACCATTGCACAGCTGATACTCTGCCCTTTAAAATAGTGACAATTAAAATTTAAACCTATTTTTCCAAATTTTCTTGCTGCACCTTCATCTTCTGGCACTACTAAAACCCTGAAAATACCTCGGAAGGGGTTAAAAGAAACTTCAGTCTTTTGGTAGATTGCCACAAAGACTTCTTGTAGGAAATGAAGTGGAAAAAAATGTTAAAGAATGTTAAATGAAATCACAGCAGACTGAAACCTGTGGTTCCAGTGCAAGTCCTGAAATAAATTTGAAACAGATGCTAATTGGCACCACCTTCACTCTGATGTTCATAAATGAAACTGAACGAGACTTCAGAGGTGCCGGAGGAACACCAGCCATCCAAAGAACATTAAAACAGGCTCGGATTTGGTTTGTCAGCTCCAAAGTTATTTACATCCTTCTAAGTTATCTAGATCCTTCTGAAAATTCATCCAATGAGACACGTGTACATTTTTAAAAGGATTGAAAGTCTGCGGAATTGAAATTCTTAAATTATTGTGGACGTGCCTTCCATTATCAATTAGCATTGGCTTTGGAGGTGAGCTACGGATCTGGGGTTGTACTGAGTTGTTCACAGCAGGAGATTTTTCCCTGAGGAATGGGTAATGGTTTGTATCAAGACAAACAGGGTTGTTTGCAAGTCTCAGTACGAATCGTGCACTGCCACAGACATCTGCAGCTGTCTGGAACCCCTTTTAATGACAAATGCTTACAGAAACTAATTGCACGTGGTAAAAGTGCTGACTGACCCCTACATCTGGTTTGATCCTTTCCCTTCTGAAAAACTTAATGTTACAAATAAAACTTATTTTTAATATATAAGGATATTAGACTGTTTTAAATAGTGTTATTCCAATAATTCAGTAATTTGGCCCTTCTGTGACTTCAATATCAATTTCTGTAGCAATACAATGCAGCATTCCACATTTCCTATTTATTACTCTATTCTTATATGCCACAACCTATAATTCCACTGGCATTATCTTCAATATTATAATTGAATAAATGCCTCCTATGAAAATGAATGATTTCACTAAAACAAGAATATGGAGCTCCTGCATGTTCCACTTGGTTGTGATGTGCACCAAGAGGAGAACAACTGAATCCACAGTCTGTGGGAACTTGACTCTACTTCTAATTCTCACTCCTGGTTTCTAATAGACTACATTTTAGTGAAGTTTTCTTCAGTATGGCAATTAGTGTTAAGGGTGAGTCAATTCCATTATGATCAAACATCTAAAGAAATGTAAAAAAAAAAAAAACAAACTGAAGCTCGGCAGGAGAAGCTCTGCGGCTTTCCACACCGCATGATGCTTTTCACTTCAAAACCACCAAGTAAATTACTGAGAAAAAGTTACTGTGAATAAAATGGGCTGCACTCTGTTAAGTAATTATTTCTAAAGTGTGAAATGGGTAGGAAGTATCTCATCTTAAAGTAGTGCCATGATGCATATTACCTCTCTGGTATGAAGTGAACAGTCTTTTTTTTTCCTCCTTTTTTCTTCTTTATCTTGCAGGACCAATCACAGGAATGAAAACTTTATTTTTCTAATGATTTTGTATGTGGGAGAGAAGTGTAAAGGCTCAACCTGTGAAACTCTGCTGTGCTCCACAATTTGTACTGTGCCACTGTTTTGAGAAGAATTTCTAGAGTTTCATGAGCTCTCAGGAAATCTCAGGAAATCTCAGGAATGGTTAAGGTTGGAAAAGACCTCTAAAATCGAGTCCAGCAGTTCACCCAGCACTGCCGTGTTCACCACTACAGGCTCAGTAAATTATGAATGTATTTGGTGATGTTCCCCATTTAAGGAGGGCAGGATGAAGCTGTGATCTCCTGTGTCAAAAAGCAGCATTTCCGTGAGTGTTGAGGGACGCACCTCAGGGAAGGTTTGATTTGTGGAACAATGCAGAACACAGCTTGCTTTAAGTCTGTCTTTGAAGCACGTCGTGCCACACACCCATTCTGTCCCTCTGTCTCAGACCAGTGGTAAAAGAAGGTCATTTTGATAGAAAAGCTACCTCACAGCATGGGGTAGGAAAATACCCTTCTTGCTTCTGAGAGAACAGAGGGGATTCTTGCAATTAATTCATACCTAGATGCGTAACAGCAGGCTGCAAGAAGAAAAGGTTGGGTTTTTTTAACAATTATTATTAGAAGTTGCAAGGATTGAGGAGAAGAAAGTGGAAAACAACGTAAGAATCAAAGAGGAGCTTTCCCCAAGACAAAAGGTGACACAAATTGGTTGTAATAACCTGGCTAAATACTGCTGTCCATTTAAAGGATAATTACACAGACATTAAAATATTTATGTGGCATTCATGTGAAATTCAGTCCCAGATCAAAACCAAGAGATAGAAGAGATTAAATAAGAGAATCCTAGTTCAAGTTTAATGGCTGACAAGCATGACTATTCTTCCTTAATAATCTGTTTCAACAACATGCAATACAGGCTTTTGTTTTATTTTGTTCATACTCATAAAAGATTCATTCCAAAAAGATCAGAAAGGGTTATTTCCTGAGATTAAATATCACATGGATATCCAAATTATGCTTTGCAGGGATGTGACTTCTGAACACTCGGAGCCATTCAGTGACCGCCCAAGATAAAGAGCAAAAGTGCATCTACAGAGTGTAAACTCATTTTGGCATCTGTCCTGAAACTATCTTTGAGGTTTGACCTTCAGAAGAACTTCACAGAGCACAGATGGGTTGACTAGGGCTGGCCACAGGAAAGTGTTTAACAAGTCAGTGTTGCAAAGCAGTTGGAAATGATGCAGAACAGGACTCTAAATAGATCAAGTGAGCGCTGCTGAGATATCTGTGTGTTCATAGCTTGTGCTCTGGAATCAGGAAATGTTACCTCCAGGAAGGGAATGGATAGAATACTTTAGTTTCATTAGAGCCTGGAAATGATATTTTATTATTTCCAATTTTTAATACTTTCTTATTTAATTAATTCAAGAATTAAATTTTATACTTCAATAAATGTTTGAAATAATTTTATAAATGTGTGTACTTCCAAATACAGCAATTGTTAGGCAGGGTTCGCCTGTATTTAGAGCTAAAATGCCAAGTGATTTTGGAAGCTTCCCCTTGATGTAGGAAAATGACACAAAGTCACCAGTGCTATAGCAGGACAGGTCACTTTGTCATATTCCTTGATGGCTGCATTCCTGCTGGGCATGGACAGGGAGTGGACAACCTCAAATCCGTGACCACATCAGACAAGGTACTGATAAATGTCTCTAGTGAGCCTGTTTAATCTCACATGCTCATGCAAAACAAAAGGAATGTGTTTACAAAACTAATATTTCATGGGCTTCTCTTGAGAGAGATCTATTTCTTTAAAAAATAATTGCCTTAAGTGCACAACTGTGTGCACACATTTACAGATGTTTTTAAATTCAAAGATGATATCTCTTTTCTTAGATGACTTCCTAAATCAAGACAAGACTGCTCATCAATCATTTAATGTAGCTAAAGACTAGAAATTTTGGTAAAGAGTGCTTTTTTAAAAACACAGAATGAGGCTGGTTGCATGACTGCCTGTGCCAGCATTCACTTTGACTGATGAACTCCAGAGCAGTTTATTACAACAAATAGCATCTCCTAGTGAAATTCTCTCCTTCTAATATCATTCTGCTCTACAAAAATGTATTTTTGACACCAGAAAAAAATTGCAACAAGGTGCAGAAGAATGAGTTGTTGCCTCGGAAAGCTATTTCCAAAATACCACATAACTTCAAATTTTATCAAGACAAAAGGAAAGCTGGGTGACACATATTTATGCATTTGTGTGTGTGTATGCAAAGCTTTTGTAATTCAAATACACTATGTTTGAACATCAAACAATCAAAATAAATCAAAATAGCCATGTTTTCTTGACTGGTATAATTAATATTTTCAATGCTAAGAAGGACAGTGCCCCATATTATGCATTGTGTTCAATATCTTATTTTAACTGCCACTGTTTTTTTATATCACTCCCTTCCTCAGCTGGGCAGGATGAGGTCGAGATAAGGGCAGGGAGAGATCCCTCACCAGTTACTGTCATGTGCAAAACAAACTCAGCTGGGAGAAACTAGTTTAATTTATTACCAATCAAATCAGAGTAGGACAATCAGAAATAAAATCAAATCTCAAAACATCTTTCCTCCACCCAGAGAAATGCTATGGACCAGCAAAAACTGATGTAGAAAATTATTTTCTTCTGAATACAGAATATCACAAAAAGTTTTGGCTTGGTATCCTCATGACTTGTGGCTTAAATTGACTTTTGAATTATAGTCACTTAACTACTTTTGTTACCACTGCTGATATTTTTTTCTTATAATCTAAGACAAGCATCATTAGAATTGGTTATTTCTGTAAACCTTGAATCTAGTGAGTTAAATGTGACCATGATTCTTCCCTTCTGTAAAAAATCCTAATAACCCAACGGGATTTATAACAGCCCATTATACAGCACATTCATGAATACAGACCAATTTTCAGTTTCCTGGACTAGAAATCATGATCACATCTAATCTCCTGTGCCTGACAATAAGTTTATGATGTTCAGTGGAAAAGCTCACTGACTTCAGAGGTCACTGAATGAGATCACAAACTATTTTACACAGCACAGTTTTTTCTAAAAAAACCCCAAAAAGCCCCAGTAGAAGGAATATAAGACAAATGCTCCAATTGCTTTTCGTGTCGCTCTATACCACATGGATTTTATAGGCCTTTTTATCCTCCAGATGACATGCTGAAATAAATACATAAACTCAGAGATTATTTTTTTTCTTTTCTCGAGTATTTTGGGAATTTCAAAGGTCACATTTTGAGGTTGGATGTCCCATCTCCGGGCAGGCCCCATTCAAGGTCAGGTTGGACAGAGCTTTGATCTAGTGAAAGACTTCCCTGCTCACGGCAGAGGGGTTGGACCAGATGATCTTTAAAGGTCCATTCTATGATTAAGTGGGATTCTGAAGTGTATTTTTGATTCAATATGGGTTTTTTCCTAAACAGAGTAATTGAAACTACTCAAAATCTGCCCTCGGTTTTACTGGAATGAGAATTAACTCACTAGTCTAAGAAACAAAACTTGTATTTCTGAAAATGTCCCAGATTTTTCTCTCTGCATTCTCCCATTCTCCCACTCTATGGAATAGCTTTGAGATACTGGTTGAGCTCTGCTGGGAAAGATGCACAAGAGTGTTTGGATCAGCTGGGGAGTTCAGTGAATTGGGAATGAGAATTTGGGCTCAGATTTGATCTCTCACCACAAAACGAAAGGCAAGACTCCACCGAAACTGTAAATAATAAAAGCTCCAACTTTGTGACTTCCTGCACAGATACACACTGCAAAAATTATTAATTTTTAAAGTAATGCCTTGTATTCAATTGAGAACTGTAAAATCAGCATTTAAATACAATAATCCATTTAAATGCACAGAAAATGAACAGGCCGACCTGTTTACTGCTTCAGAAACAGAGGGTGAAATACTCTGTTGTGTAAATATGATCAGCAAATATTTATTTTTAAAAGCCAATAACCTAAACATTCTTCTGCCCAAGTCTTTATTTAAATGTCAATTACTATAGCATCAGAGAGCATTCACACAGCTAAATGATGCTTCAACCAGCTTGCATTGATAAATGTTCTATGACCACTACAGACTATCCATAAAGTATTTTCCATTTGATGTATTTGCAGGACTTGCACTGAACTAGCAAACCAGTGGAAGGGGAATAAACCCCTCTACTGATCCCTAGAATGCACATTATAAATATAGCAGGGCAATTTTAACAAATTTTGCTATTTACTGTCATTCCGAAATTATTGTCTGATTGCCCTTGTGGGATGATTCCCCTCTTTACAGCCGTTTCAGATGGCATTTGCCCACTGTACTGAACTTAATAAAGATAAAATCCATAGATACAATAATGGCACTCTGAAGAGTTTGAAATAGACACATGCAAACAGAAGAATGCTGCTTAAAATATACCTTTTTTTAAAAAAGGCATTTTTTTTTAAAAAAAATGTCATGTTTTTTTATAAGCAGTATGTCTTAAGATACTGTGTTTCAAATATCTCCATGCATGCCCATCAGTCAGGAGTTTCCTTTATTAAAGCAAAATCAGGAACATTTTGCGTGAAACGAAGATATGGGAACTTAGAACTGAAATATTTGGAGATATGGAAACAGAAGAGCTAGCTACAGCAAGCACAAAACATAAATAATATTTGCCATCCTCCTACTTCATCATCAAAGCCCTTCCATGTTCAGGGGCAGTAGCCACCTACTCCCTCTATATCACTTCAGCGAAGGCTGCAAACGCTATCTAACATTTATTTTATGTTACACAAACACATGCAAATCCCTATGCATATGTATAAGCACAGAGACACGCCTCCAGAATGAAACCCAACTCCCTCCATCAAGGTCAGTGTCCTCAAACTCACAGCTCCCCAGCCAAGGAGCCTGATTGGAATGGGCATTGCGGTGAGTGGGAAAGGGCAGATTAGGAATCATATTGTCACAGAGGCTCATTTCAGGCTGTAGGGTTCAGTCCTTTGTCCCTGCAGTTCATAGATTCTTATGTCTTTTCTACTTTTTCTTGCCCACATCGAAAGTATGGTTCAAGGTTTGCTCCTCTAAGTGGCAGCTCTAATGTTTGTTGTTGAATTTCTGTCTGTTTAAACAATCTCAAATTGACTGCCTGGCTCATGTTTTTTCTTGCAACAGAGTCACAATTCTGTTCATGCTCCTTTTGTTCCCCTCTTTCCATATACCCACTAAATAATCTGGGTTTCCTCTGAAAGACTGTCAGTACTCTGCAGAACACCTGAGTGTGCTCAGGAATTGCTCTGGTTCCAGAACAGTGTTTTTGTTCCCTGGGCTGAGATGCACTCATGGCCCACCCGTGTTTTCTTTGCCTCCTCATTCATCCAAGTCATCCTTGTTCACCCATGAAATAATTCCTGGACTTGTGACACCTGAAGAGCACGTGAGGCTCCTGTGGAGACACCTCCTGGTTTGTTAAGTTGTAAATGCAGTCCCTCAAAATATCCCACTTAAATTCTCTCCTCTGCCTTGTTGCTTCCACTTTTTTTCTTCAATGCTACCCCAAATTTTTGGACCAATTGACTTTTCAGCCTTCAGTCTCTCCTGCCATACAGGATCAACACAAAGGCTTATTTTGAACAGTGGGATTGAATGTTGTGGTCTCACAGAGACACATGAATATCAAATCTGGAAAAGCTTAGGAAAAAAAAACAACAACAAAAGGGAATATTTTACAAGCCTAGGAAAATATTAAAAAATTGAAATTCTATATATTCTCTTTTTTAATCAGTGATTTAGCACAATGATAAGTACGACAGCTAATTGTATTTGTGCAAACTCAATAAAAGGAACTGAAACACAAAATGTTGCAAACTAAATGAAATAATAGCATCAGTCATCTTTGAAATCATTATCGCACTTGGGAAACATAATGAAATTCAAGTGCATGAGACTTTCCTGGAAATTCCCACACACTTTTTGAAGACATCTGTTCAAAGCAGAAATGTAGGGTAAACTTCTGGGGAGGGAAGAAAAAACCAACAACAAAAAAAGCTCTATCTTCCTGATTTCCCCTATAGATTACACGATGCAGAGCAATTTCTTTGGGGCATGATGTGACCTTTTCCGCTTGCACGAACCTCTCCTGAGCTCTGGGGGGTTCCAAGAGAAGCCGTGAATCAGCTCTGTGAAGCTTCTCATGAGGAACAGAAATGGACTTTTAGCCTGGTTTTCTGTGTCTGCAGACCCATGTTTAACTCCTTCATCCCATTTAAATCGAATGCTGGTGACAAAGGGACACCTCCACCACTCACAAGAACCTCTTCTTAATGCACAGTGAACACATTTCCTGTCTGTGCTGATATCAGGATACCATATTGCACTGATCAAAACCCCATTAACCACTGCCACATTTACAAACAGAGGCAAGGATTTAATTTAAATGTCATATTAAATTTCCACTATTAGACTTCGTCACTGTTACTACCCTCATTTTTTTTCTTTATTCCAAGGCTACTGAGCATCTTTATGTTCATAGATTTTAATTTTAATTGCACACTCAACTATCCTAAATTATTAGGCAATGTACCAAGGTAGCAGGAAATTTGCATTATACTGTTTTCTCCATATGCTAAGCAGGTTAAACTATATCACCCATATGTTAAATTCCTCTCTGCTGTGAGTAAAACCAAGGAATATGGTCTTTGTATGTCTGTAACAGACTGCAAAACTATTCAGATCTGCTGACAGCTTCAGCAGACCTTGAGAAGCCAGCACCAGTTGTACTGGGCACATTTTTCTCACAAGATTTTAAATATTAGATCACTGGGCATATATGTTTGCATAACTTTTTTCTCAAAACTAACGTTTCTACCAGTCCCATCAAGTACTTGAAACTTTGTCACAACATCAGCACCTGTAAATTTATGGGGTTTTCCCTTGCTTTTTTTCCAATATTGTGGTTTTCCATATCTGCTTTAAATCCTTCTGGGTCAGTTCTGCCTCTGTTTTCTCCCCTCTCTCACTACTCACCATTTCAATCTCACAAATTAACAGCCACTACTTTACTGCCTTTCAAATCCAGCTATAATTCCTGGCTCTCATTTACAAGCCATCCTTTAACCCAGGCCCTCACAAGGAGCCAAAGTGCCCTGACCAGCTCAGCTTTTCTGGCCACACGAATGTCTGAGATTCACAGTAGAGAAGAAAGGATTGTAAATACTGTCAGCGGTTCCTGCCTGAAAATTGCAAGTCCTGTGAAGTGTTGTCCAGTGCCAGCTCTGAGATTCCATCCAGGCCAGATGATCTAGACTGGTTCAGGAACCAAAATATGGGACACAGAGCAGGGAGCTTCGGGAGGAAGCACTGAGGGGGGAACTTGTAACTCACAAGGGAGGAAGCTCATGGCCCAGTAATACTTTAATCTGCAGGGTAAAATGGCTCTTTGGGAGGTGGTGGTGTCAAAACCTCCTCCCAGCCAAGCTTTCCCCGTGTCTGTGACACAGGTGGGTCCAGGCAAACAAAGTATTTAGAAAGATTATATTACAAAGATCTACTCCTTTATCTGTAATTCATGAGACACGGTGCAAAATGAGACACACTCTGCATTAAGTGTTTCAAGGGATACACAGATCCCAAAGGCCTTAGGATTGGGATCTGCCTTTGGGATTTCTTCTGCAAATGCTTCTGCACAGCTGATGCTCAGATGCAGAAAAAATACCACCACCAGCTTGTGTGGGCATTGGCACGTGGCCATGTCCTGCTGCAAGCACCTGAACCAAGGCAGGACTCATGTCCTGCAGGAAGGAGTAGCAGCAAGACAAAATGAGAATATCATAATTAGCAGCAGAGATAATAGATTTTACCATCCTGGGAAAAAAATCCCTTAAGCACTTAATAAGGGACATGAGATTTGAAGCTGCACTGAGGGAAATTTCAGATTATACAGAGCATTTAAAAACTGTAACGTGATTCAGGGGAATACTTCCACAGAGATTTTAAGCCTGTGTTGTCAAAAGGATAGAGCAGAATAGCTCTGAATCCACCTGCTGCCAGCCCTTTCCAGACCCCACGGTGGGAATGTCTGCCTGGAAAACAGCACAACTTACCTGGTTCAGCAAGGGCTGGGGAGAGGGGCCACGTGAGAGCCTGGGTGTCATCAGCCCATGTGCGACAGTGAACCCCTCCAGAGAGGCAGCTTACATGAAACAGAACTTGAGATACAAATAAAGGAAGGAGAAACACAACAGAATAAGCCAGCTCTGGACAAGCTGTTCTTTTTTCTTTACATGCCTCGCTACAATGTTACAACCTCGTGGGCATGAAAACCAAATCTCTGTGTGGGGGTGAGCCGAGCAGGATGTGTTTTGTGCAAGAAGCTACAGGAGAAAAGGGCTGGATGCCCACAGTGTCAGTTTATGACTTCTGAAGCACAAAATCTCTGCTTCAGCATAGGAATCATGTGTGGTGTTTGTTCTGTTGTGCTCAGTCTCTGTTTACCTTCTCTATTTATAAGCAGGAATATTTCATGCAGGTGTTTTGAAGATAAATGATACAAAGAAAAATATTAGAAGTGCAAAAATACTATTGCACTGGAAGCTGCAGATGTACTTTAGATAGCTGGAAGTGCCTGGAGTATTGGACAGGTGTCAAATAAATTGTAAGAAATAATATAATAGATTATTCCACATAAGCCAAAGTTTCATGGAAATGCAGTTTAGATAACAAAAAAAATCCTATCAGCTTGTCATTTATTGTGTGTGTGTGGGCTTGTAAATAACCATCCCTGCAAACCAAACCAAACCAAACCAAACCAAACCAAACCAAACCAAACCAAAGCAAACCACTTTGGGTATATTCCCAGGAGAATAACACTACGGAAAAAAATAACAGGAGCTTTATTTCAGCTCAGCAAACAAAAGGGGCTTCTAGTTGAATATATTCTGCATATGAGATGGTCACTGACTAACAGGGATGACAAACTGAAGCTTAAGGCAGGCAAAGATACCTGCAACTTAATGCATGTAATATATTCTAGGCCTTCACTGCAATAGGTAATGCCTTTGAGAGTCCTCAGGGGCACAGCTGTCCAGCTCCATCAATTTTTACACATAATGCAGGTAATCAGTAATTCAAATGTTATACTGAGCTCATAGAGACAGAATATATGAATGTAGTAACTCTTCTCACAGAAGCTCTACAGCTAGAAATAAGGAGATGTATTTATTTAAAATAGTAGAATCTTGTTTCATATTAAAATAAAATTTAAGAAAATCCATAATTCAGCACAAAGTGATTTGTGCATTTAAGTGAATGCTTACAATTCTAGAGCTCTGTGGGAAAGGCTTTTACTCAAAGAAATGGTGGAGATGGGAGCTGCAGTTGTGTGGGCACCTGTGGGATCAGAGCAAGATGAAGAAAATCCCTTTTATTGTGAGTTCTTGCAAATTTCCTCATGTAAATTACAGAGTTTATTCATACTCCACAGACTTTCTGGGCAGGCAGAGGAATGAAATATGCATTGCACTGTTTGTGCATGTTACCTAAACTCTTTCCTTCTCATTACAGGACTCAGCTCTACAAGAGGAGAAAATCTATTTCACTCTTCCTGTGTCCTGCTCGTGAATCTCAGATGGTACCGAGGCACAGTCCAGTAACTTCAACTCAGGCAAAAACTGAGAGGAGAAAAGGAAATCTTGGTATAGGTGAGTTCTTCCATCACCACTGTTTGATGCAGATACTTCCTTCTTTACACAGTTTCATTAACATAATATAATTATCCATGCTATATAATGAGCTTGCTACCTACAGCAATTCACTTAGAAATGACACAGAAAGGTTTTTTCCTGGGTCCATCAATGCTTCATATCATCATTAATGACCTGGGTGATAGCACATGGAATATGCTTATTGAATTTGGAGGTGACACCAAGCTGAGGAGCACTGAAAGTGCTTGGGAGAGTAGAATAAAAATCCAAAATGATTCTGACAAATTGCACTTATATCTTCAAAAAGAAAAAAAAAAAAAAAAGAAGAGATGCTATTCCAACAGTGTCATGCGCAAGATGTTCACTCAGTCAGGAATAACGGCTATAAAACCCAGAACAAGTTGCAGCTCTACAGAAAATCTGCAGGAAAGGCTCCGTGGGCTCTCGCTCATCACGGGAGGAACACGAGCCACCAGTGTCACCCAGCTGCCACAAAGGCAGGCGCCCTTCTCCGGCAGGAAAACCCAGCAGCAGCCAGGAGAGCCTGTCCTCCCAGTTAGCAAGGGCTCAGCTTCAGTACCCTGGGGTTTGTTCTGGCACTGCGTGTACAGGAAATGGGGACAGTTTAGGAGGGATCCAAAACAGATCAAAAGCAGTTACCAAGGATCAGCACGAGACTCCCCCAACAGGAGAAGCTTAGGCACACTGGGCTTGTTAAACTCTCGGAATTGAGAAGTGAATCACAGAATTACAGATCACAGAGTACCCTGAGCTAGAAGGGACCCACAAGGCTGACTGAATCCAGCTCCTGGCCCTGCACAGACACCCCAACAATCCCACCTTGTGCATCCCTGAGAGCGTTGTCCAAACACTCCTGGAGCTCTGGCAGCCTTGGGGCCGTGCCCATTCCCTGGGGAACCTGGTCAGTGCCCCAGCACCCTCTGGGGGAAGAACATTTTCCTTGAGAGGTCTTCAGAGCCTTCAGGAGGAGCTGATGTGTCAGGAATGACCAAACGAATACTGCCTTAGAGCAATGATGTGGACCAGGTGATTTCTTAAATCCATTGCACTTCCATGAACTGAGAAGGTTTATAAAGCAATGACTTGTCCAGCTCTA
Organism: Oriolus oriolus; assembly: GCA_013400235.1. Taxonomy (NCBI): domain Eukaryota; kingdom Metazoa; phylum Chordata; class Aves; order Passeriformes; family Corvidae; genus Oriolus; species Oriolus oriolus. The sequence goes on from VXBT01002864.1 coordinate 339,171, forward strand.
ACTGATAGAACTGTGTTAAACAGAGCAAAGGGACTTTTTAACTCTTATTCAGAGAGGTTTATATTTCTCTAAGAAGACTGGGTTAGATGGCAACCTCCAAGTAAAGCATTATTTATAAGGAGGCTCCAAAATACTGTCAGGGCTGAGACTCAAAGCTTTAAAGGTACTTCAGAAATCCTCACCCTAAGATTTTGGTGAGAATCCACTTCAGCTCCAGAGGATCTACAGATCAGAACACATGTTCTTAAACTCTGTCTATTCTCCACGTTCTAAAAAACCTCAGCACTGAAGTTAAACTTGTTTTAGATTTCAATTAAAAATATTTTAAAAATTAAAATAAAATAAGCCCCTAAAATAGCTCCACTGTTGTATTGTATCTCTACTGGTTAAAGTGGAAACTAAATGTCAGAAGTTTCTGCAAAAGATGATGTCCTCCATATTGACTAAAACTCTGTAATTTCTTTCCTTAGGGATTAAGTGCAACATTAGAGAAATGAATCATATGGACATGGTTTAGTAGTGGCCTTGGCGCATGATCTTAAAGGGCTTTTCCAACCTAAATGATTCTACACTTACTGCACCTCTAAATATTTTTCTGTTTCTTGATATTTTGATTAAGCTGACTGGTTTACACATTTCATATGAGGGTGGTTTTTTAATTCCCAGTACGTGAAATGTTGTTTCAGCTTTATAAACTGTCAAGAAAAACTTAACTATACACAGAATTTACTCCGTTAGTCTTGACATGATGTTATCTAAACTGGTATTCTCTAAAATTCCAATAGAAAATAAGCACATTGCAAGAAAGAAAATATATTTTTAAAGTCTCCTGTAGTTGCCAAACTACTCTATTCTGTTTTGCAGAGAAACATCTGGAAAATCTACTTCATAACGAAAAGTAAGGAGTGTGATATATGGTATATAGCAAAAGTAGATTTTTTTTTTTCAATTCCTGCAGTTGTTAGGCTAGAAATAAACCATGGAAATGGTTATAGGGGAAATTTCACTGTATATATAAAAGCAATTATTTATATTTAATATTGTGCTACAGACACAGCAGTTAGAGTGCAATAGCCATCGTAACATCCACCATTGCTCCAGGTTTTGATGGGGCCTCTTAGGTAATGTCGCATTTGCAATCTCTGAACACAGCACACAGGGAAAATCCAGTCAGCAGGAAAAAATGAGGATGTGAATGTGCTTGTGAGCCATCCAAGGAACTGCCCTTGACAAGCACAAAGGAAAGCCAAACACCTGTCTGCCTATTATCCACTACCAATCTCTTTTAATATCAAACACCTTTGCATTTCAATGGGTACTTCAGTCTGTAAAGCACTGAAAGAGAACAAACACTCCCAAACTACTACATTTTGTAAATGTCACATGATCATGTTTTAAAACCAGACCAGCAAAGGGGAAACCAGCGATTTGGGTTTGGGCTCATAAATTAAAGATCTTATTCTAAATCAATATTTTATTTTATCTGATCATCAACATGAGATTTTACAAACTAGAAGAAAATCACCACTATTTTTTTTAAATTATTGAGTTACCGCATGTTTCAAGAATACCTGCTCATATGACTGAAACAGAAGTTTTAAGGAAGAATATTTTTATGAGGGTGTGTCTTGATTTTGGCTGGGATAGAGTTAATTTTCTAGAGTTTTGGAGTTAGGATGAGAATGCTGTGGATAACACGCTGATGTTTTAGTTACTGCTCAGCAGTGCTTTCCAGTGTCTCATGCTCTGAAAGAGACCAAACACATAAAAAACTGGGAGTGAGCATGGCCAGGACAGCTGACCAGAGATGGCCAAAGGGATATTCCATGCCATGGGACATCATCCCAGTGAATGAACTGGGGGGAGTTGGCTAGAGGGGCCAATCACTGCTCGGGGATGGGCTGGGCATCGGTCAGTGGGTGACAAGCAATTGCACTGTGCATCACTTGCTTTGCCTATTATTATTATTATTATTACTATTATCTCTTCATTTGCTGCCCTAATAAACTGTCTTTACCTCAACCCACAAAGTTTATATTTTTCCCCAATTCTCTTTCCTATCCCAGCCAGCGGGAGTGGGGAAGGGGACAGCGAGCGGCCATGTAGTGCTCAGTTTCTGGCTGGGGTTAAACCCCAACAGCCCTTTGGTGACTGTTTTTCCTTGCAGGTCGAGGTGGATTTTCCATCCCACTTCCTCATGTCCTCTCTTTGGTTATATGGGGCAGCCTATTAATGTTGTGAATGTTCATCCTCTCTCCTGAGCAAAGGAATTTTTACTCCCAATAGCTGAGATACAGGTGGGGAGTAAGTTGAGATCAGGACGGAGTGGTGAGGCCCTGGCACAGGGTGCCCAGAGAAGCTATGGCTGCCTCCATCCCTGGAAGTGTCCAAGGCCAGGCTGGACAGGGGTAAGAGCAATCTGGGATAGTGGAAGGTGTCCCTGCCCATGGCAGAACAAGATGGACTTTAAGGTCCCTTCCAACTCAAACCGTTCTGTGACTCCATGATGTGCAGTGATAAGCAATATCTGGATTATTCGTGAGCAAGGACTTGCAGGAAGCAATGGTATTTACTACCCCTCTCATAAATACTCTGCTCACCCCAAGAGCTGTAGGATTTGAACGGCTTTTACCAGCAGTTAACTCAATGCTCTGTTGTGCTCTGTATTTTAGTCAGAAATAACTGGCAATGACCTTCCCCAAAGCACGAGATCTTCAGGATACATTTCTAAACCACATTTTCACTAATGCAGGTGGCATTCAGAGGGTATAGTTTGGGTGCAGGGAAAGATCCACAAATGTATGCTCTGCATTCCCTAATAGGAGCAACAAGGTCTTTCCAATACTGGAACAGAATTTTTGATGAAGTGCCTGCTGGCGAATTTGAAATACTAGCCTGGGGGCCTCGATGAGACATAATTCATTCCAGAACAAATCCAGCTTCTACATCCATTCCTCTAAAGTCATTATTGACCCAAGGGAAAATGCTGGCCTTAAGCAAGTTTTAATAAAGACTCTGGTGGAGTCGTTTCTGCAGCACTAAATGCGATAATGAGAAACAAGCCACTTAGCTGCAATAGACCCAGGACCTGTATATAACCCGAAAGTCAGTTTTCTGAGGTTCTTGGGATTCCTTCCAAAAATGAAACAGGCATCCAAAAGAGATTTAATTTCCTTGCTCACTAATTTGTTACATAAAAATCAGTCAGGCTTAAATGGACCAATATTCTGCTTGTCCTGTATGAGTGTAATTTATTTTAATACTGTTTCTGTGAAGTAAAAATATCCATAGACTAATAAAGTCTGGGTTGAAAATCAAGGTTTTTACTAAACCAATAAAAGTGTGAACATATAAATCTGGCTTTAAACATTGCTCTACTTCAGAACTATTCTTCAGTTTATTTTAAAGAAGAAATGTTTGCATCTGTGACCGTAAGACCTAGTATGAAATAGAAAAATCTCCTACAGACTCTGGCAGATTGAAAGTTTCTTATGGGATTACAGAAAATTTTCTATGGATGAAGTAGGTAAAAAACTCCTGATAAGTAGCATGTATTCTTTTTAAGTTAGATTTGTGGTTATTAAAAAAAAAAGCAAAACTGTCCTTCACTCTGTCCCATACTAACCATCAGCCTCAAAATAAAACCTTGTTAGACACAGTGGAAGTGATATGAAAATTAAACTACAGTCTTGATAGAGAGAGATACAGAAAGGACCCTTTGTGTGACTGTTACGATCCTTAGTCTCCATCCCAGGCAGAGCAAGCACAATCTTTTGTGCCTGTGGTTGATGTCTGGCATTCACTCACAGAGAGATGCTTTGTTTTATGGCTTCAAATTCGACAGGCAAGTACTGAAGTTGTGAAAGTCAGCAGAGGAAAAACCAGAAATAGGCTCCTCTCAACTGGTGCTTTGGTAATACAATTGATGGGGGGGGAAATAAGAGCACAATGAAGAGAGGCTGAGTGTGGCAGAGCTTTGGGCAGGAGGGAAATATTGGAAAATATTCCCATGGCTAAACCACGCAGTGAACCCCAGGGCCTACTCCTGCCCTCACCCAAAACAAGCTCTATCCTGGTATATCATTATGAAGTTCACAAATTTACCAATTTTTACATAGCAAAATCACAGCAAAAATAAATAATACAGCATTAATCAGGGGGAGATACACTTCATAGCCAGGCCATCAAACTTAAAGCAAGCGTGCTGTATGTGCAGCCAACCCCTTCCTTTATTTCACATAAAAAGAAGTTTGGGGTACTAATCCTTTCTATGAAAACTCCTAAAATATTTTCTAAAGTTCTGGGGAAATCAGTGTGTGCTTTATGATCCAGGAGGATTGGATATTAGAGGCCTTTTTTTAATCATCTTCCTTTTTGGTACTGTTTGAGTTGAAATCAGATACTATGTGGTAATTTCAATAAAAGTAATATTGATAAGTAATAATCATGTTTCTGTGAAACTTGTAGCTATTTACATGGACAAGATGCAGCGGGGGGTGGGCAAGAGCACAGAAAATATTACTGGTTTGAATGGAGATGGAATGTCAGAAAGACTGGAGTTGCCATCTACTGGAATGTGCAACGAATGACAACTGCCATGCAAAAATCCTGTATTTCAAGCATTAGTCACAGTAACAGTGCAGGTACGTCGCAATGGCTCCAGAACAAAAAACACACATGCAAACACAATTAAATATGATAAAGTAAATCTCCAATGACAAAGAATTATTCTCCACTCAGCTCTTGAGAAGTCAGAAGATGCACAAGGAGGCTGTGTCAAACCAATCTTATTTGCCTGCGTCTTTTATCCACATTCAGCAACAGATTATATTTATCACTCCTCATCAGAACACTGATAATTGCACTCGCCAGCTTCAAAAGCACAAAACAATGTCAGAATCTGAAAAGGAGAGAATTGTCAGTTCTTCAAATGTGGGCTTCTAATCACCACTGCATTTTTAAACCACCACTTTTTAACACAGGACAATATTAAGGAATATCTTCAGTTGATGAAACACAGAAAAACAACACAAATCTTCTTAGAGCTGCTTATCATCAAAGACAGTAACTCCATATTAATTTTGCTGTTCCAATAATGTATTGTAAGTTCATACCAGAAAAAAATTTATTCAAGTATTCACTCTTGTGCTTGTAGATGATCTAAAGCAGAATTTTTGTTCCCTATATCCAGGTCTTGCAAAAGACCAATTACTTAGATAAGAAAGTTCATACAGCAAGCGTTTACAGCTAGACAGGCAGACAAACCAGACCTCTGCAGGGCAGTTCAGAGGAGAAAAGAAAGCAAAAATGTCCTGAAAGTGCTGTGACTGAAATGACACCAAATGAGGAGGAGACTTGATGCTGATAGCAGCTGCAGCCTGTAAATTCAAGGTATTGGCAGACATCAGCAGATCACGTCCCACCTCACAAGACCAAACCTATACACCAGGATTTTCTGCAAGCAGTTTAGCATTTTCTCGTGTTTAGTGAAGATGTTTATTAGTCCTTTACTAAATGGAGAGTATGAAGTGACTGGAGAGAAGTATCTGACATGTGAACTGTGTTATTATGATTAATGGAGTTCATACATAAAGGGTTATTTCTCTGGAAAACGTCAGATTGAATAATTACTGGAATTACTCCCAAAGGGCTTTAGAAAATGTTCTGCCCAGTTTCAAGTCACGTTCTTATCAGAGTTTTCTTTTGACTAGAGGGTGATCTTCAATTGCAGTTTTAAGTAAAACAAGTACTGTAAGCAATTCATTAAACATTATGAAAAATGATGTATTTCTCTAACAGTCCTTGAAAGTAGCTTTTACTTTTTCCCCTCATCTCTAGGCAATATAGCAAAGCCAAATCAATAAATAAAATGGTTTTCTTCTGCCTTTGAAACAAAAAGCCCACTGTCCCTGTTTCCCTGCACCAGATTAGGTACAGAATATCCTAGAACTGATATATTGTAATATTACTGGCAATATTATTTAGATAAGTAGGGAACAGATGATAGCATTATTTGGTCTCTTGGATTTCTTAAATTTAATCAGTATTTAATGGATACAACAGTGCCAGCAAATCCAGACAATCAGAGAACACAGCTCAGAAGCCTCTGAATGTGTTTCAGGGAAGTATCCCAAGGTCAGCACTACTTTGCAGTGCTGCAGATGCTTCCAACAGGCTCCAGAGTCCTGCAGAGTGAGGGCCAAGGAAAAGCAGTACAGATAAAAGGATAAATGCTTTCAGAACTGATTATCTTTGGACTGAAGGTAAAGAAGCCAATACCACCCAACTTCATCCTGCTGGCACTAGGGAAGCTTCTTCCCACTACGTTTTCAGTGTCTTACGCTGCTCATTGCTTTCATGACCCTCGTGGGAACAGATGCAAGTGAGTTCTGCTGACCTGATGTCAGTGCATGGTCCAAGCTCAGCGGCAAAATAGGCTGCAGAAACCTCATTGTACAGATGCCATACCTGGGAGCACTGCAGTACACTGAATTCTTGCCCAACACTTGTTGCCTTGAACACCAGAACTGTGTTGATTATTGTAATATTCATTATGGTTACAGCACTGCTTGTATGGAGCCAGGATGGGAGAGCTGGGGGTGTTCAGCCTGGAGAAGAAAAGGAGCCAGGGAGTCCTTAGAGCCCCTTTACCTAAAGGGTAAACTTTACCAGAAGTGCTGGAGAGGGACTTGGGACAAGAGCCGGGAGTGCCAGGACAAGGGGGAATGGCTTCCCACTGTGAGAGGGCAGGGATAGATGGGATATTGGGAAGAATAAATCCTTGGCTATGAGGGACAGGTTTTCCAGAGAAGCTGTGGCTGCCCCTGGATCCCTGGAAGCGTCCAAGGCCAGGCTGGATGGGGCTTGGAGCAACCTGGGATCGTGGAAGGTGTCCCTGCCCACGGCAGGGGGTGGAACAAGATCTCTAAGGTCCTTTTCAACTCAAACTGTGCTGTGATTCTCTGATCAGGACATAGCAAAAGATAGTCCATGCTGGGCATCATGCAGGGACACAGGAAGAGACAGTCCCTGAAATTAAGAACTGGAAACAATAAAACCCAACAAAAATCAGTAACTCTAGATGTAGGAAGAAATAGGGCACAAAACAAGCAAAAAATGAGATACAATTAAAAGAAGTGAGGGTCTGGACCTGCTTCCAGGATTGATTTTTGGCATGTCTGGCACTCACTGTTATGGGTTGCTTAATCACCTTTTGTCCCCTACCTGCCATGGGTACACAACAACCCCAGCCAGCGTTCAGAGACCACACCAAGCATGAAGGGGGGATCATTCAGGAGTTTCACACCAATAGTTTCCCAAATTTTTAGGATTGCTGCCAGAACATTACTGATGCAATCATGAAAAGTGGTTATTTGTCCACAGCCATGCGTGTATCACACAACATCTACTTAGAACACATAAACACCTTTTCATAGACAAAAATATCTGAATAATGGGGAGAAAACTACAATATATCTTGAGCCACAGGCATTGCACAGATACTGACCTTTGGTTTTGATTTAGAAGCTCTAACTAATAAAGTTTGGCTTTGCACCAAATCTGAAGAAGAAAATCAAGCACACACTTGTCAAATCATAATTAATTTGCACTACAAAAAAAGAGCAGAACTAAGCCAAGCATTCTTTAAAAATGGTCTCTAGAATTCAAAACACTCAGTAAAATGTCCTATATCTTGAAAAACAGGATGATATTTTCCTGCCTTTTCAAGTTGATTACGCATCTTTCCACTCATTTAAAATATAAATTGAGTCTTAGGAAACAATAAGCTTTTCATTTTACGGGAATATTAAAGATTCAAAATTACAGCAGTAGGAGAGGGAATGTGATTATGAAACACAGCTGAAGTGAACCGTAAAGCTTTGTTACTGTTTGCCCCCCAAATCTGCTGTTTCACCTTTAAAAACATATTCAATGGCAGGGTAATTTAGATTCCTACTACTGTACAGATTTTGAGAATGTACTTGGCATATTCTTTCTAAAACCTTGGTAAATTCAGGATCTTTGGATACGTAATTAGAATTTGCTGTGTCTTTCTATATATTTATTAAGAGTAACGGAGTAACACAAACTTGTGATTACTTTGTACATTTCTTCCTTATAAGACCTTTGTATATTTCTTCCTTATTTTCCTTAAGAAAAATCCTCAAAATACATTGAAAGAAAACCAACCAAGAGTCAGGAATGCATATTTCAAAGACTGCCATTGGACCTCACAAAATTAAATTAGCTTTTGAGCAAAGCTGAGTTTCTAAGATTACACATACACCACACACAAACCTCCTCCACCATATGAAACTCTTCAGTAATGCCTTGAGTATTTTTAAGTTGGTTTAAAAAAAAGAAGGTCAGGTTATTCTTTTTTTTAGAAGGCATGACTATCTTTTGTTATGCCTTTAAATATGTCCTTCTGAGACTCCTGACCCATGATTATTTCTCTTAGACATTACATCAGTTGCAAATAAAACATAATGAAACCATAAATATTGCAGGTAGTCAACAAACCCTCGCCTTGTTGCAAAAATCACAATGACTTCTATCTGAAATATGAGTCTTCAACCTGGTTTCTGCATTATTAATTCTGTCTATGAGCTAATGATCCAGAGGCCCTCTAATCTCCCTGTAAGATGCAATACACATGCAACCAGGACTTCAGCGCATTTTATCCTGAGTTTTCCCTTCAGAATACGGATATCATCAGAGCAGGAGGATGAAAACATGGAAAAGCTGCCTTCCTTGTCTGCCACAATTCACCAAGAAGCACATACAACTGAGAACTCTACAGCCTGCCAAAGGTGTCATTGCCTGTTCCCATGGGTGCCCTGCTCAATCCGACATCTACTTCCGCGATTACATGACCCAGCCTCTGTTGTTCAGGTCTTCAGTAAATCCAGGAGCCAGATCTAAGAACATTCCAAAATATATTATTTACAGGTAACGTTTTCCAAAAAGCAGAGTTTCTCTGCAGAACAGCCCCTTTGCATGTAGTGATGGGACAAAGGGGGACTGGGTTCAAACTGAAAAAGAGCAGGTTTATGTTAAAGAAGAAATTCTTCCCTGTGAGGGTGGTGGGGCCCTAGCTCAGGGCGCCCAGAGAAGCTGTGGCTGCCTTATCCTTGGAAGTGTCCAAGGCCAGGTTGGACGGGGCTTGGAGCAACCTGGGATAGTGGAAGGTGTCCCTGCTCGTGGCAGGGGGGGGAATGAGATGATCTTAAAGGTCCCTTCCAACCCAAACCATTCTCCAATACTATGATTCTATTTTTCTTTGAAGTCAATTCAAATGGTGTCCTACGTGATAGGACTCAATAAACGTCTTTATTCAATTTCAAAATACCAGCACCAACTTCCTAACTAACCCATATCTCTAGAAATAATGTATCCACAAAGGCCAGCATGAAGTTTCTTTGTCTTCTCTGGTTGTGCTTTAAAACACATTTGGAAACGAGCACAAGAAATGGATTAGGAACAACTGGTTGTCTAATGCTGAGAACAGATTTTCTGCTCTGGGAAAATTTTCCAAGAGCAGTTCATCCACTTGTAAAAAGACTTTCCGGAAGACTGCCAGGAACAGCTTTTAACTTGTTCATCCTTGCTTCTAATAACTGATTGCATAAATTCCTCCCAATTCTCCCTACATCCTGCACCTTGGAAATCTAAAAAGTGTTCACTGCCCCTCAGGTTATGCCATTGGTAAAAAGAATGAAGTGTTTGGCACCAGAAGGGCCATTCCAGTGTATTACCAATGACTTTTCTGCTTTCTGCAACCCCAGGTGAGACCTCACAACTTCCCAAGCAACGCAAGTTATTCTGGAAAAGGACACAAAATGCTGGTAAAACATGGGCTTACGATGGTTTTAGGGCCATAACCAGGTTTGGCTACAGGAGGGATTCTTCACAGTGCTGAACAATCCTGCTATTCTCTCACTTCATCCAACCTCTTGATAAGTCTGAGTAAATACACCAACAACCAACCAACCAACCAGCCAATCAACCAACCCCAGGTGCAATGGTGTCAGCATCTGGGAGTAGCTACATTCATGGAAGAACAGAACCTTTCAGTCAAAACAAGTCCCAAAGTACAAACAAAAGACTGTTTAGCACCAGACGTTATCAAAAAATAACCCTCACAGATGAACTATCAACAGCAGCAGAGGGCACAGCAGATGTATCCAAGTGTGTGGATAAGCTGTGGCCCTCTTTGCTTTTAAGATAATTGGAAATTAATTACAGTTCATTTGCTGGCACCTCCAGAAATGCTTGGGAAGATCTTGAGATAAACCTTTGTGGAGTGTCTCGCTTAGCACTTCTGAAGGTGGAACTAATTGATCTCCAATCAAATATGACCAACTCAAACCTTCACACTTGCTAATAACTGTACTCCACACGTGCTTCCTCCATGACCTCATAGGACACTTCTAGTGAAATGAATTAGCAAGGGTTATTTAAACCCCAAGGTTTAAATTTTCACTTTTCCAGTTCCACCAACCTGGAAACTTGACAGTAACACTCCAGCCTTTGCCTAGCCAGGATGTTCCATGATCTTCATGTGTTGATTAATCACAAAAGGATAATTTCACTTGTTGTCTGTTTCCCATTACCCCTGGACATTCAGACCAGTAACACTGTCAGGAGTTTTGGCATCATGTCCAGAAATCCATAGGTATTTTCACAGATACTTAAGAGAGTTGGTCATTTTTTCAGCTTATTCAAGTACTCTATCAGTAATGGACGGAGGACAAAGATACTTCATTTTACTCTGGATATGCTGTCACACAGAATCACCAGGTTGGAAGAGACCTTCAAGGTCACCGAGTCCAACCCATACCCTAATACCACCTCAACTAAACCATGGCACTGAGTGACACATTCCATCTTTTTTTAAACACATCCAGGGATGGTGACTCCACCATCCCCCCAGGCAGACGATTCCAGAACTTTATCACTCTTTCAGTAAAAAATGAAAAATTTCCTAAAATTTGACATTTCTGCACTGCTCCAACAATTCTGTACACGGGCCTCTTCTGTGAGTGACCTTCTAGAGCTGCTCATGACCACCTGCAAGTGAATGTGGATGGATGAGGATGGAATGACTGCAATGAGACAGAAAAATGTTTATCACCTTGTCAAAAACAATAAGGCAATTTACATAAGAATATCTATGATTTAAAGGTAGCCACAAATCCAATGTGTCTGTCAGGCACTGTAATTATTTAATGACATCTGGAGTCACCAGGAATATTTTGGTCAAAATCTTGTATAATGTTACTCATTTTTATATCTGCTAAAACAAACATGCTATAGAACTAGACTTCTTATCAGCTGAAATCCTAAATTTTATACAGAAGGGGCAGCCAATAAATGCTCAGGATGACCAAGACAGAAATATAAGAGGAATAACAGATTTAGTTTGTTTTACTTTAAGTCACGTCTTTTTCCCTCTTTTCTGTTTTTAAATGTTTCTTTTATACAAAATGCCACGGTTCAGCACACTTGAAAATTAAAGACTACCAAAGATCAAGGTTTGAGTCCTTCCATTCATGAAAGGAAATTAAAATCATCACTAAGAGCACCACTTTTTATTATTCTGATATAAACCACTCAGAAAATGCTAAAAGGAAGAAGTATACTCAGTGCTTAATATATTGTTTTGCCTTTTCATATTTTGTTGGTGAATTTATTAAAAGATGTGTATATGAAGAGTTAGACATCAGTAGCCACATTCTGATCTCATGCACTCTGTCCCAACCCCATCTGCCCTGGATTGCAAATTAAGTTAAAGGAAATATCCAGGCATAAACAGTAAAGGAATACCCAAGGGATTAGCAAGAATGAAATTATTCTGAGGCCAGTTAAATTATATAGGACATTTAATGGTTGGACTGGATGATCTTAGAGGTCTTTTCCCATCTTGATGATTCTATGATTAATCTGAAGACAATATTAAAAATGTGTAGCCCAAATACATTGAAAGGTGCTTTTCTTCTTCAGCTTGAACAATTTTGACCATCACTGCCACTGAATTACACTTTTCATGGCTACAAGAACTAGTGCCCAGCTAAACTTTCTAAAACTTTATTCATGTTCTTCTGTAACCTACTTTACATTGATTTAATCAAGCTCCTTTAAACACATACAAACTTAGTTTGCCATTCTTAAAATGTTTTATAATAGCACATTTAATAAAGCTAATTTAAATCTGCTAATTTATAGAGACTTGCCAGAGGCTTTGAAACTTCAGAAAATGTGTAAACTTAACAGTTTGGCTGTGATAACAGCTCAGACAGTGGAAATTAAGCCCTTTGCATTACAATCATCTTCAAAGTGAATTCCTGGTTTATTGCAAAAAGGGTACATTGCAAAAATAGAGTAGGACATCAATTTACAAAAGATGTTCCAGATGCCCCAGTTCTTGAATTTGGTCGCTACTGCGCCTCAACATCACAGCCTCAAACATACACTGAGGTCTGTCATTTTAAGAACTACCTGGATTCTTTTCCTACAACCAGATTTTGGACAGGAGCAGAGTTTCTCATTCAATAGCCCTCTGTCACAGCTTTGAGAGAGTGCACTTAGGGCCATTAATTCTGGGTACCTAATTCTGGTTGTCAGTCTTCCAGCTGCTGCTATATAGGTTTGCTACTGTCTGCTCTAATTCCTGCCTTTGAAAACCAAATGATAATGGATTATATATCAGTGTGGGAATAGGCACATTGGTTGGGATCCAAGCTGTATCCCAGGTGATAACAAGGAGAAGCACTGAAAAAAAATATTCAGCTCTTCGGTGATGTATCAGGGAGCTTCATCTGGAGGAATTCTTTATACATAGCATTTAAATGGAAACTAAGTGATCATTATCATCATCTGATTTGCAGAAAATGGCAGCTTTCCTTGAAGATATAATTGAAATTTTCAGGGCTACTGTTGCAGAGCTCTCCCAAAATTTTTACATGAGAGAAGGCATTAAGGCTTCCCCCATGAAGACTTGTAGGGCTGCAGATTTTTAAGGGACATAACCTCAGTGCTTTGAAGCTTTTTTCACTATCTGTTAAGCTCAAGTCATGCTTTAATTTTTTTTCCCTGCTAATTGCACAAAAATATTCATCAAGGCAATCTGGAATACATTCTTGGATGGGGTTTTTTAGTCTCTCCTGCTTCAATGCTCTTTCGTCGCTTCTGTCACTGCTTTCCTTCCTGCTTTTGTGTACCGAGAAACAGAATTAAGGTGTACTGCAACCAGTGGACACTTGCATAAACAGCCTGCTTTGAATAAAACAGCATGATCTGGGGAGAGGAAAACCATCTTCAGCTCTCCTGCCCAAATGCTAAAACATAGATGGGGTTCGTATACTATTAAAGCATCACATTTTTGCTTTGAGACCACTGAAATGCTGTGAAGAGCAGAAAAATATAAATAAACTGAACAGGGAGCACAAAAGCACATTGATCCCCAGGTTCTGAAACTGCAATTTAAGTGGTTTATATTTGTCATTTATTTAAGACTGTTTCTGGCAAATACGTTAGTAATGAATCTCCTTCACACATTTTTATTTTTATGCACGAGAGCTTTAAGTTTGCCAGGACTTCTGCAAAGCAACTTTTACTGCATCAAATTACTGCATTCCTTGATCTCTCCCAGCACACACTCACAGCAGCCACACTCACACACAATGATCAGCTCTGCAACAGACACCTCCAAAACAAGATATTTCTTTTAAATTAACACAGCTGTGAAAAAGAAAGCAAACACGGTGGTTTTGCCCTGTCCCTCCAGCATTTTGCATCCGATGTCCACTTAAAATCAGTATGATCTTCTGCAATCCTTGTATTTCCGTGTGGAACTTCTTCACTGGGAATTGATGCAGAATTGGGAGCTGTCAGCTCCGATCCCTCTCCCCAGCACACGGGCTCGAGACTCTATTTCATAATAGGAAAAGATGGCCAGCGTTTTCCTGACAGAAGTACCACACATTTTTCAGTCAGTAAAAATTACAGAGCTCACTGACGATGCATTTCCCATAGAGAACGAGGACTGCAAATTAGCCAGCAAAGATGATTTTTTTTTTTTTTGGTACATGAAACAAAAACCAGCACGATCTGAAAAACTTATTAACTAATGGGGTTTGAAACCCCCTCTTTGCATGCTGCCGACACGGTCACAGCAACCTATGCATTGATCTTATTCAAAAAGCACAGTAATCTCTATGCTGCTAGAATTTGAGTTTTGTGTGCCGTAGCATACACTGCAAAGAAAAAGGAAAAAAAAAAGCCTTTAGGAAAGGCATGTGCTGAACACAAAAAATATGCAGGATGGAAAAAGACCAAATGTAATTAAAGCTTATATGAAACGAGACATTCCTATTTGCAGAGCTCTGGCTGCATTTCTATGAGAAAGAATGCACAGAATTTCAAATCATGCTCTATTTAGACA
>VXBT01002864.1:353652-378936 GCA_013400235.1 Oriolus oriolus
ACCCCAAGACTCCAAAAGGCAAATCTCATCATCGGAATTAGAGAGAAAAAACAATCCAAAGAGACTGGTTTACATATTCCTTCCCAAACCAAGTAATCGAGTCTCTCCCTCTCCCGGCTAATAGCTTATAAATTCAGACTTTAAACAAAAGCACCCGAAAAAAAAAGAGGAAGAATCCTAATTCTCAAGCTTCCTACTTAGCACTGCCTCGCTTTTGATGATTTGTGCGGCTGTGTGTGCGTGCCTGTTTGAGAAATGGCGAGATAGGCTTAAAGTATTTTCCATTTCATCAAAGAGCATATATTACTTTCCTGGTTCGCTCCGATGTTGGTTTTATGCCCACCCCTTTTCAATCTGCCCATGTCTGAGATGCACAGTGCAGGCGTACAATCATGAGCAGCTTACGACACTCAGTGAACACTGGGTGCCTCTGCATGCTCTAGCAACATACTGCTCAGCTGAAGGGAAGGGATTCTTGCTGTCTCTCTCTGCTCTAAGCATCACCTAACAAGCAAAGCGAACAAAGAATGGGAAATAAAGCGACCCTTAGCCGGTCAGTGAATGAATGGTAACATCTCTCTGGAGTAAAGGTTGTGCCGGTCAATGGTCGTTGCAAATGATGGACATTAAACAGATTGACAAATCCTGTGGAGTCGTTAGTAAAGAGTTTGGAGTTTTTTTCACGCCACAGTGTTAACTGCAGAGGAAAGGACAGAGGGAGAAGGAGAAGATCAAGCTCATGTACATAGTTCTGAAACTTGCAGGTCCTAGGAGGCAGCTCAAAAGCTAGCTGGACAAGCCTTTCGCTCGTTGAGCAGAAGCGAAGTGAGACATTGTGAGCTTGCCAGCCTTGCACAACATTGAAAGGGACTGAATTTGTAGCACAGAGGGGTCTTTTTTAGCTCTGCATATAATTAGTCCAAACACAAAGGAAGCAACTGAATGGAGGTTGTCACTCTCTGGAAAAGGGTGGGTAAGACACTTTTTAATTAAATTCTTTCATGAAGAAAGATTTTTTTTTTTCCTTTGCTGCAGCATTTAACATGAACAAAATCACTATCATTTTACCTTTGAATGTCTGTGAACTTTAATGCTGCACAGCTCCTGCATGCTGTAAAGTGAAATATTTGCCTCTGTGTTTGTTCTGTTTGCTGTTTTGCTTTGGTTTTCGGGCTTTGTTTCGTTGGTTTGCCTTTTTTTTTTCCCTCCCTTAAATAAAATATGATGTAGAATTTGAAAAGATTCAATGGACATTCTCAAGCATATTTGGAAATATTCTTGCTAATGGATTTCCTTCTTATTGGTCTCTGTTTAAACTGGCTGCTGAGGAAGCCCCCGGGGTTGATATTGTGTACGCTGGGTATCTTTTCTAAAATGCTTCCAGCTGTGAATAGTGGGTGTCCACAGCTCTGTCGGTGTGAGGGCAGGCTTTTGTACTGTGAATCACTGAATCTCACAGAGATGCCTCGCAACCTGTCGGGCATGATGGGCTTGTCTCTGCGGTACAACAGCCTTTCAGAGCTGCATGATGGACAGTTCACAGGGTTAATGCAGCTCACGTGGCTCTATCTGGATCACAATCACATTTGCTCAGTGGAGGGGAATGCCTTTCAAAAATTGCGGCGAGTTAAAGAGCTCACCCTGAGTTCCAACAAAATAACCCAACTGCCCAACACCACTTTCCGCCCCATGCCAAACTTGCGCAGTGTGGATTTATCGTACAACAACCTACAGTCTTTGGAGCCTGACCTGTTCCACGGGCTGAGAAAACTGACAACTTTGCACATGCGGTCGAACGCCATCAAGTTCGTGCCAGTGAGAATTTTTCAGGACTGTCGCAGCCTGAAGTTTCTAGACATAGGATACAATCAGTTAAAGAGCCTGGCTCGAAACTCTTTTGCAGGCTTGTTCAAACTCACTGAGCTGCACCTCGAGCACAATGACTTGGTGAAAGTGAATTTAGCCCACTTTCCCAGGCTCATCTCCCTGCACTCCCTCTGCTTGCGAAGGAATAAAGTTACCATCGTAGTAAACACTTTGGACTGGATATGGCAACTCGAAAAGATGGATCTCTCCGGTAACGAAATCGAATACATCGAACCTCACGTTTTCGAAAGTGTACCTCATCTCAAATCCCTGCAGCTGGACTCCAACCGGCTGACCTACATCGACTCCCGAGTCCTAGACTCCTGGAAGTCCCTCACGAGCATCAGCCTTTCCGCCAACGCCTGGGATTGCAGCCGGAACGTCTGTGCCCTGGCCTCCTGGCTGAGCAACTTCCAGGGTCGCTACGACAGCAACCTGCTCTGTGCCACTCCCGAGTACGCCCAGGGCGAGGATGTTTTGGACGCCGTGTACGCCTTTCACTTGTGCGAGGACAACGCTGACCCCACGAGCGTCAACACCTTCTCCCCGGTGACCAACAACAGCGAGCAGACGCTCGGCTATGGCTCGGCCACCGCCACCTACGACGTGCCCGACGGCGACGAGGACCGGACCACGTACGCCGTCACCATCACCATGCCCGGCGAGAACTCCGAGAACGCCGTGCAGATTCACAAGGTGGTGACGGGCACCATGGCACTGATTTTTTCCTTCCTCATTGTGGTTTTGGTGTTGTACGTCTCCTGGAAGTGCTTCCCAGCCGGCTTAAGGCAACTAAGACAGTGCTTTGTCACACAGCGCAGGAAGCAGAAGCAAAAACAGACCATGCACCAAATGGCTGCCATGTCAGCCCAGGAGTATTACGTTGATTACAAACCCAACCACATTGAGGGAGCCCTGGTGATCATTAATGAGTACGGATCTTGTTCCTGTCACCAGCAGCCAGCGAGGGAATGCGAGGTGTGATTTTCCTTTGGGATTTAAACAGTGTGCAACCAAATAACAGCGTGCAGGCAGACAGTGGCACGGGGTGGGGGGGGTTGCTGGGCTTTGCTGGTGATTTCTGATGTGCACCTCTGCCCAAATTGTTTAAGAGGGGCTGTCCGAGAGACTTGATATTTTAGCTTTATCGTGTCTTAAAAACCTTCAGGACAGCCAATCTTAAGGTTTCATATGCTAATACTCCCTTTGAAGATCTGTCAATATTCAGGAATCTGAGAGTGTAAAAAAGGTACCAATTATTGATCTTTTGTAAACTAAGAAAACTGTTTAAAATAAAAAAAAATAGCATTTACAGTTTTTACAGACTGGTGTATATTACATGAACGGTCCCCTGTATACAAAATGCAACAGTTTAACCTCTCTCTTCATGCTGAGTGTTGAAATGAAAAGTCGAGGAGCAAAGAAGCCACATAAAATAGAAAGCTTAAAATTACCCAGGTGGCTTCCCATTGTAATTAGCACCCATTCACGTACATCATGTTGCTGAAGATATGAAGCATGACACTGGAATTCTACTTTTGTTAATGTGCTACCTGTAACTGGACGTCAGTACAACAAGGAGTCAGTGTACTTCAGAAAGGTTGAAGTTTTGACCGTGCCCCTAGGACAGGATTTCTGAGGATTTTTAAGTACAGCTCACTTGTTAGTTGCTGTAAGGTCCATAAAAACTGCATTACAACCCCTAGAAGTATTTTGTATCAAAACTGATCATATTGCAAAGACCCACTACAAAAAAAAAAAAAAACAACCAACAAAACCCAAACAAGTGAAACACTGCCAAAAAGTGCTCATCAGAATTTTCTTTAATACAAAAAAGACCAAAAAAAAAGTACTAAATTTAAGGGCTTTTACTTCCATTTCCCACTTTCATGCTTGTTTTGAGCTATGCCAAGAGCAAAGATCCCCTCGTTTTGTGCCCTGTGGTGCCACGGTGAAAAGAAGGAGCAAAAGCAATTATTTGGGTCTCAGTGGTGAAGCTCAAGAGCAAAACCACTGTCAGGGTAAGACAGAGAGTTTTCAGAGCACCCTTCCGGGTCCTGTGGCAAAGTGCTGGCAAAGCCCAGCTCGTGTCCCTCCCTTTCACCACCAGCCTTCACTAACAAAACAACCCCAAAAACCTCTGCAGAGGCTGGAGGCCGATGAACCCTCCTTACTAAGGGCTGAAAAATGGCATTGATGGATATAAGCAGTGATTCCTTGATGTAGAATTACACAGCTGTTTAATCTGACTGCCCTTAACTAAAGGCTTCCTTTCCTTGTATTTTGGGTTTTTCATTCCAGAATGTGAACAAGCAACCAATTGATCTTTTCACCAGCTCCTCTCACACTAATTGATGATGAGGGAGTTTTATAACATCAGGAAAAGCATCTTGAAATTTTCTTCCTACAGCATTACATGCAAATAAAATGTTATGGATAATGAAGTGGGTGACATTTCTATGTTTTGTACATGTTTCTCTATCCTCAGGTTACCACCTGAGATAAGAAACAATTCCAAAATCTTACATGGATTTAAATGCAACACAGGTTTTCTTCCTTTTTCATAGCATTAAAGTGCTACCTACTCTTACAAGGGTACAGCAGTCTTATAAAGCAGAAAACAGACACAGAAGAAGTAATTTGTTTTCTTGCATAGCAGGTTTTAGCCATTAATTTTAAATGTAAAGAGTGACATTTATATTTTTTTCCTGACTGACACTATTTTGAAGGAGTCAGAACTTATTTTCCTCTATTTGGTACATCTCATTCTGTATATTATTAAACATGGAAATAGCCTCTTAATCAAAATTTTTATTCAGTGAGACTATAATATCATCTGTGAAAGCAATGAGATTATGTACTGGGAGAGGAGAGTTTCACAGAAAATTTACTGAAAATCAGCTGCTTTTTCTCCTAAAGCCACTGCAAATTCACCCACAGCTTTCAAACAAGCAAGCACTGTTAAACCCAGGCTTTTCTCTCTTTAAACAAATGCACATTTCTCTCCCTGTGCCTCAAGCCCACAAGGGCCTGATCCCTTCTGAAACTCCCAAGTGACCTGAGGGGTTGAGTGTCCATGTACAAACCTAGCAGGGAGGACAGAGGGAAGGCAGAGAGCCCCTCATCTCTTTGGGTTCCTGATCATGTTTGAAGCAAAAGTACTTTATGCCATACAAACTGAGGGCCCAGCTATATTTATTTTCCCCATTAAACCCTTCTCTGAAATCAATAGGGAATTTAACTGTGAAAAATTGGCTCTCTAACTTTAGGCTGGGCTATGAGTTCCTCTAACCCCCAGGCAGCACTGCAGCCAGCAGGGCTGGTTACAGCCACTTGTCAGGAAGCTTCCAAAATCAACCAAGGTTGTTAAAATACTGTCTGCATATGGTAAAATGAAATATGAACTGTCTTTATTTCCATAATGACCCCCTGTTGCTATCAGGAAATGTGTTGGTGCAGTTGTGGTTTTGCCCCTGTGAACCTGAGACAAGCCTGATACCAACAAACAAGAATCCCGTGGTTGTATTTCCATGTATTTTTAGCATATTTGTGGGTTGTATTTGAAACACACGAGTGACTGCACCCCTCTGGAGTGATCCCTGCTGTTTATTGGTGTTAGCAACCTCCAGCTACGTTTGCAAAGACGTGAGCAATTCTGCCTCTGGAATTTATTCACCTCTGTGCTCCATGCATCTCGCGTTGACAGCCCAAGGAAACTGAACAGAGCATTTTTCTTTAAAGGTGCAGTGATTTCTTGAGTGAGAGCTGATTTGGGGTTTGCCTGTTGCCACTTCTCCTGCAGAGAGGTGATGGCCACCGATGACTTGCCACTCTGAGCAGGATGATGGATGGAGAGCACAACATTTATTAAAGGATATATTTCAAAATCCTCATGCAGAAACTGTTCCTAAGGGTAATCCCTTCTAGAGACAACCTCCCGGTGATCCCCAGAGGATTTCTGGAGATCCTGACACCCTCTGAATATTTATTGGAGAAAAGAGGGTGTCACTGCTGTTACACGGCATGAAGGCACTCCACAGGGTGCCCACATCCAGTCTGAAAGTCTACATGAAATATATGTGGGTAATAAAGAAATAAAAGAGCCTGTATGTCATTTCAATCCAGCTATTGCAAATCCACTTATTCATCCTGCTCCAGGCTACTTGCATTGGTGTATATGAGAGTTATTATATTTGTACTGCATTTAGAACAACTGTAGGGACAAATTTTCCCTAATTCTTTCTTCCAAATTTCATGTTCAACAACTGCCCAGAGATAAGTTATTCCCTCTCTTTTGATGCCCTTATTCTGGCTTATTAAATGGCTCCAAAATCAAAAGGAAGAAAGAAAGAAAAAAAGATGCTTTTGGGGTTAGTTGTGAACAGTGTTTTGTCCATGAAATGCTTGGGGAATATCAAAGGAAGGAAAATATTTTAAATATTCCCTTTTTGATGTTTCACTTAATAGGATTAACCTCCTTTTTATAATTAGGTAATTAACATTATTTTCTTTATATTTAACTGTCTTTTTGCACACAAGACGGTGAAAGGCAAGCAAAAGCACTACCTTTCCTGAAGCGGGTTAACAGTACCAGTGTTACAGATCTCTAATATGCATTCTCTTGCTGCTAACATCAATACCCACTCACAGTGCACCCAGTGCTGAAGGAACTGTTGCTGTGTATGCTTTGAATGTATATAAGGGATGATTTATTTTCCTTTCTGCCTTTTTTTCCCTTCCTTTCTGTACTACTTAAAAAAAAAATTGATATGAAACCACAGAATCAATGCAAATGTAACACATTCTGTTTCTGGCCTGAAAATATAAAATACAAAGAAATTCTGTGTTAAAGCTGCCAATTCCCTCCTTTGCCATGTCTGGGTGCTGCAGGGGGTGAGCCCAAGGGATGACCCGTTCCTTGTGGCCACAGAAGGGTGCTCTGTACCAGGCTGATACGGCCCCCTGCATACCTGTACCACAGAAAGCCCATGAACCTAAGGATATTTTTGTATGCTTTAATATATTCTGTATGTTTTTATGGCTAAGGCATTGAGAGGTAGTTGAAACGAGTCTATTTGATCATTTTCTTCAGTTCTGATAAAAAAAACCTAAACAACCCTCATTTGCTTTTGAGATGGACTGCATTTGTTCCTTGTGTGTGTCTCATTCTGCATTAACAGCAAAAGGACTCTCTGAGGCTCCCTCCCCTTCCTCCCCCCTTCAGCTTCTACAGTGGTATTCAGAATGGCAAAAAGGGAGTGCTTAATGAGGAAGCTTATTTCTAGTGCTATAATAACGATAGCAGTGATAATAATGAAATTAAGAGGAGACAAAAGATAAGAGGAAAGACTGGAGTAACCAAACCAGGGTGTTACTGGATTCCTTTTCCTTTCGCAAAGATGGTTAACCTAAAGAAGTAGCACAGATGAAAAACCAAGACTGAGGGTGGGTGGAGAAACCAGTTTTAAAAACTGTGCAAGCAGGGATGAAACAGCTTCTGCAAAGGAGGGTACAACACTAAATAGCTTCATTCAGCAGGAGAGAGAACAGGAAGGGGTGAAGGGACGGGATGAAAGGGAAGAAGTGCTGGTGAGAAGGCAAGGGGGCCACTGTGCACACATGGGAAATGAGATTTTTCCGTGCCTTCCCCTCCCACGTTCGGGCTGTGGCAAGGACAACAGCAGAGATTTAAGAAAGATGCCCAGCATCTCTCTCTCTCTCTCTCTCTCCCCCTGCCTTTTCCAGCAGTGCCGAGGAGGGAGGCGCAGTCGGACACGCTTCCCCAAACACACGTGCCCGCAGCCCCGTCATTTCCTCCGCCACCTCCCTGTTCCCCGGGAGCACAAAGTCCCCCTCATCCATCACTCTGCGTGCTCAACTCCTGCACTGTGCCGCTGCCACCAGTTTTTTTGGCTGGATTTCTCAGCTATCCTAGTCAGAGTTCAACACAGACTTGCTAGAAAATCGGACTTTTCTACCCAAAATACCTCTTTTATTTTTTTTTTTTTTAAAGAAACCCTCTTCTAGAGGGATGGGTGATCTTGAGCTACTGTGGATTCTCCTGCTAATTATATCTACTCTCGTAGTCAGCTTTCACATTCTCAGCTATAGTGACAAACACATCTGAGATGTTTTTGCTGTGTTCAATTTACCATTATGCACCAAGGTTATACTTTTCCTTGACCTACTCAACCCCGTCTAATATTAACAAATTGAGCATTTATGTGGGCTCCTTTCCAAGCATGAAGTTGATTAGGAATTTAGGGAATGCTGGTGATTTAAAGATTAACCTTTCATATAATTACTGACATAAACCAGAGCTATTAAGGCATTAGAAACAACTATTCAGAGCATATTCTACATTAAAAACCAAATCACATTCAGAGCCATGCGAAAGACTTTCCACACCAGCCAATTTTTTTTTTTTTTTAAGAGCAGAAGAAAAACCTGGTGAAAGGAAAGGAGTAAGCACAGCCTACCTCTTAAGTTATGTGGAGGAAAGCAAAGCTATAAAAATAATACAGAAACCAAGCAACAGTCTTCTGCTGGCAAGACACAGCTTGTAATTGGGTGGGTGGCTGTGAAGAGCCGAGATGAATGCTGCAGAGCACTGTAATTTTATTGCACTGTGTCTGCTCAAAAGAACATATTTGCAATGAAATCTGGATTTCCATGAGAACAGGGCAATTGTTTTGTTTTTTGTTATAAAGATCACGTCACTTGTTGGCATTCAGGCACAATTCCTGAGGCTTTAAAGCAATTACTGTTCGTACTCGCCTTTGCTGGGGTGATAGCTGGGGGAGACAGTCAAAGGGAAGAGGCTGTGCTGAAAGGAGTTTGAGTTTCAAGTCCCAGATTTGCATCACAAGAGAAGAAAGTCAGTTGAAAATAAACACCAGCTTTTCACCTTTTCCTCCATCTCTCCTCTTCCTAAAAATCCAAATATGCACATCACTTATAAAAATCAGAGATGGGTGGCAGTGGCTAAAGGATTAATATTATGTGCATCTGTGCTTGGCAAACAGCACCTACTATTCTGCTAAGGCACTTTTATTTTAAATCATTTCCCTGCTCTCGTGTTCTTCACATCCTCACCAGACACAGTAACTACTGCCAGAAAGATGTCTTTCAACACGGGTGCTATGGGAACATGACCAATTCCCTTCAATTTCTGAGCTAACAAAGACTAAATCCAATATTTCAAAGGCAATAGGTAAGTAGAAAAATCTACTTCATCACTGAATTATCATTTTTATCACAGCAGATTTCTGTGACTGACATGATTAGACACTAAGCCCAGTTGTTCATTTATTACCAACTCTAATCTGGCCCTTTTTGCTGATGTAGCTTTCTCCTAAGAGCAAAACAGAGCACAACACCACAGAGAGGGTTGAAAATTGTATTTTGGGTAAAACCTGAGATTTAAAACTATGCATGGACACATCACATTGATTTAAGAGCTGATCCAATGAAAAAAGTGCAGCTTAGGCATAGCAGATCTCCCTGCAGCAGCACACCTCTGTACCCTAGTGGTTACAGTCAGGTATGAGCAAACATCCTCCCGAGAGCTGGGGGCCTCAAACTGAAAACAGATTTCTGAACACCTTTCAAAATATATACTTTCCCTCCAATTTTTATTCCTTCTTACCCATTCTCACATTTTTCATTCCCAGAGCCTCGCAGGCAGGGTGAATCAAAAACAAGAGGGGGAGGAGGAAGAGGAAAACCCTGAAAATCCCAAACTAAGCTGCAAGAACAGTCCACAGCTATTGAATTCCTGAGGTTTTGAGTCTTTTTACAACTGTCAGCCAGTTTGAAACACGTCTGCTATCAACCTTCTTTGCAGGATGAGAGGTAAAGTGAGCTCCCAGGAGTAAACCTGGATCTGTCTCTGTGGTCCAGTGTCTCTCAGACAGCCTGGCTTGCTTAGAGAGCCTGGTAAATACTAAAGAATGTTAATAATAATGAGATAAACCATCTAGGGATTTTTTTTCCCCACCTTTTTTTTTTTCCTTTTTTTAAACTTGGCTCTATAATAAAGCTTATCTTGACAGAAAATTCTCTGATCCACATTATTTCCCAACACAATTTTTTTCCACAGCAAACAGAAATTTGTGGCTGCTGCTCAAAGGTTTGCAATCCCCATGCTAAAGAGGCCAATGCATGTCAAACGTTTACCTTAATTCCATGTAAATGTCACTCCTTATTGGACATTTTGTGTTTCTTTACCAGCAAATTCAGCTGCCTCCACCTTCACAAACCTTCCCGTTGCACCGTAACTCCCTTTCCAAACAGCCCAGAACCCACTGCTCCTGTCAGATCAAATTCCCAAACAACAACTGGATGCCATGAATTTATTATGTAATTGCTGTAGTCTAATAAATTGGATGTGCATCTTATGGCCTGAAAGATGAAGAACTCATGGAGACAGTGAACAAGCAGGAGGAATGCAGCTGACATTCTCTCTCTGGGAAAACCCACAAAACAAAAACCACTGTGTGGGGCAGTGCTTGAGGAAGGTGGAAGGCACAGAGCACCAGCTGAAAAAAAAGAGTGAATTACATGGGATAGAGAAAATCACTGCTGAAAAATAGAGGGGATCATTGTAAAGGGGACAGTGCCCACAACAGATTAATCAGAAAGAGATTTAGGTGATAACCAACACAGCTGATCCTCACCAGGGGATACCAAAGCTCTGTGGTGATATTTGATGACAAAATGAGCCTGTACAAACCTACACCTGCAGTGAGAAACAGAAATCCACAAAGTCCCAGGGAGCTGAACCCTGGGCTTATTCCTCTGTCCATCTTGGCTTTGTCATGATTGGCTTTTTGGTATATTTTGTAAATTTTTTGCTTTTTTATTGCTGTTATACACAGAACTGAGATTGTGCTTTTGCTTCATGGGGAATATGCTAAGCCAAAAGTTGGTTTTTTCGATGGGTGGCACTTCTAGACTGAAGCAAACCTTATTATATTGGTTTCTGTGTCTATTTCCCTGATTCTAGCAACTGCTGGGAATTACATTAGGTTATTCTAGCCGGCAGAATAAAGAACTCCCCTAAAAGTTCCCTGAGTAGTTTTATGAAATTACACTGAGTATCTTTCCTAATAAAAAGAGTTGAAAACTTCCCCTTCCCCCCTCCCGCCCCTCCCTGTTCTCTTTTCCCACCATGTAGGATGCTCCAGCCCCAATCTGTCATTTTTCATTAGCTCAGGAGTCAAGCTATGGCTGTTAATGAAAACTCTTAATGAGGATTTGGTGAATAAGTCCTGGAAAAATCAAACTCGAAACAAACACTAAAATCTGTGTCAGATCTATTGTTTATAGGTAATAGAAATTGGGAAATGAAGGAGTGTATAAAGCACTGGGGAATCCAAAACAACAAATCATATTTGGACTTCTGAAGAGCTTTTGACAAGATATTCAGTTTCCCATAAATAAGACAAGCTCCATTGTCATAGAAAACTAGGTAGGAACTCAAAAATACAGTGGCTCTTTTATTGAATACAGGGGAAAAATGGAGCACAGTGTGGTCCCAGGGCCGGGACTGCTGAATCATCTCAGCTATGATCAGGAAATAGATGGCATTTTTCAAATGACAGATTATTTATATTGTGAAAACTAATGAAAATCGTGAAGGTGTGCAAAGGGACTTCCAAAGGCTGAAGCTTATATAAGCTTTGATGGATGAAATTCTGAATTGTCAAATACAAAGCAAAAGACAAGATATAAGGGAAACTGTTCATCTGTGCCTCGGTGATGTAAGTTATAGGCAACAATTGGACAACTGTCTTCCACGGTATTCCATTAAAATCTTTGCCCAGCGTGCAGAGAGGGGGGGAAAAAGAGGAAAAAAGAGAAGTGGAATAACATCTGAAATGGAACAGCTCTCAAGAAATGAAATAGTGTGATATAAATCGCTCCTATGGCTTCAGCTAGAAAATTCTGTTAAGGCTAAGTTAGAAAAGGATCTAAGTGCAAGATAAGGATAAACTCCTGACAGGTAAAAGGATGAATGATTTGGGAAAGTTTGCGAGGAGAGAGGCAAAGAAACCGGACCCACAACTGCAGCACGAGAGCAAAACGTGGATCCACCCCCCCTCTAGTGGCCAGTCCCCACCGGCTGCTGCAGAAACCACCCAAACCACCGGATAGCGACTTTAAAACAAGCACACACACCCCCCTCGTTTTTTAACCCCCTTTCAATTTTATGTTGCTTCACCGCATATTATTATTTGCTATTCCTCATTAAACTGCCTGCTGCACTTCTGTGTTGTTTCTTGTCATTACTCAGGGCACAAGCTGTTGCACAGGTGGATTTTTTTTTTCCTACCTGCCTGCAAGAAGAGGATGCAGAGTGTGACAAGGGCCATGCACACCTTGGCATCAGCAACAATCATAAAATTAAAAAAATAACCTTTGGAACTCAGTGTACAAGACATCACCGATGCAAAGAAATAGGCATTAAAAAAAAGGAACAGTTCTACAGAAATGGGAACATGGAACTGATTTGGTACATATATCCCTAAAACTTTTTAGATTAAAAAAGATAATTTTTTAGGAACAGCATCTGGGACAGGGCATATCATGCAGCGTAAATGTGTTTTTTAAATTTCTTACTCACGGATCAGTCATTGATTTTCCATGTTTCCAATCAACCTGCACACCTGGGGAAACTGAGGCTGGGTGAAGCCTTCACATCCCCAAATTCTGAATGCACACAGGTTCTTCTTGGTCACCTACTCCTTCTGTCTTTAGGACATGCACTAAAACTGGACGAATCCCCATTTTTACCAATTTCTCCAAATAATTAATTATAACAGACCATTTTCTGCTGCAATTCTTTAACAATCTAGCCAAGAACACTTTGTGGACTGAAGAGAAGAGATGCTGAGCTGGGTGCACTGAGAGGGGCTGTGAGGACTGAGCAGGAGCTGAGCCCTGTTTCTCTTTGAGGTAACACCAAACACTTTGTTAGGACTGGGTGTTTTCTTAAACTTGCACATTCTACCCAAAAAAAGTAGAAGAAAACAGAAGAAACCTGGAGCAGAAGTGAACATCCTTCAGCTGCATCTATTACACCCTCAGGCTAATAAATTCCAGTGTACCAGGCTGTGCTTAGGAGTCACAAAAGGGACTTAAATTTGCCTCTTGTAAAAATCTTTCCATCACTTCAATTTTCTCAATCCCTGCTTCAAATGCCACCCTTGCCAGCGATTTTTAAGATTCAGGTAAATTTATGTATTTGATAGAGAGACAAATTAACCCTTTCTGCAGGTGATTTGCTAAGAAATTGCCTGAGAATGCATTTTTAATCGAGGCTTGTAACACACTATGCACTCTTGTATGCATTTTAATAATTAAAGCAGGGTGGCTGCCCTTCTATAAATTATTCTGAAATTACCTGTTGATTATCTAAGACGGTGCCTTATGGTATTCTATGGTGGCTCAGATGGAGTTCAGAACTCACACCCTTATTTTAATTTGAATAACTAATTCGTTCAACTTAAACTGAAGAATAAAACCACAAACAAGGCACATTTTGACTTAAATTTAAAGAACAAACCCATATTCAATGTGTCTTGATAATGTGAGCTTGTTAAAAATAGTTAGACAACAGATTATTCAAAAGATTTGTATATAATGATGTAAGCAATTTGCTCTTCCACTACCAAATTAATTCATTACTGGCTGTCATCAGGGCAAATTGACAGTCCATTCCTTACTGATGCAGTTCCAAGACAACTCTTTTATTCATACTATGCCCTCTTTCAAGAGAGATTAAAAAATGACAACGTAAGGAAGTGCACAGATAATTTTAAAAAATACCAAAAGGCACTCGAGCACTGTGGGGATGGGCACAAGTATCAGGAAAAGCTTCCAGGGAATCCTAAAGAAAGCTGAATCTCTGCTCGATATGGAAAGAAATCCAGGTGATCCATCCATGACGTCTGTTTTTCCATCAATATTACAAAGAATCCTACACATATTTCTGATACTTACAGGAAGGATTGTAAGTGAGAGATTTGGAGTATTTGGCTGAGCACCTCACACTGGGTGGGGATTTTGTAACCCATTGGGTTATGCAATAATACAACAATAAAGTTAGTTTTGTATAAGAAATTCATATTTTTATCCATACAACTTCTCCATCTTACTCTGTCAAATAATATTTTACTTCTTATACTCCTCCTTACAGCTGACAAAAGGAAAACCCTAATTTTTTATAAGGCCATGAGTTCTAGACAGTGAAAGAAAAGGGGCTTCTTCAGAATGACAGCCAAGTGTAACCTGTGATTTTTCCTGTATGTCATTGCTGCAGTAAATCAAATGACAGGTTCCAAACTAATTTGTCACTTATTAATTAACAATATCATTTTTTCATTCTAGATAATACATTTTATGGAATATCAGAAGCAGTTTTGATTATTAAAGTTATCTCAAAGGCTTTCCCCAATATCTGCCACGATTAAAAAAAAAAAACAACCAGAAAACATTCAATCATAATTTCAATGATAGATCATTTTTCCTTTCTATAAAATAAAATCTTAAAAGCCTTTAATTAAACTGAATGATAACTGAATTACTTTAACCACTCTAAGAATTAAAGATGTGGATGCTCTCTCCCCAGACACTGAAACTTGGCATGCCAATGATTTACCACAACAAAGAAAACTTTAAGAAAGCAAACTATTCTGAGCAGGCTTTTCATATTCACAAATAAGATTCCTCTTCAATAACTTCAATTATTTGTATTTTCAACTGCAAATTTTTACCTTTCTGTAGCGTTCATAGTGACAAGAAGGTGTCAGAAGCAGCCACATGCTCTGAATATCAGCAAAGAGTAAAACCTCAAAGCAAGGTCTGAGTTCTCTTTGGAATTCTCACTGCTTTTAGTGAAAAAAAAAAACAAACACCAAACCCTAAATGTTATGCTTATCACCTGCTTCAGCCCCCTGGTGTGCCTGACAAACCACTCACAGCACTAAACCAGCTGCAGCTTTACAATACAGATGATGTTCACCTGGACACATGAAGATTGTTTGCAGCCAACAAATAGTTTGAGCAATTTATTTTTCTTTTTAAATAGTTTTCCTATTTGCCTCTGCTTCAGGAGTTTTATCTAACCTATAGCTAACCTTGGATGAGTTTGTTTTCCCCTTCCAGGAGCTAAAAAGAGAACGTTTCTTTACGTTGCAAATATTATTTGCTAAGTCTCTTCTGTGTGTATTCTGTGCTTCCAGAGGATTAAAGAAGGAATTTTGTCACTGAAAGATTAGGAAAATAGATTTGCAGATGTAGCAATCTTGTAAAACCCTGAGCTCAGAAAAACATTTGCAATGCCACCAAGAAGGAAAAATCATTTCCCAAATTGTCCCAAGCGTCTTCCTCCAGAGATTAAAAGGACAATGATGCACCTCCTACGTGACTCTTTTCAACCGCTTGTAGGAACAGGCCAGCTCCCATTCCCTTCCCGTGATTAGGCTCAGGATTATTTCACGCCTGTCTCTTGGTTGCTATATTTTTCATGTTAGGCATTTTTTGCAAGGTGAACACAAGTTATTTTATTCAGAGGTGTGAAAAAAAAAAAAAAAAGGAAGAACTGGTCCTTGCTGCATTAGTCAGGTTTCCATCACTACGAAGTAAAGCATCAATTGGGATGAAAACTCTAGAAATCATATTTTTTTTTAATTCTTGCCAACTACATAATTACGCCTCAAATGATTCTGTGCCAGGTGGTTTGGCTAACAGATGGAATGGTATATTTGTTCACTCTTCGTAAACCAAGCTCCTTTCAAAAGCTGTGAGCCAGAAGTATCTACATTATTGATTGACGTTTATATGCCTAATAATTAATTAAACTCTGGCTACAAATTGCAGTGACTCCTGTGAGCACATTAAAAAAAAATCATATAGAAAAGACGTGATTGTGTCTTTCAAGTAACATTTTTAAATCACGGCAGATAAAAATATTGGTGTGAAGTGATGCGCTACAGACAAAAGAGCTTTGGTACGAAGCATCTTAGAAATGTCTTAAGCAGGACACTCTACACAGCAGGGCTGAGGGGCTGAGAGACCCTCAGAAAGTTCAGCAAGGCCAAGTGTAGGGTGCTGCCCCAGAATGTGACAATCCCAGGCACAAACACAAGGCTGAGAGGAGAATGGATGGAGAGCAGCCCTGAGGAGAAGGATTTGAGGGTGCTGGGGGACGAGAGCTGCACATGCCCCAGCCCAGAAAGCCCCCATGTGCCCTGGGCTGATCCCCCAGCGAGGGCAGCAGGGGAGGGGGATTCTGCCCCTCTGCCTTGCTCAAGTGAGACCCCACCTGCAGAGCTGCCTCCAGCCCTGGGACCCCCCAACATGAGAAGGACGTGGAGCTGCTGGAGCAAGTCCAGAGGAGGCCACGGAGATGCTCCAAGGGCTGGAGCCCCTCTGCTCTGGAGCCAGGCTGGGAGAGCTGGGGGTGCTCACCTGGAGGGCAGAAGGCTCCATTCAGACCTCAGAGCCCCCTCCAGGGCCTAAAGGGGCTCCAGGAGAGATGGAGAGGGACTTGGGACAAGGAATGGAGGGACCGGAGAAGGGGGAATGGCTTCCCACTAACAGAGGGTCGGTTTATTTGATATATTAGGAAGGAATTCTTCCCTGTGAGGGTGGGAGGCCCTGGCACAGGGTGCCCAGAGAAGCTGCGGCTGCCCCTGGATCCCTGGAAGTGTCCAAGGCCAGGCTGGATGGGGCTTGGAGCAACCTGGGACAGGGGAAGGTGTCCCTGCCTGTGGATAGGGTTGGAACGAGATGGGCTTTAAGGTCCCTTCCAGCCCAAACCATTCTGTGATTCTATGATAAAATTAAAAATTTTTCCTGTAAGATTATTTTTCACAATCCCAAACATGACCAAAGGCTTACTAAACCATCTAGGGGTTGTGACCAGATCTAACAAATGCAGTCACGTTCACAAGACCCTTCCCAGACAACATATACTCAACATAACCTCCACTCTGGAGGGAGAAATTAAACTGAGATCAAACCACGAGATAACCACTGCTTCATCCATCCTTGCATTAGGAGTTATCTGGAGCTCATTCATTTCTTGCCTGCACATCCCAGAAGGAAATACAGAAACCTTTGTCACCCAGAGAATGTCCAGGAGTCCCTTTCATCAGGTTGTGGCACAATGATTGTGAATGTGCTCAGCACACTGGGAAGGCACAGAGTAAATCCAGCCCGGCTGGAAGGTGCTGGACTTGGAGCACACGTGCAGATCAACTGTGCTG
The DNA here is from genome assembly GCA_013400235.1 of Oriolus oriolus. Lineage (NCBI taxonomy): Eukaryota > Metazoa > Chordata > Aves > Passeriformes > Corvidae > Oriolus > Oriolus oriolus. The sequence goes on from VXBT01002864.1 coordinate 370,794, forward strand.
AGGAGGCACAGCAGGCATTTGATGAACAGCACATGTCATCGGGCATTTTCAAGCTGGAAACAGCCGGGATTTTCTGCTCCTGTGCCCATCAGCTTGGCTATAAAGGTACAAGCTGACCCTGTCCCATTAAACATTTCCCTTAACATCTGCAAACATCACCCATTTCCCAGCCCGTGTAATGATCCTCGTCATAATCCCACTGAGCTGAGGGTAACAACACATCCATTTCCCACCCAACCCTCCCATGGGAAAATAGTAATTAATTTAAAAAAACAAAAAATGAGAAAAGCTTTTTGTCATAGTATATTAATATCTGTACTCCTGCTATCACAGAGCTGTGCCAGAAACACTGATTTAATAGGCACTGCAAAGCAATTACCATGCAAATAATATTAGCCAGCAATTTATTATTTTTTTAGTGAAGTCCTTGTTTTGGCTAGCAGACCACAGTAACAGATTCCAATAAAACTGGGTAATTGAAAGAAACTGCAAGTGTCTAAACAGCTGTGACACCAAACATATGAAGCAGCAGTTCTCAGCCTGGCCTATTGGTCTGCTTGTGATTTCAAATATGGACAACCTGGGGAGCCAACAAAGGAACAGCCTACACAGCAAAAAGAGAGCACTGAAGCAACCAGAAGGAAAGATATTGAGGAAAACTCTCTTTTAGTAGTAACATTGGCAAGGAGGACAAAGGAGAATAATGTGGAGAGTTTAAGCCACTTAAAAAACGGCATTCCTGCCTCAAATCCATCCTTTGCCCCTGGTTTACTTCATAAGAAACATATTTTTTTGAGTAAGTCTATCTTTTATTGTGCAATATATGCTCGTCTATTTATAGCACAGGAGTGGAAACTTGCTTAGATTAACTGAAATGTTAAGCTCCATGTTCAGCTTCAGGAGTTGCCCATTGATCCTCTTGCCTGGGATTGATCAGAGCAATAGGATTTTACCTAAATCACTTTCGTGTTCTTCCTGTGACTACCAGAAAATGAACTAAGTTGCTTAGCTCACACCAGAGTGCTGTGACATTCACAAAATTAAGGAAACTGCACATTGCAAGACCTAAAATACTTAATTCCCATGCAAAAGAGCTACTGACAGCTGTGTACTTCGAGACATAATAACGTGGTTAACAATTAAATTATGCCTCCTAGGAAATCTGGGACAGGAGAACATGTCATAGTCAAGCCTGTCATCCCTGGAAAGACCTTTGAAGATCATCATATATATGCACGTGCTTAGCAGGGCCAGCAGAAGCCAGAAAGGTCACTGGAAAGCTGGTAAAAAATGCCAATAGCAAAGGAGATGAACAAGTTTTACACAAAACTTTCAGACTATTTGAGACAGCGAAAACCTCATCATATTTCCAGCACTCAGTTCACTACAGGACTGAATCAAGAAGCAAGGGAAGGGTAATGGGGAGATCCTGTGCCGTGCAAAGCAGATTTGTGCACAAGTTCAGAGCCTGTTACAGAATCCATCCTGATGTAAGTGAACAAACATAAATGTATCATGAAGCATACGCCCCCTTTGAAATAAATACCACTCTCTTGATGTCTTTATATCTATAATAATCTTAATGATCTTAATTACTATTAATCTCTTAATTATGTTAATCTTATCTTACAAGGATACCTATGCTGGCATGATAAGTGAATTAATACTTCAGCATTTTGCAGTCAAAATCTGCCTCATTTCCTTAACAGTTCTTCAGGCAGAATGGCAGCTGACATGACAAAATCAGGCAGGAACACATTTGGCATTTGCCACAAACCTATATCAAGATACATAGTCTTGACTCTGTAGCTTTGCCAAGGAGTAGGAGTATTCCCAGGCAAGGATCCCAGTTTTAGACACCAGAGTTTTAAATACAGTATAGGTGGTTAATAAAGCACCAGCTCTCTACACCTGAATTCAGTGCTCAGTGTCAAAGCCTGCATGTATTTTCACAAACTGGTGGCTCCTAGCACTGGGCTGACTCTATCACTGCTGCTTCAGGTGTGACACTTTTTGGCAGAGCACAAACCCAGGGTCACTGAGGAGAAGGTGCTATTGGCATTGGTGTCCCTTCCAGTGTGAACAGTAGGACGTCTCCCTGTCCAAACACGGATCAAGTGCTGTATTTTTCCCAGGGAATGGAGGTTGGCCTGGAACTGCTGTGGCAATAAAGTCTGAAATCACAAAGTCTGTAGGTGGGCTGATTTCACCCCTCACCACAGGAGCCCTGGAGGAAGCCAAGGTAATTGAGCATAAATTGCAATCTTCCCATTCTGTGTAGGCTTTCACAGCCAAAAGGTTATTTCTAGACCTGTCCTAGGTCTAGAACTTGGTAGCTCAGCTCAGTTAATTTCCAAGTCTGAGTTTATCACAGGAATCCATAAGACTGACAATTACACCAGGATCACAGAGGAACCAGAACCTCTTTGGTTATGGAGCTTTTCCCTTTGCTTCATTCCACAGATGGGAGCTCAGCGTGGCTGATGCTGATTAAACTGGAGCACGTCTGGAAGGATCTGGAGACAGATTTTTTTTTCCCCTCAGACACAGCACTCCATCAAGGGCTTGGCTACATCTCACACCAATCTCTAATTCTCACCTATCAATGCAGTGCTCCCAAATAACCTTGTTGTCTTGTTTCACTCTCAGTGGCTACCTTTGTTAGAAGTGTTTGACAGCTAATAAAACATAAACCCGGGTGATTAGACCATTCCCTTGGAACTCTGTGAAAGAGGTTAGAGACTGGAAACATATCAATGTCATCAGAGAAGAAAAAAAATTGTTTTACTTCTGCCATGGTAACTAAGACTTGATTTTCAGATCACAGTCTGGTTAATCCAGAAGGTTTCTACTCCTCTAGTGATGTTACAGCCTTCACTTTTCTGGAAGTTTCTGCTAAATTTGTGTATTCAGCTGGCTGACTTCAGATTTTTCAAAGATCAGTGAAGATTCTCCAGAATTATTCTGGCAAGGGAGTACCAGCTCCCCCCAGGTATCTGGAGGGTTCTTGTGAGTGTGAAGCCAGGGCTCTGGACACAACATGTCTTTGCATGGATATAAAATGAGTGGTCTCACATTTCAGAGCCAAGAAGGAACAGTCTCAAGCCACACAAGGACACATCCCACCAGAGAGGACAGCAGCCTACTGAATGTGACTTTGAGCAGCTACTTCCAGAAGCAGCCATAATTTCGGCAGTAAAATCCACTAAAATAACTGAAATCACCTCCAGCAAGGTCCTTTATCTCTGACTGATTGTGCAATACAAGTTTCCCCAGCAGGGCTCAGCAACTGTTGCACTCTAAATTCACACCCCACCTCAGAGAAATTTCCTCAAGTAGGTAAGTAATGTCTTTTGAAAATATAGATTTGCCTAATGTCAGGGAAGAAAAAAGAACTTCTTGTAATAAGGTACTGCCACCAGCATTTCAAATGGCTGAATTAAAGCTAATTGAATACTTTCAATCTAGGCTGGTCTCACCAGCCTGTAGAACAGCCTCAGATGACATTCATGGGATAAGAAACTCTATTCCAGACAAAAGTGGCTCTGAAAAACTACACAAGATTTTCAAGTCTTTTGTAAGGGAAACTGTTCAATCGTCCTCTCAGTCTATGCAGAGTAAGATAAGAAGCAGTCAGCTCAATTTGCAACAAAAGAGATTTGGATTCCATATTAGAAAGCATTTTCTAACTGTAAATACAGTTCAGCACGGAAGATGAAGAAAGTTCTATTTGTGCCCAGAATTTTGGCATTTTAATCCTTTATTGCAACTGAATTGAATTAAGACTCTTCCAAATAACTGTCGATATTTTATTGCTTTTTAGGAACAGGAACATTTTGCATTCTACTTCAAAATATTAAGAACTTCTTCACTTATGTCATCTCATAGTATTTTCGTAATTTAAAGAAACCTACACACACAAATATTTAAGTGAAATATATATGTGCATGTATGTGTATTCACAAGTTTCTTACAGCACGCAAACTGACACACAATTAAATCATTAAACTGGATTAAGGGAATTGTCAGGGAACACCTAACCTTTACATTAAAGCTGGTGTGTAGAAATCCCTGAGCTGGGATTCTGAGGTGTGAAATTACTGAATGGCCACCAGCCCCAAGCAGGTCCATGGGCAGCTGCGGTGAGAATCTCACAGCAAGGTTTGATATGGAAGGTGGTGTCACTCAGAGCAGCACAAACTCACACTTCCCCTTGGAAGTGCACCCACATATTGTCACTAATTCACTCTGGATAGACTGAACGCTACTGGTCTTCAAGGTAATGGAAATTCCTGTTGATTGACAGCACAGGCAGACCATTGCTTAGTGATTTTGAAAATAAAGTGTAATTGGAGACTGAAACAAGGACATGTCGTCAGCTTTATTCTATTTCCTTGTTTTATGTATAACATAAAGGTAGACTAGGACAGAGCTGTAAATCCCTGGGTTTATTTTATTAAGCTTGTAGTTTATAAATTGGACTATTTTTGATCCCTGCTTTTTTCAGTTGCTTTCATTCCAAGAATTTTTGTTCTTTCAGTTTAAAGAAAGAAGACTGCCAGAAAAAAGAATGGGCATCACTAACTCAGATTGTTCATATTCAGAGCAGGACTAAAATTTTAACAGTTCTAAATGGGTTTGACAATAGGGATAGGGAACAGCTTAATTCAGCAATGTCTTTATACTTTCATTTTGTAAAATATTGTATAAAAGTGTATTAAACATTTTTATTTAGAAGCTAAAATGACAGAAAAAAAATTGAAAGCATTTTAAGAATTTATTTAGCTCACTTTCCTGCAAAAAGTCCAAATCAATTGTATCATTCTTGACAAATGTGGCTATTATCAAAACCTGCCACTGATAAGGATTTTGCAGCATCCTCAGGCAAAATCCTTCCGTGCTGTATTCTCATTACTCCTATTACACTGTCCTTAATTCCCATCTAAACCTTCCCTGCTGCAATGTTATTCCAGAACTATTTCTCCTGTCCAGTAGGAAAATGAAACCTGTTTATTCTATTCCACTTTGCAGCAGCATTTTTTGTTGTTCAGGACCTGGAGGAAAAATGGGTGCAATTTTCACTTCTCCAGACAAAACACCAGTTCTCTCCATCTCCTCGCTTAGGTCATATTTTTTCTAGGTCTTTGATCATTATTTTTATGTTTCTTTTCAATCAGACTTTATCTTTGTTGAAGTCTGTTCCCCAAACTGACACAGCATTCAGCAGTGCTCCTACCAGGGCTGGGGTGATGCCTCCTGCTTACACCTGGCTGGCCCAGGAACAGGTGATGGTGCCCTGTAACTCACCTACATCCCTTTTTTGTCTTTTAAAGAATCACTGCACCCTGGATTTGCTGTCTGATTTATAAAATGCATATTTTGTTGGGTAAAGATATGAGGGAAGAAGATCAAGGAAACATATTTAGGATGACAAGAGGGCTGAAGCACGTCTGCTGTGAGGACAGGGGGTGTTCACCTGGAGAAGAGAAGGCTCCAGGGAGACCTCAGAGCCCCTTCCAGTGCCTAAAGGGGCTCCAGGAGAGCTGGAGAGAGACTTGGGATAAGGGATGGAGGGACAGGACAAGGGGCAATGGCTTCCCACTAACAGAGGGTCAGTTTATTTGGTATATTAGGAAGGAATTCTTCCCTGTGAGGGTGGGGAGGCCCTGGCACAGGGTGCCCAGAGAAGCTGTGGCTGCCCCATCCCTGGAAGTGTCCAAGGCCAGGTTGGACGGGGCTTGGAGCAACCTGGGATAGTGGAAGGTGTCCCTGCCCACGGCAGGCGGTTGGAATGAGATGAGCTTTGTGGTCCCTTCCAACTCAAACCATTCTGCCATTCTGTGATTTTATGATTTTACTTTCTTATGAATAAATACTGAAGCTCTGCATATCCATGCTTACAAGTTATTTAAAAAAAAAAATTCCCACTGTGTTTTGTTTAATATCTCAGTTGGATTCATAAAGTTCAGTCCTGGCAATACTGTGTATACATGAAACCCCATTCTTTTAAGGAATCACTTTTCTTTGAGTGAAGCAGCTCATTCATCTAAATTGATCACACATAAATACATTTGCACAAGCAGAGCTGTTCATTTATTTGCCTATTTCAGCCATGCACTTAACCATATCCTGAACCAGAAATACACTTTACAGTGACTTAAAACTGGGAATGAGCCATTCAATCTAAAATAATAAATCCTCTCACAACCTGCAGTCTGGAAATGCACCATATTGGAAAACACTTTTAGAAATTATTTGAAGACAATTCTGTTTCAGAAAATAATTTACTCATCAGAACCATTATATACTGGACAAGACATTACCAAACAATACTATTTTATGAGTATATTGAGGATATTTTTGTCATATGAAGTGGTTTCATTTTCTTCTCTCTCCCAGGGAATGGCAGCTCTCCTGACAGCGCTGCAGTGCTTCCTCTGGATGAGGCCCAAGTAAACTGACATTTGAGAGACATCACAGAGCTGAGAGGAACTATATTATTATGAAAAGTCAAAGCTGACTTCAGAATAGCTCAAACAAAATCAGATAATTCAGTATTGTGTACAACATGTTAGGGTTAAATTACACCCCAAATATTATTTTAAGCTCTTATCTTTGTTGTAGGTTTTAATTAGGCCTTTTTAATTAAAAAAAAAAACCAACAAAGCACATCTCAGGAATAATGCTTTAATGACAATATGAATATTCAGATGGGAGATGTGAAACCTAAAGCTCTGTAATGACCTGATTCATAGGTCACTGAAGCAAACAGAGAGACTTCACACATCATAAAATCACAGAATGGTTTGGGCTGGAAGGGTCCACAAAGTCCTCATTCCAACCCCCTCCCATGGGCAGGGACACCTTCCACTATCCCAGGTTGCTCCAAGCCCTATCCAGCCTGGCCTTGGACACTTCCAGGGATCCTGGGGCAGCCACAGCTTCTCTGGGCACCCTGTGCCAGGGCCTCACCTCCCTCACAGGGAAGGATTTCTCCCTAATATCCCATCTAACCCTGCCCTCTGGCAGGGGGAAGCCATTTCCCTTGTCCTGTCCCTCCATCCCTTGTGCCAAGTCCCTCTCCAGCTCTCCTGGAGCCCCTTCAGGCACTGAAAAGGGCTCTGAGGTCTCAGTGGAGCTTTCTCTTCTCCAGGTGAACTCTCCCAGCCTGGCTCCATAGGAAATTTGCTGCAGACCTGATATTAATCAGCCAAGGATCAGCCCTTAATTTCAATACACACAAGGGTGTCTCACACTTCCGATTTTTAACACAAATTCCCTGTGTTTCTCTTTCCCCTCTGCCTTGAAACAGCTCTGTGCACACGGATCTCCCTTTCCTTGTCTCCAAGGCTGACGACTTCGGGCTCTTCTTTCTTATGCACCTTCCCATGCAAACAACTTTTCTCCACATCTTCCTTGCCTGAATTTTTTTGTTCCATCTATCTTGTTTTTTTGCAGACCTGGCACCAGCATCTCTTCTTTGTCTCTCTCGTCTCCAGCTTTATCCTCTTCCACATTATCACAAGCAAAACATCTTCACGTGACCTGTCCAGAAAGCGTCTCTCAAAATCTACTTCCCTTGGATACAGACCTGAATTTATGCCTAATTTCTCCATATCTAGCCACATCCTTATATTTTTTATCTATTAAAAGCCTTTTTCTTTTCTTTTTGTTAATCTGATGCACACATTTCCCGCAAAAGCACTGCATCCTCAAGGCACGCTTTGACTCAAACCATGTATTAAGCTAGAATGCCTTCCAAATATAGTGAATTTCTAAGTATAGCTGTGATATCAGGTTTTCAGACATTTGATCCAGTTTCTGCTTGGGCTGTAATCTCTCTGGGACATGCTTTGTGTCTTCATTTGCATTCTGTATGTAACATTCCATAAATTACTTTTTAAAAATGTGTATTTTGTTGTTGTTGTTACATGTGACTTTAGCATTAAAGCTGTATCACAGTTAGTATTTGGAAAAGTTCAGTCTTTAGGAAGTTTCTTTTCAGTCCTAATTCAGGCAAAATTTGACTGGATTTAACGAAATCTCTGACTAAATCCAGGCTGACGTAATACTTCGATCTGTGAACACTGGGAGTTTTCCATGATGTAAATGAATCCAGAGGAACAATCTAGAGACATATTAT
>VXBT01002864.1:379008-451739 GCA_013400235.1 Oriolus oriolus
ATATATATATGATTTAATGCTAAAGACTATCTGATTGGAGATACTTTTTTTGTACATGTGTGTGAGTAACCACAGCCTGGCACACCCTGAGCTTTACTGCTTTTCCATTACAGTTATTCCCAAAAATGATTCCCATGTGGAAGCAGACAGAAGTGCTGATTAGAACACGTTAGAAACTTTATTTTGTATATTCAGGATTAAATATATATTTTTATGAACATTCTTTTTTTAACTGTCTCATTTTCAGCCTTCAGAGCAAGGACTTCCAGGAGTTTGAATCCAACCAATTTCTTTGTGAGGTCACATGAGTAATTTGGATAAACCCTCCTTGTATTTCACATGGACACTCCAGGACTGTTAAAAGCAGCAGCTCATCTCTTAGTTCCAATGCAATCCCCAGCTAAATTAATGAATTCACTGCCTGGCCTTGAATCTTTACTGTTTGATTTAGCACAGGCAGGGTAAATCCCATATATAATCTCCCCCTGGCCCCTCTCTCTCCCTCCCCCTATATAAGTGTATACATAAGATAATATATACTATATAAATAGATATAGATGGATATGTATATTCATGCTGACTGATACTTCTGCTCCAGCCATGTTACTCACTATCGGTCACGATAATCCTAAGAATTTCTTAAATTTCTTGTATTGCATTTACAATAATTTAATGTAATCAAGTAGTTAATATTTATCAGCTTTCTCTGGAGCTTTTAGAACCAATTTTACCAGCAGAGAGTGTGCCCACCCTGCTAAAAATACGGATGCCATAAAGAGAGAGAGCCTTTAGGAGAAAATAAGTTTCTATTATAAGGACAGAGACAAAATACTTCCTTTAGTCCCTCCTTAGTTATCTATTTTAATTTAACTGATGCTATTGTTTTGCCTTTAGCAAACACAGAGCCTTGGTGAAGGCCCAGCAGTGATCCCCAATCAGGAGTGGCAAAGATCCCAAAGAGATTTCAGCCTTATCAGATAATAATGCTGCTGCTGAAAGCTCCTTCGCCAGGATCTTTATATGGCTCTGCTAAAACATTTTTCTTTCTGACTTGCCAGCAGCCAAACTAACAAGACTCCAGTGACAAATGATCTGTTTAACCCTCCAGAAAGGAAGCCCGACTTGGTTTTTAGGACTGTTTCCATTTTTATGTCTGAACGACCAGACAAAGACACATCACCTTTCAAGGAAAGTGATGATGCAATCTCAACATTTGGAGAAGCATCTCAAGAATATCATTTCACATCAGTCTTTTGTCTTTTTGTTTGATTTCTTTTGGGAAAGGAAGAAGGTGTATACAGTACACAACAAAAATCTGATCTACAACGGTGAGATTGCCTTAAATTTTGTAGAGGCTCTTTCCCTAATTCAGCAGGACAAACTCATTATCTATGTTTTTAAATTTCAGAGACAGTCTGCAAAAACTCTCCTCAGATTTTAAGTGTCATTAATGAGTTGATGCAATGACAGAGTCAAAGAGAACAGGTATAGATGAGACCTTTGGAGGCTATTCAATATTTCCCTTTCCTGTGTCATTGTTTCATGACCCTGTGCCAGCTGGAGGATTTTTTTTTTTGTTTTGAATCTCAGACTTTTAAACGGAATGAGTTTTGTTCTATTGCCAAGTTTATCCTAAAAAATGATAAAGTTTTATTTGGTACGAGATGTCCTTCTGTACCAAACTCTTGACAAAAGCAGTTAATTTTCACAGATGCATAAAAAATCAAACCAGGAGATATCTGCAAAGCCATCTTGTACTGATACAGCTCTCAGAGAAGGCAACAATATCTTACTAACTTCAGCATCAAATCTATTTCTTCCAGTACAAAGATATTATTTTTATCTGAAAGCAAACGGGTCAAGGGACTTTTACACATTATGTTTCCTGAGCTGGAGTAAGTCCATGTTTGTCTTGACTCTCTTAGTCAAGACATCGTGGATTTTCAGCTTTAATCCTCCTTGTATTCATTTTGTTCTTCTCACAAACCACTGGAACTAGGAGTTACATAATCAGCTTCAACAATTTCTCTTTTCTTTTTTCTTTTTTTTCCATATCCATGCTTTTCAAACACCTACATACATATCACATCCTCGTGAGTTGCTCCAGATCCAATGCTTGAACTAATTCTTCATGACAAGATGTCAATGTCAAGCATTATTGAGCCTTAAACAGAGGCAGTGATTGCCAAATGTAATATTCCAGCATCTTCCCAAGCAAACTGTTGAGAGCTGACTGAAGGGAGGGTCTGATTCAGCTGCACTTACCTAGTTTTCCAAAAGTAGTTTTTTAACCTCTTTTTTCTGTAACACTGGTTTCTGTTTCTTTGCTCTGAAGGGTGAAACAGTTCATTGCTCTGAGGGCTTATATGAGAATTATGTTCAATTTTCATCACTGGAGCACAAAAAGCTGTGAAGCCAAGGCACAGCAAAGGCACTCTTGACAAATAATGTGAGGTCTGCTTTCCTTTTCCTTCACAGATGTAATGGGAATGAGACAATGGTGCAGTTCAAAGGAAATTTTCATGGGCTCTTGAAAAATAAATATGGAGCCCAAAATTGTCTTTAAAATGAAATGTACTTTAACAAGCACTGTTGAGGTGGATGACTCATAAAGAGATGGTATTACACAGGCAGGAAAACAAAACTGTGGAATAAAGTGGATTTATTTTTTAAATTATTGTAATATATTGCTAAACCACCTTTATATACCTACATCTTAAGAAAACAATGACAAAAATTCAAGCCAGGCCACACAAGTGGACATCTGGCATAATTAATACTCTTTTTGACAACTGTGAAACTCCTGTTTTCAATCCGTAATTCAGCTGAGCCGATGACAGATTTCTCTTCATCATCACTGATTTATGAGCTCATCTCGTCAACTTTCCCCCCCCTTCCCACACTATTTACACAAGCTGAGGCAGTTTTTTTATCCTCAGAACAAAGGGCAGCATTTTAAGAAACACTATCAAATTGTGTAAATCCATAACTGCCTTTTGAAATTAAGCAGATTTTGTCTGGATGCCACAGCCCAAGTACTTTGAGGAAAGGACATAAACAGAAAGCAAAACTCAAAGAGCATCATATGATCAGAATGTCTCCAACACCTTTCTCTTTTTTTCCAGGGTTTTGGATTTTAGTTTGGTTTTTAGCTTTTTTATTTATTTAATTTATTGGTTGTTGGTTTTCTATTAGATGGGACCTGATAATTTGTTCATATTCTATGTTAATAGATTGACTTTTATGAGAAGAAAATGAGTTGTTGGATCATTAATTAGTACATTGCTACTAAGAATATGATTAATAAGATGAGTAATAATTCATCTAACATTGCTATCATCCAAAAAAGAGAAATGCTCAGTAAGTGTCTATTTAGGTATTTATAAAATATTAGCTGATAATGGAATATTTCACATTCCAGAGTTAAGAAGAAAGATAATAAAGAGTAACTCCAATAGATGCTGGACATTTGAATCAGAATGTTCAATTGGTTTTTGTTAGAGTATTAACAGATCTAGTTGGTCAGTGCTCTAGGATGGAAGGGGAATAAGTACACAAAGAAAAATGGCCTTAAGAATGCATTTCAGAATTCAAACCAAACAGAAGGGGAAAAGCGGATTCTCTAATATAGTTATTTTGGTGCTGGAATTTTTAAAACTTCTTTTAGGCAGAGAAACCTCACTGAATATACAAACATTTCAAAAAGTCTAGCATTTAATTTCTCAAAATAAAACTTATCACCCAGTTCTTCTTGTCTGTCCTTCCTCTGTTACAACTGCTATCATCTTTTTGACCTCACACCTCCAATCCGAAGGATAAGGCTTGGAAGAAAAGAGTGTAGCCACGCAATTATGATACTTTTATTAGCAGGTAGTCTGTGTCCTTGTATGGAGCTGCACAACAGAGGCAGGTAAGAGAGCCTGGCTGATTCTTCTGATTAGCTGAATAATCAGGCAGTTGTTTCTTCAAATGACCTTGCCTGTTATGATACAGTTTATTATCAGCTTCCTTACACCGCCTGCTCTCTAAATACTCCTCTCTCTATTGTAATCTCTTCTTTGACTCAGGAGAATATATTTTCTCCTTTACTTTTCGTCCACTGAAATTGTCAGCATTTCTCACAGTGTTTCCTCTTTGCCCTCTTGGATCAAGGTCATCAAATGCTTATCTCTCATTTAAATGATACTATTTAAAGTTTCATTTCAATATCGGTCTTATTTCATATCACATATCATACACACAAGTTTCTATAACCCTGCCAGGAAAGGAAATTTCTACAGAAACACCAGGATCAGTTAATGTTTCCAGTTCACTTATCAAACATCACATTAATTCATTTAGCCTGAAATTCATATAGGAATTTGTTAATTGTATTCAGAGGTCAAGCTCTACAAAAACCTTTTAAGAAGGATGTTGTGTAAGAGTTTCTTGAGTAAATGCTCCAGAAACAGTGGTGTGGAAAATCCAGTCTCTTTAAACAACCATATTTGCAAGAACAAGGATATTTAATCTGAATAACTACCAGGCCCATCACTTGTATGTGCTCCTTTTTGCTCTTGGTCCAGCAGAGACAATTCAGTTTACCTGTCTCAAATTCTAGAAAAAATTAAAAGACTGCAAGTAGTTTTGTTGATGTAATTTATGGAGCTAGTTTAGAAAAAACATAGAATGTCAGCAAAGGGAACTATTTTTATCACAGTCTATTGTTTAACAACCCTTCACAGTCATCAAATTTAGTATACCTATAAAATGCAAGGCAGCTGCAGGGGATGAACCAGCAGTTTAAAAATACTAAAGAGCCAAAAATTATCCAATCCCCCATCTCCCTGATGCACTGATATTGCATGGAAGTGAAAAGAAGTGTATATCCAGTTTTTACAAAAAGTTGTCAAGAGTTTTAAAATTACACAATTTTAGGATGCAATTTGAGCAATTATTAAAATTAGGAGAGTGAGTGACTGTCCAGAGCTGCAAGCTGAGTTGCTGTGCTCAGAAATAAGCAGTGAAGTCCTCACAGGCCTGCGGTGAAGTCCACAGAAGAATGTTGTGACATGTATCAGACGCAGAGGACCAAATTCACACCTAATGGGAGCTCCTGAATTTCATTAACTTCTGAGGAGCTGGGCTAATTTCCATCCCAGTGATACAGAAACCTAATGGATAACTGAAAATGGTTAATGGTCCAACCCCCATAAGATAAAATTTCAAAAAAATAATATTGTAGGGGTGTTGATCTTGGTTTTGTTTGACTTGCATCCTTATGGCATGGGAAACAATTAATCATTGGGCTCATTCTCCAGTTTATTGGGGAAAAAAAGGAATTGCTTGATAAAGCCTTGAATTTTTTCCTTATTTCATTAGGTTTCATGTCAGCACCAAGTATTTGGCTCTGTATTGACTATTTTTGTCTTTCTGCTTCCATTCCTGCTGCTGTCAAGCCCACATCCCTTCTCTCCCCCACTGAAATCTCCATCATCAGCTCTGCCCTTCAACCTCCCTACCTGCTCCTGTTCCCAGCACTCTTGCAGGATTTCATCTCCTCCCCTGGAGTCGAAGATACAGCTCAAAGATTTGGGCATCAAAAAATACTTCTGAGAGAAGCTTGCTAAAAATCTTAAGGAAAAGAAAAATCGCAACAAGGAGCTGGAAGCCTGTTCCAAGGAGCAGTGAAGGAGAACCTTTGCACACCTGGCTGAAAACCTCCAAGGCAGCACAGGGTATGGCACCAGGGCAGACTCTATTAATGCTTGGCTGAGTAGTATTTAGCTGAGAAATCTGCTGTATATAGCAGCCAATAAATATTTGATCTGTGCTCTTATATTGCATGTATAGGGCTTGCAGAGCCTCCCTGTACTCAGCAAAAGGTGCCCAAAAAAAGGGATACACAGGGCTAAATTTTCCTGATGATTTTCCCAGTGATAGAGCTGGTGAACTGTGATCTTCCATGGCTGCAAGAATAACCCAATCCCAGCCAAAACCCCACCATTCCAAAGAAAAATCACAGCCATTGTCAACATTTTCCAGCAGCTTCCTAAGTACTGGCTGTATTTATGCAGGCTAACAATTCAATTTTATTTTATAAATGCTGTTTTATCTTCCATTTTGTGCTGGAACCTTCAAGAGAGTAGCAAACATTCCTGCTTCAGCCACAGCACTGAATGTGGAGAACAATCAGAGTCTGTGAGGCGGCTGATTTTTCATTCAAATGGAAACAGCACGGCACAAACAGTTGGCCACTACCCCAAAGAATCCATCCTGCCAGTTTGCTTTATAATCCTTCACTTAAGGATGGATCACCTGGTTCCTTTCCCTGCTTTTTTTGGAGATGCTTTCAACTAACACTCCATTAATGCCAGGATTCAGGACCAATTTTTAATAGTCTGGTTTTTACTTGTAGCATTTGGTATTTTCATAAGGAACTGGAATTTCTTACAAGGTGCTCAAAAACACATCTTTGAGTAGGTGGCCCATGAATTCTCCTCCTGTGGATAGTTTTGAAGTCAGCCAGGAGAAAGTGGTTTTGGTTGTGGGTTGCTTTTCCTTTGAGGATAGATTAAAATCAGGACAAAATATGATCAGCAGGAGAAGTAAAAATGGAGTATCTCAGCTGCTAAATGACCTGCCATAGCCTGATAGCCATGGTATGATGCTATTTATTCATAGACTCCACTTTCTTTTCCTTTCTTTTTTTTCTTGGAAAAGCTTATCAAAGTGACAAAACCCATTTAAACCTGACAGAAAACACAGCAGACATGAAGCTTTTCTGTACAAGCACATCCAGTTAACTCTTCTCCTCACATCTTCCCTTTGGCTGTTTGTGGGATTTCTACATACCGGACCTTATTATCCCTGCATTTCGGAGACCTTTGATGTCTCTGTTCACATTCTGCAAAGAGACTTTTGTTTTCAGTTCTGAGGGTCACTCTAAAATCAAAAAGCCCTTGTTGATAATCAAAAGCCTAAAGTTTTCTGTGTCTCTGGGTCTTTGGCTTCAAAATACCTGCAAAAAAATCAGTGCAAAAGGAACAGCATGGAATTTCATAGAACCACAGAATTTCTGAGGTAATTTACCCAGATAACCTTGGCCACTAACAATATAGAGACAGTGTTAATCAGGAATCTTACCTATTAACAAATGCCAAATTTACACACGCATCAGCTTTGGTCTTATCATCCCTGAGTTATGAAGCCATCCAGATCTTTCAAAAACATTTCTCCTTGTCTTTCATGCCACCAGAAAAGGAAGTGCTTTCTCTTAAAGAAAGATTTTCCATATATATCAGAATATTTCAGTTCATAGTATGAATCAACAAGTGGACATAACAAAGGAAAAGAAATATATCCTTGCTGAGGGATTGGAATAGATGAAGTTCAGGATGAAAACTGGTCTGTTCAGGAAAGGGTCTGCGTAAGCTGGTAGCTGATGTTAGACTGGGATGGGTTTCTCTAAATCAGAGAGCCCTTTTCAGCCCCCTATTTTCTAATCCTGGGGTCTGATTGTGGGTTAAAGGAGAATGTTTTATACAAGCTAATAATAATATCCTTACCAATACTGGACCCGTGGGTGCTTGACAGCAACTGTTTTATGTGAGACTGCAGAGCAGTCTGCATTCCTGCTTCCCCGTGCTCTTAACTCCTGCAAACCTTCACACTCCTCAGGTTTGTTTTTGTCAAAAAGATATTTCCACTTCGTTGTACGGAATAAAGAGCTCCAATGAGAGCACAGAAAATAATTACAAAATAAAATGAGAACAAAGCTGGAAAATGGGTGTAACGCAGATCTGCATTTATGGCTGAAATCAGCCTGGCGTGAGCACAGCAGGGACACAACGTGGAAATCCTCGGAATGTAACGACCACAGCTTTGGAAATAAACTGAAATCATAACTGGGAGGAAAGAGAGGTGGCTCCTTCACATTTTTTGCAGTGCTATGGAATATTGTCTAGTTCTAAATCATTCCTGAGCTAATTTCAGAATTAGTGCTACAAAGGCATGTGCAGGGAACACCCATCAGAAACTGGAATAAATGAATTACTTGAATTCATTCATTTAAAAGGGAGAGAGTTCTGGCATAAACCCATTACTCCCGGCTTACTCACTAGCCTGGTTACATAATTTTTCTAGACCTGTTCATGATACTCTGTGTCTGAAACACACAGGTGACAACAGAGCTTGTCTAGGAAGATAAACTGATTCACAGACACACATTTTTTCCATGCTAATCCTCTCCTTCAAAGAACACATAAACAACAGCACCAAGAACTCCTACATAAATCACACAACTCCATAACTTTTCCAACTGCATATTTTTCTAATCCTATCTTAAAAGATGCTGTGATTCTCCATAACAGAAAAAGGAAGCTCCGTGTCTGCAGATGAATAGCAAACAGAAAATAAAATACCCCAAGAAAATCAATGTTTGGGATTTTTTTTTTAATTAGAAAATCCGGATTCATCAGTATTGGACAATTTTGTCAGCCCCCAATTTTGTCAAGATTTTATTTCCCTTTCGTGAATTCACTCTCTGAAAGAAGGAAGACAGACAAAAAATAATTCCAGCAGACAAAGGGCAGAATAAATAATTCCCCTTGTTATGGACCAATGAATGTTTAATTGTGTATGCAAACTGAAAGTTGCAATGGGAGACTCTAATTCCACACTTTCATTGTTTTGATTGCCACGTTCGAATTCCTGTATCAGTTCAGGTGCAGTGTTTCCTGTACTTCAGCTATTCCATGGTAAAAGGCTGGTGTGGGTCTGTGTTTCAAAATACCTTTAGCATTCCACACAAAACCTTCATGGCATAAGAAATGGCTTTTTTAACCCTCATTTTCAGTAATCTGTTCTGGTATATAAACACACAAACATACACATATGTGTAAATAAACACAAATAACCCAGCAAGGGCAACAGGAAAATGAAAGGCATAACTGAAAGCCACAGAGCAACATGTGAAATTATGATTTGATTGAAACAGATTATTTCCATTATTAGAGATAGCACTCTATTAATATTAATTTAAGGCTAAATAACTGCAATGCTTAATTATTTGATTAATCAGGCAGCAAGCTCTTCTTGGATCCTCTCAATAAACTATTACAGACCATCAAGGCTGAGATCTCTTGTGGCTAAGAAGCTGGGACAGCAAATCATGCAGAGTGGTGCGTTTTTCTCTTCCTATATTCTTTCCTCAAGGCTGACAATGCCCATTTTGAGATTATGGGGAGAAGAAATTCTGAGCAAATCAGGCCATAAAATTGTACAATAATATGCAGTGATGAACAAAACTTCGGTTTTTTTCTTTTTTCTTCTTTTTTTTTTTTTTTTAGCAAGGTATATACATTTTGAAATCTAGACATTTTAACATTAGACACAAACATTAAAGCTTGCAGATGGTACCTGAGCTGAGATTATGTGTAACCCAGTCAGAATCTGATTCAATTGATTTTTAAGACCCTTAACAGTGTTTCAAACTACACACCTGATCCATTTAATTCTGCCTGCTGCCAGGTACCAAAGGGATTATAGCTTTGCACCTGCTAGAAGTAATTGATATAGGATGAGAGAAGTCTAATTCTAAGCATAAAAGTGATAACCAGATGGGGATGCATTCCTCAAAGAAATCCATGTCCTCTGTATGAACAAACAATGACTTAAGGAAAATTAAACCTGGATGTTGACTCTGAAGGCTGCTGAGAAGGATGCTCAGTCATTTCAGTGAAATATCAGTGACATCAATGCCATTCTCAGAAAGAATTGTGAAAATCTGAGGATTGCACTGAAGGTTGTAGGGGGAAGTCCTCTCTCCATACTGAGGCTTCCCAAATTGTTTATCTGAGCCCTGATAAAGCAGAGACACCAGCAGCTCTTTTGAGGCTAAGCAGCACAATAAGCAATCAGTAGAACAGCAAATTCAGTGTTCAGGGCATGGTCTGACAGCCCCACTCCCAGGAGTTTCCTGGTGCCCACCACAGAGACCATCACTGGAGGGGCTGCTGAAGATCACCAGATGCACACGCTTTGTTTTATTGCCAAACAACTCACAATAACAGCTGAAAACAAATGAACCCATTACCACTGATTGAATGGGGAAGGAATTAAAAAATAAATTAATCCCTTCTAGTCAGAAGAATCAGAAAGAAAATTCATTAGCAACATTTCTGCAAAGACTCAGGGTTTATAAAAGAAGCTTGAGACCCATTTCACTTCAGAAGCCTCTTAACAAAGTTATTCTACAGTGTTTTTTTACTAATTTTTAGATATCCAAAGTGAATGTGATTGTCTTAGAGGAAATAATTTATACAATAAATCATCAGATATCACCAATCTAAGAAAATGTTTTGACCACCTATTTCAAATGAACTGAGTTTTAAAGGTTAAATTGAACTTTTTACTGTAAAATTACAGACTGTTACAAACTCTATGGAAAAAAAAAAATTCAACCTATATAATTTCTATCATCATTAAAATGTCATGACATTCAGTCCATAAGCTACAAAGACCATTCTGAAAATTGAAAGGAAAAGAGAATTTGAAATAAATGACATGACCTTCAGTTCTTTACCACTGAACAGAAATTAAGGTTAAATTACACACTCCTAATACCCAGATTGCATTCACATTTCACACAAAAACCCTCAAACTACTGAAAGCATTTACAAGAACTCTAGAAGAATTTGATCCCCTAAATTCTTGGAAATCTAAAAGTTTGGATGAGAATACAGCATCAGAATCATACATGTAATTCCAACATTCATTTAAGAAGCTCTTTAAAATCTGTAACATCACTGCAGAAAATCACCCCATCTTTTTTAGTACCTGTGACCTTCAGTAACTCAACCACTACAATATCATAAATGCACATTTCCCACCCTATTATCAGTAAGAAACAACGGTGAGCACCACGTGCAGGAATTTACAGCCTTCACAGTGTCTGAGGACAGATTGCAAACTCCCATCCTATCGAGACCATTTCCCACTGAGGTACTGGTGCGTCAAGGCTTGAAATCAAACACCGGTCCCGTGGTCAACACACCATTTTTCTTTCCAGCATATCATGTGGTCAGCCTGCGGGAATGTGATCTGGAAAATTGGGAAACCCTGAGTCATAAATTATCCCACACCTTTGCCAAGGGGATGGGTACTGGAGCTGCTGGGAAGTTTCACTTTTAATCCAGTTTAAGGCACGTTGACACCCCTGAGCCTTGTGCTGGTGCTCAGCCTGAGCTGGGTGAGTTCACAACTGTGTTTCCTCAATATGCAAAAGTAACAAAATGTAACAAAGATGTTAACGTGGTAAATTAAGTGCAAGAAGTTAAATGATGCTGATAATATCATAACTCTGTGTCAGCTATCTCATGCACAACATCCACACCGAGTTAAAGGAAGGAAGAGGTGTAAGCTGTTCTTTGTATTGAGCGTGACAGTTTTTGAAACCTAAACAATCCCTCAGATAATGAATTCACAACACAAAGTCAGAAAGAAAATATTTTTCAGGGGTGTGGAACATCTTTTGTTCAGATGTTAATTTTCCATTTGGTTTGCTGGATGGAAGGAAGGAAGGAAGGAAGGAAGGAAGGAAGGAAGGAAGGAAGGAAGGAAGGAAAGAAGAAAGAAAGAAAGAGAAAGAAAAGAAAGAAAGAAAGAAAGAAAGAAAGAAAGAAAGAAAGAAAGAAAGAAAGAAAGAAAGAAAGAAAGAAAGGAAGAAAGAAAGAAAGAAAGAAAGAAAGAAAGAAAGAAAGAAAAGAAAAGAAAAACTTACAATATACCCAAATACATGCCAAAAAGAAAATAGACTGGATATGTACTGGTGATAGTAACCTGGTTTCTTTCTTGCTCTGTCCTTCTCGTGTATTTTTTCAGGAGCTGGAGTGTGCTTGAATTTCCAGGTATCTGAATTGTAGGAAACAGCCAGACTCCCCTCACTGACATAATTCTCCTTTTGGTAAAATCACAGAGGAGCAAAATGAGAGGCAGAAACCCCACATCCCGCTGCTGACTCCCCTGTGCCTTTGCCCAAGCTCGCACCAGCCAAAGGAAGACATCAATACCAAAAAGCTTCAAAACCTCACTGCAAAGTTGAAGGTAAGCTCCCTTGGATTTCTAAAAATGCAGAGCACCTCAGTGGTCCCAAATGACAAGTTGTCTCAAACTGGAAAGTCAAAAAAGAGAAAAGAAAAAAAAAAAAAAAAGAAGAAGGAGGACAAACAAAAGGAAAAATAAAGAAAAATCATTTACTCTCACTGAAAATCCTGGCCATGAACTCTGGGTTGCTTCTATATACTGTAGGCATTTTTGACATTTCACAGCAAGCCACCATCAGCTTCACTTGACAGACACAAAATGTACATTTTATAGCAATAAACTGCAAATTCCTGCTTTCCAACTTTATTCTAACATATGTATTATTGATAATTTAGGCACCATACACCTTGCACTGGGTATTTTCTTGATTGCACAGCTGGACTGGTTCATTACTGACACAAATACCGGCACAGAGAGTGCTGGGATACAATGCAGTGCATACTGAGATGCTGTATCTACCCCTAAATTTCAATTACGTGCATCCCAGCGTATATATATAACTTTTTCTTGTTTCTTTTTCATATTCTAGTCACATGCAACCCATGTTCCTTCCCCTTAGCTCTGTGCATCTCACTGCACCCTATTTTATCCACTTGCACTGTTAATATTCCTCCCACACCCGCATTTCCTGACCTGTGGGGGCAGAGGTATCAGCACAGAGTTCAGCACAAAGACCTGGTATTGAGTGCCACCATATTTTAATTTATTTGCTTCCAAGAGCAGTTGAGTGGTTCTCAAATAGAGTTAACTCCAATTTATTTTTTCATGGTTGGATGAGACTTGACTTCACATTGATGACTTCTCTCCACCAGAAGCAGCCCAGATCATCTTGAAATTGCCTATGCTTTGTTTTCTTTGACTTTCTTGCACCAAGTTTAATTACATGTGCCTGGCTCTAATACTGGCCCCTTTTACTACCATCCTGCTATACTTGCTTGGTTCTCTACTTCACTTACACCTGCCCTGCTGCTGGAGGTCTGGACTTGCTGCGTTTGGTGTCTGACCCATCACAGCCTCAGCCCCACTCTTTCCCAAAGCCCAGGACTTTTTGAGGGCTCAACCATCAACTCACTGTCCATCTCTTGGCTCCTTTGTTGTAGTGAGCTGCCAAAATAACCTCACAGGCTCTTAGTAGGTTCTGTCTCTTTTTTATTACTTCTATTTTCTACATTTCTGTTATTCTAGTATTGCTCTTTCTATCTTTTTCTGGAATATCCATATCCTCGAGGATATTAAAATTTGGCTGGATAAGACCTTGGAGCAATCTGACCTAAGATGACCATAGGCTTGGAACAGAGACTTTCATGGGTCCTTTCCAACCTAACTTTTCTGTGATTGCCTCACAACTAAATGGGAAGCAGGATCTGAATTGTCCATTCTGTCTTGATGCTGGGTATTATCCATGATATCTTTACAGCACCATCAAATCTACCAAACTTTGCTTTGTGTTTTCTTGACTTCCTTTCTTTTGTATGGAACTCGTGCTTACTTTTTCTTCCTTTGCCACCAACGCCCTTTGTTACTTCATGGGTACTGAGATGAAGTAATCCTGTACCCAAACTCCATGTATAGCTCTCTGTCATTGCTATTTGGAGCCATTTCATTTGCTCAGATCTGCTTTTCTCAGCAAATGATTCACAATTCCCATGAACACTCCTGCTTCTAATTACAGATTCGTTAACATTTTCAAGGCTACTCCCAAATACCACAGTTCTAACACTGCAGTGTCTACTCTTTCCATTTTTTATTGCATGCAAGAGAAAATGTAGAGAGCTGGTGAACAATGATCACAACCCATTGAGGGCATGAATCATCAAAACACATGCAATTCCTTACCTTAGTGCCTCTATAACTTCTTGAGCTAATTCCTCCCCAAAATAGGGTTAGAAATTCTTAATTCTGAACTTGTCATTTCTGTTGCCGCCACAAACCCAGTGCTTTTATGCTGGTGGGATGCCCAGTGACCCTGACTGCAGCACCTATGGAAATTTATTGCACATTTTGGACTCACCAGACAGTGATCACTGAGAATAGCTGGTTTCAGGTAACAGCATTTAAGAAACTCTGAAGGAATACAGAGAAACTCTTGCTTCGTGCTGGGGCACTGGCAGAGATTCTGCAACTGCAGGTTGTCTTCAAGACTGACTTTCTGTTATCTCCTCCAAACATTTATTTCCTACACCTGACCATGTCTCCAGCTTTTAGACAGACCATTATAAATGCAGAATTTTAAAGATGTAAAAGGTTTGCACAGGGAACATTGGAGAGCCAAGATTCCCAAATATATTTAGCTTCAGAATATTTGAATTAAGGAAAAATCTGGTCTTTGGGGAAGACCAGAGATGTTTTGTCCAGGGAGGCTGTGGCTGCCCCGTCACTGAAGGTGTCCAAGGTCAGGTTTGACAGGGTTTGGAGCAACCCGGTCTAGTGGAAGATGTCCCTGCCCATGGCAGGAGGTTGGATGGTCTTTAAGGTCCATTTCAACCCAGACTACTCTGGGATTCTGTGATGACCCCCCCCTCTTTTTTTATTGTTTGTTGTGGTTTTTTAATTTGTTGATCTTCATTAATAGAGGTTTTAATGAAGTCCCATAAATAGTTTCACTGAGAAGCACAGCTGGAACACAGCTTTCCCACAGCACCATAGAGCAAATGAGCAACGGAGGATAACTGAAAGTCTTGAATCACTTTTCTTTACCATAGAAAGAGAAATGTGAAGCTCTCCCCTAAAGGAAATTTTTATGTAAACCAGAGTGGATTACCAGCATGGCCCCAGCTGCTCTTGGATTAAAATATGGATCTGCAGTTGCAGAAATTAGAATCACCCAGAACTCTGCTGAAATTGATGTCACGATGCTGTAAGGGACGTACGGAGGATATATGATGCTACAAAGGACGCAACCTCAGAACCAGATGGTCTGATCAAAACCCTCTCTGTGTCTGAGAAGAGTCTTACTGATTTTTATAGGATTTGAACGATTTCTTATTGTAATAGAAGTTCCTTTGTTGCTGGAGGAAGATATGCTACATTATTCCACATTTATAAGTTAAAAGCATGTCTTGGGAAATTCCATTAAAAACCCCAAACCTTCAGTTACAACTTTCTG
This sequence comes from Oriolus oriolus, assembly GCA_013400235.1. Classification (NCBI taxonomy): domain Eukaryota; kingdom Metazoa; phylum Chordata; class Aves; order Passeriformes; family Corvidae; genus Oriolus; species Oriolus oriolus. The sequence goes on from VXBT01002864.1 coordinate 394,199, forward strand.
CTGATTTATCCCACTTTAATTTCATACAGATCATTCAGAAATAAACCTGATTTACTGCATGAGATCTTTTTTTCCTAACATCTTCCTAAGACCCCAAAATGATCAAGAAGGCAAACTCTGTAACAAAGTTGGCTGCTTTCACTATCTGACTATTGAGATGTATCTTAACAGGTAGGGTTCACGTTATAAGCAATAAGTAAAATATTTCTTTACAATAACATTTAACAGCAGCAGTGGAAAAATCACCACTGAACATCTGAGTTTTCCTTGCATCAACAAGAAAATATGGCACAGAATCAGAGTAATAAAAGCAGAGCTCAACCACATGGTGAGGTAGTTTAAGACTATTTCTGGAATAGTCAAGTGAAGTTAAATCTTGTCTACTGAAATTAAACAATGAAAGTGACGATTGTAAAATATCCCTGAATTGAGTGCATTCCTGAGGATACTTCATCTTTAAGTAATACTTTCAACATAAAAATACAATTTTACCTATTAAAAGAAATCTAAATTTTATTTCCAATTATGGTGAAAGATGGAGAAAACAGAAATGCAGAAAAATACAGATTCAAGATAAGAGGAAATACACTTAGGGTTTAAAAATAAGACTCAATAGCTGTTTTTACATTGTTTTTCTGCATGGGTATTACTACAAAACATAGGTTTCCTCTGCTTTGCTTTTTTAGAACTGTTCTTCTGAAGTGTGTTCCTTGCTTACTCACATATTCCATTTCTTCAGCCTCTCACTCCATTCTCTCCCCACTCTTTTCCTTTTCCTGACAGACAATTATATGGTTTTGCCTGGGAGTCCCAACCTCTCCAGCAGTGCTGGTCCCCTGCTCCATCTAGTGGGATCACTGCTGCTCCAACAGCCTGCATTGCCCAGGGAAAGGGATGGAGAGCACAGTGACCAGCCTGGCCTTGGATACGGCTCCAGACCGTGGCTCATTACGCAGCTACATTTAACTCTGAAGTCCACAGTTTATTTTACAAACTGCAGAGCACAATCCAAAATTGCTGCTGGTATTACCTGACCACCATAGCAAGAGTTACAGTTCTCAACACCTACAGATTTTGCAGAACATCACAACAGGGTTTTTATCTTCCCTATATCAAACAAAAGTAAATGTAAACCAGCAGCTTGATATTAACACCCAAAGAGCCAGCCCTGCCTAAAGATGTACGACTGAAAGTAAAGATAAATTGATGCAAGTCCTTCCAAGCTTTCGCAACAGACTCTGAACACCAATTTGGTAAATAAAGTATTTAAGCCCTCAGTGCTATGTGGGCTGCTGTAAGATTAATATTTGAAAGTCTTTGGCAGCACAAAAAAGGTCTTTAATTTATTTTCACTCTAGGAATCATGGTGAACACCAGCACAGCAAACTGGCTCTCTGGTTATCCTTTTAATATCAATGTTTTTGTGATATAAGGCAGAACTTCCATCTTTAGCTTTTTGGTATATTCTTTGTGTATTGGGCCCTGAAGCGCTGACTCGAGGAAGGTCTGTCCTTAGCACACACTAAATAAACTCAGATCTCACCACTGGGCTCAGATTTATCTGCAGTGGTGCCAGCTGAGTCAGCGTGTCCTGGGAATTTGGAATTTAACTCGGTTGGGATTCAGGGCCAGAAAAGTGAGCTCACCTGAGCCCAGCCAGGAGAGGGTCTGAGAATAGGACTCCCAGCAGGTAAACGGGACATCCAGGCTGCATAGACCCCTCAACAACATGTCAGTGAAGTTGGAAAGACTTGCGAGGACTGAATGCAAACCCCTAATTTTAGATTTTGCCAGCTTGTGGGACAAGGAGGATGCTGTCTCTGTTGGATGTCAAACACCAAACTCACTCCTGCTTCAGCTGGTGCATGGCACACTCACATACACCCACTTAAATGACACAGAAATCCAGACATTTCTATGCCAGTCCATAGAACTCTGTATATCACAACTGCTCTAATATATGGCAACTTCAAAATCAGGCACGTTGTAATGAAGAAAACATTCATGGCTGCCACTTCTTCAGGAGAGATGGGATAAGTGAACAGTTCCAGAAATTATTCCTGGAGCCCCAGGAGGACTTTAAAAGTGCTAACATCTTTTATCAGTGCTAATTACATCAGGTTGGAACCACCAAATCCTCACCTGGAACATATAAAGGGGTATTTCCAAACTGATGTAGTAGAGTCATAAAGTGGTTTGGGTTCCGAATGCAGTTAATGGACTAGGCCATTCAGAGCAGAGATGGAATTATCGGCTGCCCCAGGTGCTCTAACTCTTCCCAAGTTAGGAACTGAACTTGCTGTTACTGTCCCTTGCTACTGTCCCTGAAGGTTTTTGTGTAATGCAGCTTCTCTGACTCTGAATGCAGGACAGTAGAATCACAGAATGGTTTGGGCTGGAAAGGACATTAAAGCTCATCCAGTTTCAACCCCCTGCCGTGGTCACGGACACCTCCCACTAGCCCAGGTTGCTCCAAGCCCTGTCTAGCCTGGCCTGGAACATTTCCAGGGATGGAGAGCATGGCAGCTTGGATGGCTCTCTTGCATTGCCTGCTGATCTAAATGGTTTTAAGCACCTTTGGAAGCTCATGTCTGTACTGAACACAGTATTTAGGAGGTGAGACCACCGCAAAGCAGAGACTGCTGCAGCCATCACTTTGCACTGGTGCATGTGTACGTGTTTATCTAACAATTCCAAGTTATTGTGACTCCAGCACCCTGAATCCCTGACCATAAATGCCATTCCACTGGAGAGAAAAGCCTCGTGCTCAGGCACAATCACTGTTAGCAGTGAGCAGAACTGCTCTGCAAGTCCCATCTGCTGGGAGGTCACGGCTTCATTATCAGAACGAGTAAACGAGAGATTAAAATGGATTCTGGCCAATTCAGCACATCTGCCACAGAGCCACATCAACCACTGGAGCTTCCAGGGGAGATGGGTTATTAAATGGAGTTTCTCCAGAGACAGAAAAGGTGTGAAAGGCACAGCAGTGCTGCAGCTGCCTCTTGCTGGGACAAATCCACCTGACCCCACCCTCAGGAACATCCTTGGATGTGTGACAGCGCCATTCGACCTCTGAAGTGACGGTGCTCCCGTGGCTCTCATGTCCACAAGTGGAGACATAACAAAATTAACACAAAACTTCCTGGCACATCCCTGCTCACCTGACATTAACACCCAAATGATAAGTTTCTGACAAATTCCTCAACATGGCTCATGAACAAGTGAGTGCCAGAGAAGTGAGTTAGATCTGTACTAAAAACCAAATAAATTTTAAAAATGGAATAACACCCCTAAAGAGTCTCATTTCCAATATAAACTCAAATCACCTTGTAAACACAAACCACCATTGTCTACAAAGCTGAGTACATGGATGCTGGTGAGAATGTGATGCTGAAAATGGCGGTTTAGTGATTTATTATGTTAATTTTATTCAGTAAGATTAAGTACTGAACTGTATTTTTTACCAGGAAATCAAGTTTGTTTGTAAGACACCTCTTTCCTTACCCTTGAGCTATCTACAGAAAGGAGGAAAACATTTTTCATATTTTTCTTTCCAGGTGTTTTGATGCACCAGTAAATCAATGCTTCAGGTTCTCATTAAATGCATGACTCAAAAGAAACCCTAAAGAAGTTTGGTTTTTAAAAAAATACAACAACAACCAAAAAACCCCAAGAGATACTCTGCTTTTTGTCAGGAAAAAAATGCTTTTCTTTATTTCCCTAGTCTAGTTTGGTTCAATAATTATGATGTAGAATCACAGAATATTCTGAGTTGGAAGGGATCCATCAGGATCACGAAGCCCAACTCCTGGGCCTACCCAGGACACCCATGAATCCCACCATGTGCCATGTAAAGACAAACCAACAATTTTAGTAACCAAAAATAATGTATTTATATTTCTAAATCCTAAAACCTCAGGAAGTATAAAATATATATCTATAAATTAATTAATTAAAGGCCAAAAAAGGTTTTTGCTCCCTCATCTTACTGTCGCATTGTGACTAATCCTTTTTTAAGGGGATGAATAATTCAGCAATGATACAAAATTCTCCTACAAAATAGAACAAGAGGAACAGTGAGATGCAACAGCTCCAGGAATATTTTTTTTAAATAAAACTCCAAAGATGACCATATTTTTAGGCTCTGGTCCATTCCTGCAGCAGTTGATGCCAAAATCCACTAGGTGTCATCTACCACTGTATTTCTACTGGGAATATGAAAACGCTGGCACTGAAGACATCTCACATTAATATTTCTACATATTAGTCCTTCCTTCTGTTAAGTTCTCGGGATGTATCTATAAATTCTCATTCTATATATTACTTATGCACGTATCTTATTATTACAGCCACTGTCACTACTCCTAATTAAACTTCTTTTCTAAGAAAATATACTTTCTTGAAGGCATGGAAAGCTGCCACATTCTCAGGAAAAAAGAATAAAAAATATCAAACTAATTCCAAAGGAAAACAAAACCTGTTCCTTGCCTTTTTATATGAGATTCCTTATGCCTGAATGCTGCTATTTTTGGATGAACGCAGCATTTCTGAGATACAGCTAGAAACAGGCAGTCACAGGAACCAAGAGAACAGAGTGAAGTTGTGTTAGGAGAGGTTTAAGTTGGATATTAGGAAAAGGTTCTTTCCCCAGAGGGTGCTGGGCACTGCCCAGGCTCCCCAGGGAATGGGCACAGCTCCGAGGCTGCCAGAGCTCCAGGAGCGTTTGGACGGCGCTCTCAAGGATGCACAGGGTGGGATTGTTGGGGTGTCTGTGCAGGGCCAGGGGTTGGACTCAGTCCTTGTGGGTCCCTTCCAACACAGGATATTCCATGATTCTGCGATTATTTCAGTCTTGTAATAAAACCACCTTCAGTGGTTTTGAGAGCTCAATGAATATTCCGGACGTACCAACAGCACCATCAAACCTGCACTGCTGAGAGCCTGATATTCCTTGGACAAGAGCTGGAGAAGCTGGGTAGCACCAAACCCGCAATAGTCCTAAAATAAACTATTTTAGAGATCTGACTTTCTGCATCTTAAGCCAGTTTTTGCAACCCACTCTGTACAACTCAAATATACATCTGGTCATTATAAATGCAAATCAAACGTTGAGCTGAGATTTGAAACCAGAAAATTACAACATAAATGCTGTTTTCAAATGCACCATGGAGTTCATGTAACATCAGTATAGAAAAGTATCGTTGTTGTCTGAGACACTGATACTGAAATGTGATAAAAAATCCTATCACTCCTGTTCAAGACTGATAAACCCCAAATAGAAGGACTGAGAGAAAATTGCTGCCAGTGCATAGGGCATATCCTTGCACAGCAGCATAGGGCTGTCTGTGCAAGGAATGAGACCCAGAGGAACTTGCTGCGTTTACAAGAGTAAATAAAACCAGAAGGATGTAGTATTTTGAACAGCCAATACCTCTAGAAGAAAGGATAAAAGACTGATCCAAGGTAGAGGGCAATTCTGCCCAAGAACAATTAGATATGACAATCAATTAATTTCAGTTAATGCACAAAAGATAAGTAACCATTAAAAAGGTTAAGGTTTCTGAAATGACTTCTCAGTTGGGAGTATGAACAACTATTTTTAAGGTGGACATTTCTCTGCTTATCAAAGTTACATCATACAATTCCTGCTGGAAGAGGTTATGAAAGAAAAATCAATGCCTTTCTGAAGCAACTGAGATCATATTATTTTTGTATTAACTTTGTTAATGTAACCCTGAAAATGAACATGTATCACAAATTAAATTTGATTTTACTTTTTAGTTTATTATGCTTAAACATATTACTATCTCAAGATATGGCATCTATTTTCTACCTCAATGAAACAACACAGTATAGTGTAGTCAATATTTATCTCTGATAAGGAACCAGATAGCACTAGTCAAGTGCTAATAATTTTCATTCCTTCTCATTGCACTATTTACAATATGTTTCCAAGCCCAGGTCCATAGCTACAGTTTTAAAAATGTTGATTTAAAATATTGCAGAATCAATAATTGCTTTATTTTGCACAGAGTTCATGCTAAACATTGGACATGGGTGACAGGGGCTGGAATGAGATGGGCTTTAAGGTCCTTCCAGCCCAAGCCATTCTATGGTTCTACATTTTTCTGTGGTGGTGGTTCATAAAAGAACTAGACCAGAAAATTTCCCAGAATTTCCGACTTCAAGGTGACTTTTGGGAATTGTATTTAGCAAACTAACTTAAAGTATCTGGTAAAAAAAAAAAAAAAGAAAGAAAGAAAGAACAGAAAAACGCTATCCCTGTAGAGATTTCACTTCATATTTTTTTTGTAACTTCATCCATGTAATCAGTTTAATTACATGGAAAATATTTCCTTTATTACTAACAAAGATGATGCAGCCTGGGTTGCTTCCATGTGGGTCTCTATTGTATCTCTATTCCTACAGTTTCTCTTTACCTCTTCAACAACTTCCTTTGTTCCAATCTTTATATCAATGCCCATAAAATGTTGGTGTGTTGGACAAATAACACAGTGTCACACCATCTATATATACTTCAAATTTCACATGCTGAATTTGCAAATGAGTTTTCAAATGGCTTCTCTGAATAGTCACTGAGTGAAAATCTTTACACAGCCCACAGATACCTGATCACCTGAATCAGCTTAAATTCCCACTGTTATGGGAAGCTTTCCCCTCCTCACCTCCCATGTACATTTATTTGCCATATTTCCTTAGAAGCAGTGGTTTATAAAAGATGGAGTAGCTGGCCTCTGAACAATAACCCTGTCACCTGTGATTTCAGTGGAGCAGCCAAGTCAGTCCTAAAAACCACATTTTTTTCTCACAATATCCCTGCACAAACCGCTCAGGATGGGGAACCCCCCTGTAATTAACAGCTGGTCATTTCCCATCCTCCCTTTTCCCACTCAATCAATTCACTATTAGTTTTAACCAGAAATTTCCCAGCTTACTACATATCTTGCCATTTCCCAGTCAAACCCTCCAAAACACAAGTTCTTCCCTCTTCAAGGAACATTTGGAAATTAGAGGTGAGAAGAGCCCAGTCTTCAGAGAGACTGCAGAAGAACACAGGGATCTAACCAACTCAAGCAAACTGCTGAAAATTCAAATTATGAGATAAGTCTCATGTTCCCAGATAAAAACAAAGATTTACTCTGCTGGCAGCTTGGTTTTCCATGCCGTGCCCTTTAAGTATGGAAGGATTCACATCATACCCAATGTTGAGACTGTGTATTTTCGAAACATCCAGAAAAAGCATGTCGAGCACTAAATACTATATATTGGTTGTAAAATGGAAGAGAAAGTGTGACTTGAGAGCTGGTTTTAATGAAGAAATGTTTCCACAAACCCTCACGTCAGGATGATCCTTTTGGGTCCCTTCCAACTCAAGATATTCTATGACTCCATGTCAGCCAGATCCTACGTTATTTTAACAAGCACCACCAAGACCACAAACTGTGTGATGTGTTTTTCTAACGTGAGCAGAAAGGATGGAGCTTTAACAGAAGAGAGAATTTTAGATCAACATGAGACATCGATCTTGTATGGCCAAGACCTGCTCGTGGTTGATTTTTCAGACACTTGGTACATTGTCTACCAATGTAATGATCAAGGTGCAAGAATTATTTACACTCCCTTCCTTTTCAAACTCAAATCCTTCATGAATAAGGCTGAGACTGGAGCAGACTTGGGGGAACAGGCTAAAAAAATGAGAAAAAACACAAGACAAACCATTCAGTGGTCTACAGTTCTATGATTTCTCACAAACACTTTCCATATCCACTGCCAGGGACATAATTGCAGAATTTCTGCCTTGCCCTGAAGAGACCACTCTGTCAGCATTGTAACTATTGGCCTCAAAGACCTGACAGCTTCAGTACAAATAGTTCAAAGAGTCACTACTTCAGGGTTTTTGCCTGTGTAATGATAAGTAGATAAAGGGCATTTGGTCCAGGAAAGGTTACGATTTGCACAAAGGGATCGCAGCCTGCCGCGTCGCATGCCGGTTCACATGAAAATGCTCCTTCTATCTTTGTACATAAATACACAGCAACGTTTGCAAAGTCTCCAAATTATTTCATTTTCTTGGGAGAAAGAAACTGTAATTGGGTGGGCTGTGCGAGCTCATTCTTCCTCCTGCTAGTTTAGCCACGGACATTCATCTTTCCACAAAGAGCCCAAATTGTTCCTGTCTGCACTTGTATGTTTTGTTGTCTCATTTTAACTGACCCATCAGAGCATAAAGAGCAGCACAAGGCCCATCTATTAACTGGTGTCATTAGCAGTCCCTTCTCATTTACTGTTAAAAGGACTAACACCTCCTAGAGAAGAATTGAAAGTCTCATGCGCAGCCACTCCAAGGCAACGCTGATTACATATAATTCCTCATTAAAAGATACCAAGCAGCTGGGCCTGGCTTTTTGAGTATACAGGCATTTCTTATTAAGGCTCAAACGAATAAACAAAGTTTCCTTTGTAGTTTTCTTTATCCTGTATTATTCCCCTCTCGGAGGAGACTTGTGGCTCACTGTGAAGAACAGCAAAATTATATTCATGTGACTCTTAAGTTTCACCTACATCTCTCAAGTAAAAGATGTTATTTCCAATATAACTGCTGCCAGAAAACATTCATCAGCTGAAGGCTTTGAAACTTCAATTAACAGGTGACCTGTAGGCAGCATTGCCGGGCTGCGGGCCATGAACGCACATAAAGCAGGGCATTAAAACCACTGCTACATTAAACAGCTTCACAGAGCACCGAGCACCTGAAGACACCCTGTTCTCTTTCTGCTTTCACAAAAGAGATTGTTCCTTCACCAATCCTGCAGGACACAAACAGTTCTTAGGGAAATGCTCTGATTGCAAAACACTGATGTGAAGTGATGGACAACACAGAAGGACATTAATAATGGGATCCGGTCCCTTTAGAGATCTGTCGCCGTCTGTGTGTTTAACAAGGACATTATACAGCGTGGATATCCATAATAAGGTCATCCTACTCGTCTGGCCATATTAATAAAATAATCTCATGCTGGCTGAATGGAGGCTGTTCACAGGATGCAGCAGGAATGTGCAGGAGGGCTGCGAGGTGATGGAGCCCGATGGCTGCACCAGAGCCCGACAGCTGCAAAGCCGTACCCCAGCTGTGCTGCCAAAGGGGACACGGCAGCAAAGAACACACTCAGAGGTATCTGTGGTAGCCTAAAAAGCCTCCTGTAAGATAAATTGCCTACTGCCAGGCACGCTTTTAAACGGTCTGGCTTAGACTTGCTTTACACGTACGCAGGGGAACCACACAGCAACTGAAAAATCCTGAAATGTATTCAAGTACCTGATTAAATTATACTGTGTAACAATTCTGTTGGACCCAGCAGGGCTAGTGTCTGTTAATCAGGCAGTTTATGGAGCTCTTTCACAGAAACAAATTGTACCTCAACAACTATTCAGTAATTCTCATTCCACAGGTGATGGGATCTGTCTCTAAAGCCTTTCAGAAGCGTATCAAGAACCTGCTTCCTGACTCTTTCACTAATTTTTCTAATTTAAAACAAAGCAACAAGATCATTTTTGGCAGCATTCAGGAAAGGAAAGTTTTCTCTTGACTGCGAATGATGCAAATAATAGAAAACAATCTCGGATTTAATTTACCCTCCGCACAGAACTCTTGCACAGAATTGCATTCACTCAGCTGACAACAGAATTTACTCTCAGTTAATAAATAAAAGCCTTTGTATGATATAATCAATGAAACAAACAAGTTGAAGCACTGCTGTATCTCTTCATCCATGGCTCTGTTTCAACAGTTCTCCAAGTAAGCCTGCCAGATTCTTCTGTGCTAAGGGGCTTTTTGTTTCAAAAAGCATTTGATGGATTATGGTCACAGTGAAATCCTATATATCAAGAAGATTTCTGTTTGTCTGGTCTTCTCAACTTTCTTACCCCTTCACTGCCTGCAAACTTCCCAGGAATTGATGGGTAGCTGGGTCAGCAGCTCAGCTACCTCCCTTCAGCATTCAGCATCCACAAACTGCACACTGAAATATCAGTAAAAAAAGGAACGTGAGGGGTCAGCTTTCCCAGGGCTTGCTTCTGCAGAAAGAGTAGAAATAGGGGAGATCTCAAAAATACCAGGTTTATGTGGTTCACACTTTGTTTTTCTCATAGGCACCTTCAGTGCATTCATTATCCCGCACCAGAGCTACTTAAGGTAGTAACTAAAAAGAACCATCCCAAATGTGAATTGTCCTTTCCAACAACCAGGCTGGGAATAAGCCATTATCAAAGGAGGATGTGTAAATTTATCTGGCTGAGGCCAGTAGGTGTAGAACTATAAATCATTAAGGTCAGAAAATACCTCTAAGATCACTGAGTCCAACCATTAACCCAACACCACCATGTTCACCACTAAACCAATTTCCCAAGTGCCACATCCACCTTTTGAACACTTCCAGGGATGATGATTCCACCACTGTCCTGGGCAGCCTATTCCAATGCCTGACCGCCTTTTCCATGAAGAAATTTTCCCTAATATCCAATCTAAATCTTCCCTGGTGCAACTTGAGGCCATTTCCTTTGGTCCTGTCACTACATGCCATGCATTGCAGAAAATTTCACATCAATATACACTGGGAGAAAAAAAAAAAAAAGCCAACATTAAGGATATTAATTTTAAAATACTTTTTCAAAATAATTGGCTTAAAATGCTGTGATATAGAAGAATCCATTGTTATACCGGCAGAAATCAATAACTAAGAAAAATTTACTGTCTTATCCCCAGTCACAGCATGCTCTGAACATGTTTTCAGCCTTTCTCTTATGTAGCACAGCTGCACCTAAGGACTCCTCAATGCCAAAAGTTTCATCCTGATTCTATTAACATCAACACGATTTGGAAAATCCCCCATAATTTGACACCAAAAATGTAATACCCAAGGATATTGAAAACAGTAACTCTGCAATAAATTCCTTGGATTTATTTTAATGACTCCTGGCAAATAAGCTCTAGGGGAAGGCAGGTTAACATTAATATACACACATTAGCATACATCCACATATAGAAAAAATAAAGGGCTCTGCTGAATAGCTCAAAGAGATCTGAGGCACCGATAAACCAAGTGCTTTCCCTGAGTCATTTTATAATACTCAGTTGGAACATTCTGGATGCTTATTTTGATGACTTGACTCAAAAGCAAAAGCCTGTGTATGGATGGACGCATACCAGATGTCTTGCAGACTTTAGATGAACTGCAAATAGTGTGTCCTTCTGACCCAGTTTCATCTGAAGTTTTACCCTTCTCTACAGGAGGAAAAGACTCTGACTCTACCTGTGATGGTTGATAGAGATTTATTTCCATGATTCAATACTTGGGCATTGAAGCTGAAAAAACTCAAAACACCAATAAACTCCTAAGTGAGAATAATAAACCCAGAGGAAAACTGATCAAGGCTCAGTGAAATCTTCAGATAAAAGCTGCAGGGGAAAGGTACGGATGTGCTGGCAGCCCCAAAATCCAGCCTCATCCTGGGCTGCAGCTGAAGCAGTGTGGGCAGCAGGAGAGGGGGGATTCTGCCCCTCTGCCCCACTCAGGTGAGACCCCACCTGCAGAGCTGCCCCAGCCCTGGGGTCCAACAGCAGAAAGACGTGGAGCTGCTGGAGCCAGTCCCAAGGAAGACTGGAGCCAGGCTGGGAGAGCTGGGGGTGTTCACCTGGAGGAGAGAAGGCTCCAGGGAGAGACCTCAGAGCCCTTTCCAGTGCCTAAAGGGGCTCCAGGAGAGCTGGAGAGAGACTGGGGAAAAGGGCCTGGAGGGACAGGACAAGGAGGTATGGCTTCCCACTGCCAGAGGGCAGGGATAGATGGGATTTTGTGAAGAAATTCTGAGGGTGGGGAGGCCCTGGCACAGGGTGCCCAGAAAAGCTGTGGCTGCCCCTGGATCCTTGGAAATTCCCAAGGCCAGGTTGGACAGGGCTTGGAGCAACCTGGGCTAGTGGAACGTGTCCCTGCCCATGGCAGGGGGTTGGAACAAAATGTTCTTTAAAGTCTTTTCCAACCCAAACCATTCTGTGATTTATGATTTTACATCAACTACTCTGAGCTGGTTAACACACGAGGCCAGTCTAAACCAGAGCACAGGCAGCGGGGACAGGCAGGACCCTCAGCAGGCAGCTCAATCTGTCACACTTTAAGTAACTGAACACATGGGATGGCTCTTTCTTGAAAGGTGCTTGTCTTTTTTCCACTTACTTAAGAGAGCTGAGGCTGTACGACAGTTGGTTTTTTTTGAGAGATGAAGTTAGGTGAGATCCATTATTCATCACCTTTCAGAGTAGCACGGACTTAATCACCAGACATAATGCAGGTGGAAATTTATGTCATATGTTATGCCAAAGGTCAGATTACACATAATCAGAATGGCCCTTTTGACTTTAAAATCTGTAATGGTTACAGATTAGGAGCAGGTCCCTTGAAGGCAGCACAGTTACATGGTTGGGAAACTGATGTGAAATGAAAGTCATTCATGACAACTCGGTTATATTTCTTTTTAATAATGGATGTCAATAAAGAAAGCTCAGTTCATTTTTAAATGACTGAACTTTTGAAGCGATCTGCTAATAGCTCCTATGACATTGACAAAACCTGAACAACATTTATCAGGTACATAAAGCTGAGAACATAGTCGGTACCATGCACCAGAGGAATTTTCCCTAAGCTATCCCCTGCTTGCTGGCATCTTTAAGAAAAAATGGCTTTTTTACATAATAAATATTACTACTGTCTCAAGAGACAGATGATGTGAAATTGTTCCACTTCCCAAAAAAACAATATTTTTTATCTGCATAGAAGATTGTGTTCTGAATTCTGTCTGGAAAAAATGCACTTTAATAAACATAATAACTCAGATGAGTGTGTTGGGCAAAAGCTGAATAACATCAGATTTACATACTTTTAAATAAGGATTGTCTGAAAGCGTTTTAATTTTTACCCCATTCAGTTTCAATGCTTTCACTGGGATTTGCCTGGTGTGTGCACCGAAATAAGCAGGAATGAGATATAACTGTGAACAGGACTAGAATTTACTGGAAAAAGAGATATATCACAATAGAATAAAAGAACGTATTTTTCTTAAAATGTGTACTATAAACCCTTCATATTTTGGCATCTCCCTGATTCTCACTTTAATATGACCAGGGGTCAAGCTGTGGCTGCCCCATCCCTGGAGGTGTCCCAGGCCAGGATGGACGGGGCTTGGAGCAACCTGGGATAGTGGAAGATGTCTCTGTCCATGGCAGGGGGTGGAACTGGATGGTCTTTAAGGTCCCTTGTAGCCCAAACCATTCTATGATTCTGTGATTCTTTTCCCCAGTCATAACAATATAACAGAGTCTCTCTCCCCATTATTTATTTTTTAATGGCAGTTTTCCACTGACAGAATAGAATGATGTACTTTAGTCATATACTGACATTTTTATTAATACACTGACACAACAGAAACAAAATAATAAAGCACCAGAGAAATGATTATTTAGCACAGCTGGGAAGGGTAGTAATGCACAATGGGTAACAGAAGCCAGATCTTACAGCTAAAATTTTATCTGAAGTATCGTTAATATAATTCCATTTCTCTGTAATTTACTTACCTGAGGACTGTCAAGAATTTACTTTAAAAACAATCTGGACTCTCAGAAGAACTTCTAAACTTAAAATTGAACTGGACCCGTCATTAGCTTGCAATAGTTGCCTCAGGGATTATAAAACACTTTAAGGAAACCCACTCTCTAATTAAGTTATTGCCTAAATTCTTAGTGCAAAAGTTACAAGTAAACCTCACAGCAAGAAGAGAACACGACACCTTACAACCATCCTCATCGTCCTGGCTCCTTCTAACCAAATGCATTACAGGGAACAAGGCAGCTCTAAAATATTTAACAGACAAGTCAGTCCCAAAAATCCTTGTTAATCTTTCTAACAAGGAAAAAATTCTTACTGCCCCCCAAATCTGCTGACTTGAACATCCTTAGGCAGATGAACTTAATCTCAGGAGGAGCATCCTGTCTATGATACATCTCCAGGTGAGATTCTTCAATAATTCATAGCAAGCCAAAAAGAGTTGGAGAAATGATGAAACCAAAGTAGGAGGAGGAATAAAGTGTTAATGATCACGAAATATTTATGAGATAAATATTGTATAAACAAACTCCAAATCTTAGTTGTATCTAAAGGTTGCAGTTTCAACATAAATGTGCTCTGGAAATAAAAAGTCCTTACTTTTTCATCATAATCACTGCTAGGAAAATGACTAAATAAAGTACTTTATAGTTTTCTTCAAATTTTGATTAAATTTATTCAGATTTAGGTTCTGTTTCTCTTCCATTTATGATCAAAATTCTCTTAATCAGTTGTACAAGATTTGTTGTCTGTTTATCTCTCCACAATTACCAAGTTAGAGATTTTAAGATTCACCTACTGCACACAGACACATCATCAGGCAAGGGTAGGTGAGCAAGGTACAATTACGGTCTTTAAGGCACTTGAACAGTACCACCATATCAGTAGAATTTTGTGATTGAGTCATTAACAGAAGCTCTTCATGAAACTATCTGGTACAAGGAAAAACTCCCTCATAGATCTGTATCCTGTTAAAAGATCAAAGACAGTCAATTTTCCCAATGAGGGGAAGTTATGAGCAGAATCCCACAGGGATCTGCTTCTCTTCTTTGCTCATCTTTATGTCTCTAATTGATCTAGAGCTGGTGAAGGAGTGAAATCTGCTTATATACCAAAATATTCAGCACAGTTAAAACTAGATCGGTATTAAAGTGTTGCATCACCCCAACAGCAAATTGACAACAATATTTCCTATTTCAGTAGTTTGCTCAGGAAATCTTGTGTTAGCTTGAGTTATTCTGGAAAAGCACATTTATAAATGAACAGAAGGAACTATTTTGAAAGGCTTAGAGAACAACACAGAGACCATCACCCATAAAGGTGTGGGGGGCACCTCTGTCTGCAATGACACAGCTGAACCAAAAAACCAGAAAACACAGACAAGAGTAATAAAGGTATGAAAATTCTTCCATTCAAAATGAGCTTTGTGGGGAACTGAGGGGGAAAAAAAAGGCAGACCTATGCATTTATAAACTTAATGGAAAAGGTGAATAGAAGGTAATTCTTCATTGTTCTCATTATACAAGACCTTGGGGAAAACTGCACTGAGTGATTAGACAGAGGAAAATAAATACTTTCTCACGCACAAACATTTGTCATAGATATCTTGGAGCCATATATTAAAGAACTCCAAAAGCAGTTCAACAAATTTAAGAATTATTACACAAGAATGTCACAGATGCAACTTTTATCTCAGAAATTCCTTGAATCTAAAAGAGAAGGGTAACTCAGCACTGATTGATGACTTAAGGAGCTGTTACCAGCTACTCTCAGAAGCAGGTTAAGTTTGGAGATATTTGTTCTCTCTGCCTCGGCAGCTATAGCTACATCCTTAATTTGTGGCAAACATCCTCACTTCTCTCCCCTTCCACATTTCCCAACACCTTCAACTGCTCTCCACAATGCACCCATCACTCCATGCTGTTCCCAAAGCACAGAATCATGGACTCACAGAATGGTTTTGGTTGGAAGGGACCTTGAAGACCATCTAATTCCAACCCCCTGCTCTGGGCAGGGACACTTTCCACTATGCCAGGTTGCTCTGTGTCATCCATAAGATCTCTTCCCACCTAGCTCTCCCAGTCTGTGAGGGAGCCCATCCATACCAAACCTTTCCACAGAACCCTGAGCTCTTCCCATACTCCTGCCTCACATCCCTTCACCCAGAGAGACCTTTCTGGCTGTCACAGCTCCTCCTGCTCTTGTTTGACGAGGCTCCAAATTGTGCACTGACAGCTACCAAGTGTTGGCTCCTCTCTGATGCTGAGCTCTCCTACAAGTTTCACTATCCCTGGAGAAGCAAAGCCCTCGCAGTTGCTTTCACAAAGATCAAACCCAGCAAAACCCCTAGACAGAAAGCTGCTATCTCAAAGTGACATGATTCTGGAGGCCATAAAGGAGGACTTGAAGGAGAAAACCAGGTATAGCTTGTTTCCAGGCAGAACGGGTCACAGTGACTGATTTTCAGGACATTTGCTTCTCTTAGTTCTCTCTTTGGCGGGGGGAAACATCCTGCGTCATTTACTAACATAAAGTGCTCTTCCGAAGTGTGAATGCTTAGTATCTTTAACAATCAGGCAATTTATTCAAATGTCTAAAAATGGATATAATAGAAAATTATTTCCTTTCTGTCAGCTTTAAAAAAAAAAATACACTGAGATTCAAACTGAGACTCCATGGTTTCTGTACTGCTGTATCTTATCTTAGAGAGGCTTAAGTAAAACCCTTGAGAACTCCACCACGAGCCTATCATCAGGTTAGACTTTTGTGTTAAAAATGCTTCTTTTCCAGAAGGCATAAATAATTGCTGGGAAAACAACCATAAGTCTCATCCAAAGGAAGTAGGAAGACTCCTACTGACTTCATCACACCTGGATGAAGCCCAAGGTTTGTATTATAGCTTAATGTATTTTTATACTGGCACTGCGATGAATTCCAACAAAAATAAAGCTTTGAAATGTTAAAGGGGGAAGAACAGGTTACACTGCTAAATCTAAGGAAATTCTGAAATGGATGTGCTTCCTACACTCGGAGCATCAATCCTGCTCTTCTATTCCTGTCTACAACAACATAAAAGTCCCACTAGGTGTAAAATTCTCCTCCTAATGCTGTCTCCTTTTCAATACATACAAGACAAAATGCACTCCCTAAACATATTTCCCTTCACAAACTGGTAGTTAAGTAACAATTTCATCTCCTCTCCTGCTCCTTATTTAACTCCCGCATCCCCTTTCTCCAGCTCTGAACATTTAAAGAGCTTTAAACCTGTTTGATTAAATTTGTGAGGCTGTTTATTTCTTGCAGTGATTTGAGAAATAATCTGTCAATGGAGCTCTCAGCTCCTCAGGACAATATACTTGGGAACACACACTCTTCTCTTTCAGGGAAGAATCACTTTTTTAACTCCCATGGCTGAAGTCAGGTTCAGAGGCATCCAAATCATCAGGACTGAAATTACTCCAGGAATTTGCTTAGGGCAGGTAAGAAAAATGTTTTGGTAGTTGTGCTTTAAGGTGGAAGCCTTTACCTAAAAACACAACCTATCACCAGATTAAAAAAAACTAATCCAAAATTATGTTCCTCAAGTAATTATTGGTGACTTTGTATTTTGCACTTTCAAAACATGTCAGGGAAGAACTGGTGAGCACATTTCATGAAAATTATCAAGATGTTATGATGGAAAACATGGGATTCTTTTTCATCATAGAAGAAAAAGCAGTAAAATATCATCCCCTCACAAACGTTGGGTCAGCCAGGATCATAAATCTTGAATTTGACATTGGGTTTTTCACAACTGTTAGAATCAGGGTGCTGTTTGGTTTGGAATCCAGTGCTGGACATCATGAATTTTAGAGTGGAATGTTGTCAGAGAGATGAAAGACTGCAGGAATAAAAGATAAAGGGCAAGAGGGGGTGAACTCATCAATATTTGTACTTCTAGAGGACCTGAACATCGACCACATGGTCCTGCAGCATCACTGGATGGTCCTTGATGTAAGCAGCACTGTTTATTTTTCTCCCTTGCTCGGTGAAAAATGGTAGCAATTATATAAAACTGCAGAGCTACCAAGAATTTAATTTTGTGCTTTAACAATACAGAAATTAGGCACCTGCACAGCTTCTCTAAATGAGATTTGCTTCATTTCCCTGTCTCCTAGACAGAATGCTCCCTCCTTCCAGCATAAAATACACCAAAAATTATAATAGCCCAAGGGAATCCCCTTGACCATGGATCCCCTCTAGAATATGGTCCATGGAAAGAGAAATGTTGGAGGCTCCAGACAGCAGCCTGAAGGAAACTCAAGGCCCATGCCTGTCCTCAAACATTTATTCTTTCCCTTCCCCCAAATTTAAATAGAATCTTTTTTTTCACCTTACCCTAGGTCTGCTAATTCCTCTTAGGCTTAAAATTACGTTTGTTCAGATGTAGGTTAAACATTTTTCAGCTGCTGAGATAATGCACGACTGCAGATCACAGCAGGATCTGTGTCCGGGCTGGTAAATGCAGCAAACTGAGCCCTGTGGAAAGACTCAGTGGGTAATTGCACCCTGAGAGCAACTCATGACTTGATCAGTAATGTCAGCACGCCAAATTATGCTCTGTTTAATTGCTAGATGCAGAAGGAGAAATATTTCAGTGGAATAGGATTTGTAAATAAGGATTTAAGCATTAGAATTGGGCTGGGTTTGGAGGGGGGCTATTATTTTGGGTTCTGGCTTGGCCAAAGCTATTACATACTAAGTATGATAAATACACTGAAAAATTACTGATTGTATTACTGAGCAAATCAAATAAAGGGGAGCATACTTTAATGTCAATATTGCATTGTATTTTAATTTCTAATGTCACAATAAAATCAGCTGAAAAGCCTATCTTTCCTCCAATAATTTATCTTCCAGGTTTTTTTTTTCCAACAAGTATTAATGTCCCTTGCTGATCCAATGTCAGTGATATCAGTATTTATTGCAGTTTTTGATTAGCTCTGCTATTATAATTCACGGAAAACAAGGCACAGCACAAATAAGGAATGCTGTAAATCTTCAGAGAAAGCAGAAGCAATCAGGTTCCTATCAAGGCTTGCAGTTTAGGCCCAGTTCTAATAATACACTTTACTGGGCACTTGGACTAAGCCCATCTACGCGTTTCAGGTAGGTGCAGAATTTTGTGTTTTATCACATTAAAGCCAAATTTCCAGGTGTGTGAATGGAAGAAAGAGTGGTCATTTTTTGTGATGATGTGGATATTTTGGATGCCACATTCCTGGAAATGTCCAAGGCCAGGTTGGATGGAGCTCGGAGCAGCCTGGTCTAGTGGAAGGTGTCCCTGCCCATGGCAGGGGGTTGGACCAAGATGAGCTTTCCATGTCCCTTCCAACCCAAAGCACACTGTGATTCTGTGATTCTACATTGAAGTATCTCCCTCTAAGTTATTTAGAGCAGCCTGGGACTGTGATAGCTCCTGGAGACTGTTCACGTTGTTCCAGTGGCCAAAGGACACCCACTCCTCAAGAGAAGTCTAAATAAGAGCTATCTGAGAGTGCAGTAGCAATGTAAACTGATAAATCTCCTGTCAAATCTATCCGAGAAAGAAACCCAAACCTTGTAGGTTTTGGCAGAGCACCCGGTTCTGTAACATAAAAATAAAACAAACCAAAACACAACAACATAACAAATGAAAGAACACATACTGCAGCTTCAAGCTTTTTAAACAGAGTGAGTTTGTGGTGTGTTTAAAACTTTTTTGAAGATAGGCATTTGTCCCAAGCTCTGTCAAGGTGAGCACTGGAAACAATCTTAAAAGCAGCACCAGTGCTCCTCTACCCTCCTGGTGGTTTACAAGGTTTTTCAGGCACTTGTGCCTGCCTCAGATGCCAAACCCATTGGGTTTTTCCATCAGTGAGCTTGGCATGACGCTTTAATTATTGCTTAGGAGGCAGGCACAGAAATATAGGGGTGCTTAACGTAGTGACAGAATTATAATGTGAGTTATGCAAAATTTATTTCCCTTTTAAAATACACGGTTGCAAATTATCAGGGAATTCTGTGGCTGATTTAATTTCATGTAATTATTTATTTATTCATTTATGGGCAGGAAAGAGAGGTGACTGCTAAACTTACAATCTATAAACCCTAAAATTATTCTGGTATTTTTTCCATCTACATATTGGACATAAAGTTCCACAGAAGTTTGAAGGAAGATAACTTGCAATACAAGACTCTTCCCACTTCTAACACTGGAAATATTTGGCACACTGATTTCTGGAAAATGTAACTTTAGAGTTAGAATCACTTAAACCCAACTCTATTATAAAGAACTCGGTTTATGAGGAAGCCGACATAAATTGTAGGGATGAAAAGATCAGAAGCCAATATGTAAGGCTGATTAAATATTCTACAGAAGTCAGTTTTATATCATAATGGAGAATCTGCAAGCAAATTTCCATTGCAAATGTCATTTATCTATAAATATTAATGCATAAATATTAACTAAAGCTATTTCATACAGCTACATTAATAGAAGTTGCATATTCACAACATAAATAAAACAGTTTACTATTTTTAATTTTATTACTTGTAAAACAAGATTTCTGGGCACATTTTATGTTACTAAATTATATAATTAACAAAATAAAATTATGGCACTGTGTGTACAGCATGGAAGATGAGAGTCATCATCCCAGGTGTACTTACACTTCACAGGAAGAACTGTGACCATATTAAAGATAACAGTAAAATGTAAATTTCAATGAGCAATATTACATTGCTTTCCAGATATACAATTAAGAATGCTCTGGAGATAACTATAATACTCTAACACAAGTTATTACTGTAATCATAATACCAGCTGAAACCCATTCAAAAAGAACCCTAAAACCTTCCAAGCTCTGCCAAGTGATGCCTGTTTGAAGGTGGAATATGCTCCCGGGATAAAAAGCAGAAGCTCTTTAGTTGGCAGATTTTAAAACATCACAGTAGAAGAAAAATCCTGATCTTCTAGGAAAATTGAATGAATGATCTAAAATGGTTTTTCATTCATCTTGCAAAACATTGTCAAGAGATGGAGCAGGGGGTTGGAACTGGATGGTCTTTAAGGTCCTTTCCATCCCAAACCAGTCTGTGATTCTATTGCTCCTACTGCCCAAATTGGCAATGCTCCCCTGTAAGCAGGTAAGACTGAATAAAAACAAAGAGCTGTCATGTAAATTTGGGATGGACATTCTCAAAAAAGAGAGAATCAGAATCAGTACCTGAAGGCACAGAATGGGAAGGAGCACAAAATTTATTTTACCTGATGACAGCCACCTTAAAATTGTGCCTATAAACGCCATTAGACAGGAGAGAAATGCATGTTCAGAGCCTGATTCCTCCCACCCTAACACAGCACCTAAGGCAGTGTACAAAATTATCCTCTTGCCTCCTTTTGCTGACAACATGGAAAACATAGAAATGCTTAATTTTAATTGTCTAAAGAGTAGGTTAAGTGCAGGAAGGGCAGAGCCTTGGCTTTGTACCTGCAAGAGTCCAGTGTGGCTGAATCAGCACTGGAGGGAAATGAAGAAAAATGGGCTCCAAGAGAGATTTCCATTACTTTTCTTCATGCATACAAAGAGTAACATAGATAAATTTCATCCCTACCTTGCTCCTGCAGTAGCACAATTACAGGCTGCTCTTTTTTGGGGGTGAAACTCCTGAGTTTGCCCCAAACACGTCTGGCACTCTTTAGGTGCAAGACATGAAACAAACACAGAGAAGAACCGTGGCAGGTTTTCCTACTGGAACGTGGCATGAACTGAACTGCACTGTCATGCTCTGAAAATTGGTCTAAGCATTGTGGTAACTGAATTATGAAAAACATGTGAGGTGATCACTTGGAACTGATTTTGAATGCCCCATCCCTGGAAGTATCCAAGGACAGGTTGGACAGGGCTTGGAGCAACCTGGGGTAGTGGAAGGTGTCCCTGTCCATAGCAGGAGTGGAACCAGAAGGTCTTTAAGGTCCCTTCCAACCCCAAACCATTCTGGGATTCTGTGATACTTTTAAACCGTACCTGGAGACCAAAGACTGGGTAAAACTCACTCTGGTAGTCAATGTATAAATGTATTAACACATAAAGTTGTATTAATTTTCATAGTCCAAGGATACACAGAGAACTTTTCCAGATGATTGTGGGGCGCTGCTATCAAATATAATCTAATATTTTCCTGTCATTTATTAAATTTATTTTCTTAATTGTAAGCAGGAGAAATTTATTGAATTACATATGCAAACTGATGCATAATGAACTATCTGCAAACCAGCATAGCGTGGCTCTCCCTAAATATAGAGTATATTGCTCCTAAAAAACTAATAAAATATCAAAGAGTGAATTCTGTACTGGTGGCCCTTAGGCTGGCCCCAGCATTAATACCAGCTAACATCTCTGCTCCCATCCCCTGGAGATGACACAGCCAGTTGAACCATTTTCCCCTGCAAATCCTCTATAAATATATAAAATATAAAATGCAAAATATAAAATATAATATATAAACTGCTTTTTTGGTTGTATTTATTCACCTTTCTCCTGAAATACCTGCCAGTTTCATGAACCAGAGCATGTTCTGGGAAGAGCTGAGATTCTCTGGATCTGTGATTCAGGTGAGTATTTCCATATGCTCTGTGCCTGTCACAGCTTTGCAGGGGGGTTCTAATAAAGAATTTCCTAGTGCCTACAAAGGCAACCCTTTCCAAGATTCAAAAAGCTTAAAGTCACAGTCTTGGCCATTTTATAATTTAAATAATCTCACTGCAGAAATGCTTGTGAAATAAATAACATTATTTGATTAAGAAGTCAAAAAAATGCAGCGGCGGCAAATTGCATCCAATATTCTGTTTAGGAAAGTACATAAATGAAGCGTTTGCCTTAGGGCAGGAAATGTAATTTTCTTTCAGTATAGAGCATTTAGCATCACAGGATCCAAATCTAGCTGATAAACATGTCTAGCCAAATAAAAGTCTTTTCCAATAAATCTGAGCACTTTTAATCAACATGCTTATCACAACTAAATACTTATTTACTAATTAAAATCTTAAACACAGGGCTTTTAAGATTAAGGGAATCGAGCCAGTAGGTCTGTATTTGTTGAATATGAGTCCTATGCTGTTTGCAGCCTGAGGTTTGTGTGCTCAGGCACGTGGCTGTGAACCGTTCTCCAGAGTTTTCCATACCTGTGTGAGCTTGAACATGATCCTGTTCAAAAGAAACCACACAAACCCCTCTCAGCTTCATTATAACTTCATAGAAGGGTAACAGCAGCTCTGAAAATACCTAATTCTGAAAATTCACATTCAGGAAAGTGCAGGGAACACCTCCTAATTGTCTGTGACAAAAGGCTGTAAAGTCAACCCAACCTCCACCAAGTCCCATGCCCCTAAGAGACAACGTCAGTAGTTCTGTCCACAGAAGGGCTTCTGTTTCCTTCAGTCTAGGCCAGGCTTAAGAGCAGACAAACCCATGAACAACTGGAGTTTACGTAAGTTGAGCTGGCAAAAATCTTTTAAATTCAACTTAGAAAACAATTGTTCCATTTGGGGATGGAATCTTGCCTGCCCAAGGATACCAATGTGAACTGAAATGTTGCAATTTAGGTTTCTTCATGAGAATCAAATCTCACCTCACTGGCTCTACAGCAACCACTGTATTTTTCAGTACTTTTATTTTCCTCTTGCACTTTGTCACTGGAGACATTAAATAAAATGTTTTTTCTTGCATAAAAAAAAAATTAAATAAAAATAATTATTTAAAAATAAATAATAAATAATTTAAAAGCAAAAGTTTTCTTGCATAACTTAAGCTAGTCCCAAGCACATCTAAAATCAGTCTTAACTGACCATAAGTTCTGGTGATGTTTTTCCCTGTTGAAGGGTTGTTGCTCAAGCCATTCAGTCACACAAAGAAAAATCCAAAATTCAGTGGACAATCTGACATACAGCCAGGGTAACAAGCATTAAACTAACAAATTGTATTACAATAAAACAATTGACAGGTGAACCTTGATTAAAATTTTTGCTAGCATCTCCCTAGCCAAGCAATTTGAAACTGTTTTATCTTTGATTTTCTGCTCAATCTGCTAAATCCTGACACTTTCCAACATTTTACCTGCTACTACAGAACTGGATTACCAGATTTAAGATAACAAATCTTATGAATGGTGCAAAAGATACTCAAAATTATAGAGAAGAGGCCTGAGCAACTCTGCTGTAGTGGGATTCTCCAGGCTCCACGGAATTTTCTCTTCAGCACTCCCTCCTTTTACCCAGATGCCCTCCATTAAACCAAATAATGCACATTCCAAGAAGAACAAATTGCAAATAAGAAAAGGATCATCTTTTGTGAAACAGATTTATTAGCCAGTCATCTTATGCAGAGTCAATTCACAAATACACATAGAGGAGAATCTACAGAAGAGCAGGGCAGTCTTTCTAGAATATTTCCTTAATGATGAAAACACATAGAAATATAGAGCCAGGGAGAGAGAGAGGCGTGAGCGTATCACACACAGCCACTTCAAGGTCTTGATAGCACCGGCTGCTTTGCCTGCTGAAGCATTAAGGTAGTTGGTAGATATGAACAGTCCTCTCAAATAAATCCCATTATTTAGTTTAAAAGTTTAAAACCAGGTACACATTAAACACCTTCATGGCAGGACTCTAGAAATGCTTCTGGCACAACACCTTTTTGGACAGTTTACACTGCCCACCACACAAAGATACACAGCCATGCCCCTCCAGCTCTACACGTATTTATTTTTAAGTCTAACACTAAACTATTCCTTAACCATGCAATTCAAATGTAACCTAAACTCTCCTGCTTTGTTTCAAGTGTCCTCCCTCTGCTTTTGATTCACTCCTTCAGATCTTTTCATTGTAAAAGAATCCCCCATGCCTGCACTCTTTCTGACTTAACAGATTGTACAGTGGGGAGGTCTCCTCTTTACTGCCATGGAAGAATTGAATTTAGCAGCAGCATTTTCAGGGAAGAAACCCCAGGAAAAACCTTTACTCTTCCTGGAACGGGCTACTCACAGTCCTTTGCAAAGAGAATGCTACTAGAGGGGCTCAGGGAGTGCACTGACACTGAAAAGAAGTGGGAGCACTGTATCTTCACAGATCACATACAGAATCACACAAATAACATTTTCATTACCAAAAAAAAAAAAAAAAGACAAAATTAGGCTGCTACGATTTTAATTTTAAATTTTAATACCTACAATATAAATATTCAAAGTAGCTATAATTTCAAGCCAGCAATTAAAAGAAGAGGGGGGAAAAAAACCCCAAACACTTTCCAGAATGTCATTTGAAATAAAGTAATCTCCGTGTTGAAATGGAAATACATTAAGTTTGTCAAGTGTTTTAATGAGACCTTCTTGTTAGAGCTCACACAGAATCGATGTCTGAAGGGAAGTCCAGCACATCAGGCTGTACCAGCAAAATTTACTGACATATTTTCTCTCTAATAATGTATTATCTTGACTTATTCTCGATATGAGTTGTCTGGTCTTAACAGTAAATACAACCATAAAGCAATGAGAAATACCAGCAGGATGATGACACTAATTGCACTGTCTTGACTTGAATTCAAATTGCTGAGCAGTAAATGAGATTACTAGCCTAAAGATAATCTTAATTTAAATGTGCAGCTCCATTTATCTCATCTGAGATGCAATTTTCTGAAGTGCTTAAAAAAAATAATACCAGGCAGGCATCGAAGAGAAACTTTTATTTCTGAAGGTTTTCGAGATAGTTAAGTGTCCTCATGTGTTTTGTTCTTTGGCCATATTTTATAACAAGCAGTAATTTGCAGGTCGGAAGAGAAAAATGAGGGAATTTCTTCAACTGTTGCAACGTTTTCTGCCTTTGATACTGTCTTCTCATTTTTGTATTCCAAATGGAATGTCTTTGATGAATAGAGAATCAAAGAGTTAAAATAGATGAAGTTTCAGATCCATGACTTACGGATAGCCTATCTTGGATCATGTAATTTTCTTGTAGGCATTGTAAAGCAATAGAAAACCTTTAGAAAATTATTTTAAAATATTAATTAGCCTACCAATTCTAAAAACAAAATAATGTGCCAGGTTTTTTCAATTAAAGGATTATGCTGACAAGCTTAATTAGAAGAATCACAAACAGAAATTGTGTTTTCATCGTATTTGCATACATGTCTGTCCCCAGAATAAATGAGATTTATCTGAAAACATTTTTCTTTCTCTTAAATTCAGACAGTATGTGGAATATATGCAGTTAGTAAGGGCTCCTACAACCTGCCACAGATTTGCAACCCAAGACTGATTGCACATTCTTGGGCAAGAGGGAGGATCCTGACTGGCACAATGCAAAGTCTCAAAAGTAAAAAAAAAAAAAAAAACAAAATTCAAACAAACCTTAAAGCCACCTGAGATAAATACATTGGAATGGATTCAAATCTTGTTGTAACATTTTAAAATGAAGATTTTTACCAGATATGAGATCAGCATCTTGGTCAAAATATCTCATGCCTTCTTCATGTTCTCTTCCAAATTTCCTAAACCCTCGTCACTCTTTAGTAATATTTACTACTAATTATATTAATTCAGAGTGTTTAGGGAGTACTTGCCCAGAATTCTTCAAGCAGCTTTCCAGAGTAAACTGGATCAGGATTTAGTGTATTTCCATTTGGAGCAGAAAATACAATTTCCAACTGCAAAGCCTCTGTACACAATAGGACCTGGAGCACAGGCAGTGTATTAGAAGTTTTAAGGAGTGTTAAGGCTGCCATCACTTGAGTTCTCTTTTCCCCCAAGTAAATTTACACCCGAATTTTATGTCTGTTAATGCAATAGTTTTCTTGCTCACAGTAAACATCAGTTCGAAGAGCAGTAAATCAGGAGTAAGAAAATAAAAGAATGCGGGAATGTAGCAATTATTAACAAAACCCCCCAACATTTTGATCTGAGCACAGCAATACATTTGCCATGCAGATCTCTACTCTGATAGATATGTAAAGTGCCTATAGCTATATATAATAATGGGGCCAGGCCGCAGAATACAAATCCCTCCTCCTGCTCCCACATTTGAATGCTTCTGCATGCCTCAGTAGGAGGACTTGTATTGATCTTCATTTGAAAGGCGATTCTTTTTATAATTGATAATTTTTCATTCCTTCGTAATTCCAAGCTGGCATTTAACAACAAAACCCAGCAGCCTGTGCAAGTGCTGAAATGTAAAGGTCAAGGACAAGAAGAAGCTTTCGTGAATTGCAGCTCTCACCCCTCGTTCCTTCCCAAGGTGCTTTTTGAATTAACAAGTTCCGTTGATGCTGAGCAGATGTTAAAAAAAAAAGGGACCTGGTTTGTGTCTGAGTTACACAAAATGAAACATCTTGTTCAGCCTGGCTGCTGTGCCTGACTGCTCTGGCCATCCCCTGTGCTGGCCTTGGCTTTGACCACCTCACAGCAGCTCTGAAAAGCTGAGTTCTGCCAAGCTGCAAAAAGAAAATGCCAACTGTATTGTGATAAGTGTCCCAAGATGGATGAATCAAGGTCTGCAGCAAAAAAAAATTGTTCCATTCTCTACCTTTGATGGTGAAAGTGGTTGGAGGATTAATCAATGAGAACCCCTTCTCTTTTCCAAAGGTACACAAGCACCGAGGCAGACTGAGCCATTCCTCAATCAGAGTCCACCCTGCCTTAAGAAGTAATAATAAATCCATTTATGTCACTCTGTCTAGAAGGACCCAGCTTCTATCCACAAAAATCAATCAAATTACAGTCTAGACTTAAAAGTTTAAAATTACCCCTTTCCTCTGAGAAGATGCATATTGGTAAAAGCAAAAGGAACTCCTATTTTTTCCAGTATAATATTCAGTTATTAGCACTCTTTGCTTCTTTTTTTCCCCGACCAGAACATACATTTGTTAAACATAATCATTATCCTTTAATTCTATGGATATCTGATATCCAATGATATTTTCTAAGTAAATGTAAAGAGTCTCTTAATTCAGCACAACTGCACAGTATCATATGATTTATTAATGCTGGTGACTTCATAGTCTTCCAATTTTTATAATGATCCCATGAAAGCTGTTGTATTAATTTAAAAAATGTAATTGTTTGAAAGCAAATTTCAGAGATATTATGAATTATGTGTAACACTGACATAAGACCGATGTTACCTGTTTACACCTATTATGTAACTGATGATTTGTCTCAGCATCTATGGAATTCTATATAGGAAAGCTTGTATGCATTCATGTTTTTATTTTCCTTGTATTTCCATTACTATTATACATTTCTAAGGTACATTCTTTCTTGTTCGTAATTGCAGTGGGGCTTCTTCATGGTTTATTTGTTTGGGGTTTTTTGTTGGTGGTGGTTTTTTTGTTGTTGTTATTTTTGATAATTTCTTTTCAAAAATTCCTGGAATTTTAGCATTATGTGTTTAGAAGACAACTTCCATTAGCTCGTGGTCTTTGAGTAATTCTTTCATGACTATTAGTAAATATAAACTCCATGGCGAATCAAGTCTATGACTCATCTAATTAATAAGCATAAAGTGTCTTATAAAAAAGAACTTAATTCAAAACACAGAGTCTTTTCAGATTGACCTCCTGTACCAGCAGTGTCTGCAGGAATGTTAACAAGAGGCAGCTGGGAGTTGCTGGAAAGAAGACTGACAAAGGGGAAGAGTGGAGCAGGAGTTGTAAACCACAAATACAAATCTGGAAATCTTCCCTTTTAAAAGAATAAAAAAATACAATACTGGATGGCCTGGTATTCTTTTCTTTTCAGAAATGATGGATGCTCTGCTGTTTTGAAGGAGCGACATAAAAAGTGGTTACACATGTCCAGGTTTGCCTTCTGTGCTACTGGTATCTATCCTGTTTCTCCTCTTTATGACTCCCGAAGTACCATGTGCTTGTATGGTGCAGCACAACCAGCTCTGGGTCATATCTAATTACTGCTTCCATGGGAGAAAGATGAAAATGAAACATTAACACATTCATTTGTATATGAAAAATCTGCAGACAGATTAAGGGTTGGTTTAATTTCATTTAAACAGAACCATGTAGAAATGAGGCATCCAGCCTAAGCAGTTATCCAGGCTGTCTTTACATGGAGAGAAGGCAGCTTCCTCAGAGGATACAGTCCAATCATCCTGGGCAAGTATTCTGGATTAGGACATAATTCTGCTGAACACAAGATCAGATTTGACCCTTGCATTTGAGGCAATTGAAGTTTGGAGTCAGATCCTACTCTCCATGATTTTCCTAAAACTGTTTAATATATTGAAGGCAGAATCATCAAAGAATTGGTCTCATGAGTCCCTTCACCACAAGCAAATTCCCTGGACATCCGTATGACTCAAATGTTTTCATTTTCATTTTCAGGTGATGCATCCATCATACAGGAAAAACGCAATTCAGTTACCAAAAATGCCATTTTAGTGGACACCACACTTGATCCACATGGACATTCTGCGGAACATCACTGATCTGCCTAGAGAAATTAAATTCCCAGAGTCATCCACTCACAGGCCATGGGGTATCGAGTATATAGATTGTATGTAGCTGGTAGCACCCCACATTCCATCATTTTTTAGACTGGGTAGAAATGTCAGTGAAAAGTTCCAGCTCCCTATATACTGTAGCCAAATATTTAGAAAGATTGGAGAAGTTTGAAAAAATGCGGAACGTGAACAGAAAAAGCTATGACTTCCTTCTTTTTTTTCAGTATTAAGACTATGCCTACATATCCGTCATCAAGAACTGCAGAAAAATGGAATGTCATTTTTTATTCTTTCCTTTTTCACAGAATTCCCTCCACACATGTTCCTTCTTCACTGACCCTATCTATGCCTGCAATAAAATTCTGGTTTCAAGAACTTCTTCCCGTCTTTACCCAAATCTTTTTAAGTATGGTAGAAGTCTCCCCTATTCACTGACTAATGTATCCCAAAACTGTTTTTTACAACACTACTTTTTATATATAAAAAAGTACTTTATGGTACTTTTTAAAGTAAGTTTTATAAAGAAAAAAGGTGCTACTTGTTTAAAAAAGTCCATTATTCCATTTGAGGAGCAAAATAGCATTCTCATGGTAAGCAATAAAAAAGCACCATGACTTAGTAGATGCATAGTAGGAATTACAGCTGAGTCTTTCAAGTTGCAGAAGAAAATGTTCAAAAACTGTTGATTTTGGTTATAGTAACTCATGAAAATCCATCCCCTTAGATGCAACCATAAACTTGGACGTGTTATAAAAAAACCAAAGAAGAACAATGTTCAAGTGGGTGATTTGCTGAAGTGAAGCAGAGGCTTGGCTCAAGAGAAAAAAGGATTCCATCTGTTCTTGCACTTCTGCAATATCCTCTTGGATACTTAAAATTAGATGACACATATATTTAGATCCTGAAAAATTAAGAGATCCTTTCTGGAGAGTAAAGGCAGGCCTGAAGAATGAACATCAAAAATAATGTTACATGACTGTTTTCTGCCTTGCTGGAGGAAAAAGCCCCCATCAAACAGAGCCTTCACAGCATCTGTACAAACACTCTCTGCCCTGGGGCTACGGAAGGCAAGATCTACTTTACCTCTCCTTTTGCTTCAGTTTTCTAGCTTTATTCTACCTTTCCTTCCTTTTCTTCTTTTCTACAAGCTCAGCCTCCTGCTGACTGATGTAACAGCCTTTCCTTTGTATTTTATATTGTCATCTCTTTCTGTGACTTCACAAGCTCAGCTGCTACTGGTGTTTTCCTGAGTCAGCCAATCCTGCTGAACAACATGAGATGGAGCAAGTGTTCCTCTACCACATCTCCCTCTCATTTTTACACCATTTCATCCACTACCTCACTTCCACATGAGTGAAATGGTCCATCAGTACTTGCTGAATACAGCAGCCGTCTCAGGAACAGCTGAAGTCTCTTTCTGAAGAGAATATACATGCTACAATTAATTTTAGTAAAGTGTACCTAGGGAGAAGAAAAAGTGCCCCAGCTTCCTTGGCAATGAGTGAACAGCAATAATAATAAATAAAAAAGAGCAGAATTGAAAATGCAGGACTTAAAATGGCCCAACGCATAAAATCAAAGCTTGAGCAGCTTGAGGTCCAAGAAGTTGGCAATTCATGCACTGCAAGAAAAAAAAAAAGGACAAAATTGTGGTGTTGTAATTTAGATACTCCACTGATGAACAGACATCTTGCTTGACTTGGGATATGGCACCAGACTTCTGGAACAAAGATAGTGCTGCTCAATTAAACTGCTTTTCTATCTGATGGGGATACTTGAGGAGTAAAAAGCTATTAAATGGGACCATCAGCAAGAAGTCTTCTTTACTGTAGCCCAGCTCTTCATAATTAGACTAATAAAGGCCCCTTTATTCATGGCTTGCTTAGAGCATGGGTTCTTTAGAGCAGAATTCATTCCTTAGGATCTTGTGACATCTACTGCAATGGGCCTCCAAAGCATTTCTGAGAATTCCAACTAACATCCCTATTTTCAGCACATTCTAATTTGCTGAATAATTTTTTAATCCACACTCTTGCCCTAATATAATTCATATTCTTTAATTCTTGCACATTTTCCAAATGCTGTTGTATCTTTCTGAAGCTGCTACAGCCTTTTAAAGGATCGTTGCACCATGGCAATAACCAAAAAGCAGTGCAAGTGAAATATTTTGTTTGCTTTGAAGAGAAAAGGGGTGGATAAACTCATCATTATTTTAAAAAAAAGTACATCTTAGGAGGCACATGTAGATATTCTTCTGCTGCTGTTTTACACCTAAGAAGAAGAAAAGAGAGAGGGAAAGGCACAAAAATGGGGGAAAGGAGAAAAAGACAATAACAAAGAGAAAGAGAAAGTTAAATGAAATAAATACCAAGAAGGTGACTGAAAGTGGAAGGAAAACACGCGGATCTCCAAACATCACTTGGAAAGAAATATAATCCTCACTCACTTTTTGCTAGACTGCCCTCGCTCGGTTTCTTTTTACCTCTTCTGTGGAAAAAGTCTCAAGCTTTTCTTGTTTTGGAAAATATGTGCTCACAACTTAATATTCCCACCTTGGTTTTGCATGATGTTGACTTCAATTTTTCCTCCACGTCCTCTTAAGAATTGTCAGAAGATATGAGGAAACAGTATCAATCCCTTTATTAAGGTCATTTAACAACCCTCCTGATATTCATTTCCCCAGCTGTTTTCTTAATAACCTTAATACTTTTATAATTTGCACTGGTACTTTGAAATTTATCCAAGAGTTAGCAGCCATCAAGATGTCCTCAAGCTAACCTGTTTGTTCTTGGCCAAATTATAAGTTTCAGAAAATCATTATTTGTGTCTTTTGCAAGAGCTTGCCAGAAGCATGCTGCTAAAACCTTTCAAATTTATCACAAGGATCGTAATTTTCTACTGACTTGATTTGATTAGACTTTGCTTGTCAAAATACTTACTGGTGGCCCAAGACTAAACAAACTGGAAACAGAAACATATTTTTAATGCAAAAGCAGTGTTTCATGCAAGCCAGGGATGCTCTAAGAATTGTATGGAACTGGAATTTCAGAAAAAAACAAACAAACAAACAAAAAAAAACAAACCTGGAGGTGAAAAGAACGTTTTTGAACAAATATCACATCTGTCATCATGTAGAAATAACACCATTTTTTAGGAAAATCAAGCTACAATTCAATTATCAAATATTTTCAGTGTCCATGAGGTATCTGGAGTATCCTCAAGATAACACTGGAAACATGATCAGGGATCTTTGACAGCTGAAATAACCCAAATTTAGTCAAAACTGAGACTCTGGATATCAATACTACCCATGGAAAAAGGTTCTACTGAGAAAATTCCAATCAACTCGGGTTGTCCTCTTTTCAGAGAGCTTGGTCGTGCTGTAGCTCAAAGGGGAGATCCTGAAGTCATGTTTGCTTCAGATCCTCCAATATCAGAGGTAACTCGCAGTCACACACATGAAGATTCTCAGAGCACTTGAGAGGAGTAAAGGAGCTGAGTCTGAGCACCAAGAAAAGGCTGCACACCGTGGCAAGTACCACATGAAAAAAATGTAGGCAAATGATTTAGCATCAAAACTGAACCCAGGACCCTGAAGCTCAGCCACAAGGGTTCTTGTATTTTTCCTTTCCTGCTGACTATTCCTGTTTCCAACTATAGCCTTTCAACTCATGTAATTAATGAAAAAGGAGCCTAAAGAAGGAGCATCATTCATTATATAACACAGATTTATCTCAGAACATAAGTCACTGATCAGTGGTTATAATCAAAGGCTGAAATAATCTTAATTAAAAGACAAGTTACGCTGAGGCCATTCCCTGCCATTTAACCTGGGAGCTGAAACTCACCCTTTATCTTCAGCCATTCACTTCAGAGCTTTCTAGGTTTGATTTTTGGGGGTCCTCCCTGTTCCCCTCCCTCCACTCCATTTTTCATCATATGTATTTTTCACAACTTTTTAGACTTTGTGTCTAAACTTTGGAAGTATAGAGGAGTGAACTAAATAACCCCCGAGATCTTTCTAGTTTATATTTTATAATGACTGAATTAATTAATGGTATTTGTTTAACATGATTATGCTAAAAACTATGGCACTGCTTTAAATTCATAAAAGCAGAACCACTGATTATTGAAAATTAAAGATTTTTGTTTTATTCTACTTAGTATATATTCTTTCAGTGTAACTAGGCAGCTTGCAAGACAAAAAAACCAAATTAAATTAAATAGTAGACACTGTAGAGAACTGAGAAAACTGCTATTAAACTACTAAACTCACCTAAAATATAAAATAGACAGACAAAATTAATATTTTAGGTCGAAGGCAAAGACCTGATATGTAAAATACAGCATTAGAAAGTGAAAATAGGACATTATAGGTTTGCATTAATTTATTTAAGGAGGAAGCTATACCAGCTTCATAGTCGAATCCTTTCTGTTAGGAAAAGAATTCAAAATACAACAAAACCTCCCCAAAAAAGCCAACAGCCATTTTCTGCTCAGCACGTACACAGAGAAGAGATGGATGATTTATACACCAGAAACCCAAAGCAGTGGAAGGAGTTTTCACAGAGCAAGTTAAGCTTTACAAATTACTGTTTAGTCAATTCTT
The DNA here is from genome assembly GCA_013400235.1 of Oriolus oriolus. Lineage (NCBI taxonomy): Eukaryota > Metazoa > Chordata > Aves > Passeriformes > Corvidae > Oriolus > Oriolus oriolus. Next base: position 428,007 of record VXBT01002864.1, read on the forward strand.
TCTCCTGCAGTGTACAATTTTTCAGCACCACATCTTTTTTCATGTCCTTCCTCCCACATAATAAATCAGGAATATTTTCTGGTATTTTTCAAGGACAACAGATGAAATATTTACGCTGCTTTTTAATAATGCTGAACGGTACCTTAAGCAGCAAATATTCAGCTTTGCAGCCAAAAATTTAATTTCCCTGTTTTTTTAATATATATTTTTGTACCTTATAAGATATATATTTAAAGAAGCTATCCATTTTCTCACATACACACACAAATATTTAGATCCATTGATGTTTAAATATCTACTGAAAGATAACAGCTCAACTTTGAAATGTTTCTCATTCTAAAATGCAGACACTTAAGAAAATACTATTTTATTAATATATATATTAAAGGATCTCAAACTTTGGCACAATCTCATCCCCTGTGTAAATCCTATGGATGGGAAAACTTTTCGTACAATCTCTCAACCAGTTTGATCTTGGCTGTAAATTTTCACGGACTGTAACTCCTCACTGCAGTTGATTATGCAAAATGAAACAAAATGACACATTTCAAATTATGCTTTTCAGATGCAGCTCCGAGTCAGTTCTCACCATAACTAAGACAGGTCAGTTGTGAAATCTGTGAGCCCCATTAGCCTGTAAAAACTGTTATTTTTTCCTAGCAACTGGAGAACTTCCCCCTCTCCCCTACCAAACTGAAGCTACTGATCTTTTAAATATCTGGAATGTTTGAAAAGTTTGAATTCCATGGATGTATTACACTTCCCAACAATTCACAAAGTGCTGGACAACTGCTATGGTTCAGAAACATGGAAGAATCTTACGGATAAGGACTTTTCCTTAAGATAAAGGACATTATAACTTCATTACAAAGCTGGGTTAGGTGAAACATGAATACACAGGGTTGGTGTGAGAATATTTAGCACTAAATTTTTTAAGAACGGTCAAGAGTTTCTGGTGATTACAATAAAAAGGGCTATGTTGTAAAACCTGGAAGACTCTTGGGGGTAAAAAGGTACAAAATGGGGGGAAAGCATGACAAATTCTATGATATTTGTGCATCCAGGGAAGGGAACGGACCTGGGGAAGGGTCTGGAGCACCAGGAGCAGCTGAGGGAGCTGGGAAAGGGGCTCAGCCTGGAGAAAAGGAGGCTCAGGGGGGACCTTGTGGCTCTGCACAACTCCCTGACAGGAGGGGGCAGCTGGGAGGAGTCGGGCTCTGCTCCCAGGGAACTGGGACAGGAGGAGAGGGAGCGGCCTCAGGCTGTGCCGGGGAGGTTTAGATTGGATATTCAGGAAAATTTCTTCACCCGGGGGTTGTCCAGCTCTGGCACAGCTGCCCAGGGCAGTGCTGGAGTCCCCATCCCTGGAGGGATTTAAAAGCCGTGTGGATGTGGCACTTGGGGACATGGATCAGTGGTGGCCTTGGCAGTGCTGGGGGAACAACTGAGCTCAATGATCTTAAAGATCTTTTCCAACCCTAATTATCCTGTGGTTCTAAGACAAGTATCAAACATTAATAAATGCTATAATGACTACAACAAATGGCAGCCATTATGACGACCACAAACTTATCTTTTATTTTCTTTCTGTTTTAAAAGCACCTTCTCATTTTTAATGCCAAAGTGCCTTTTAAAATATTTCCCAGGAAGTTCTTCTTATTGCGGTAGTTGCCCTTCAGCTGCTGAGTTGCAGAAGAAAGGAAAAGTTAAGTGCAGAAATTAAGCACAAGAGGTTTTTGCTCAAAGAAAAGATAAAGTATTCTTGGCAAGAAGAGGGGGTGCTAAAAGCTGATTCTTTCTTGCTTTCTCTTAAAGAAAAGCACAAAATGGTATTTCTGCAAAGCATCAGTTTGAATGTGACCCTGTAAGGAGAAAGTCATTCAGAGTTCAGTTTCTTTCTTAAACAGCGCTACAGATTTTATATCTGTTTCAACCTAAAGTTGTGAGTGTCATTGAAAGCCCATTTGGGTTGAAAAGTCATTGGAAGCAGCATGTTTTAATGGACAAGGCATTAGACGTGGTAAAATAATTTGGGATATACTACTGAAGAATTCTGTGACTTTGAGGAAAATAACAGACAGTACTTATTTCCTTATCTGCAAAATTCAAAAGTGATACTTTTTTATCCTTTGTCATGTATTTTGACACCTCTAGATAAAAGGCATAAAGGCAGATAAGTAATATTAAATTCTTTATTTGCGATGAATGCAATTATCTTCATCCATATACTTTTTATGGCCTTTTTTTTAAAAAAATGAGTAGTTACAGGGAGTTTCAAAATCCAAGTTTATGTCATGCTAAGTGATATTATTTTAGAAAAAGAAAGCATAAAAGATCATTACACTTGACAGATCCAAAGGATAATTCAACCCATCACAAATAAGAGTCTTAAATCATTTATGACTTTTTTCCTCTGTGTATCTCTCCATTGACTGACTATAGAAGGATGATTCTCTTACATTATGTGCAAAACTTTTCCACAGCTGCAAGAACCCTATAAACACAGAAAAACAGGATTTGGGATGTAATCTCACAGCTTTGGGGTTGCGAACTATAGAACTGCAATGTTTGTATGCAAACTGGAAGCTAAACACATTAAAAACCAGACGGGAATCTTATTTACATGTCCGCAATCATTAATGTGATGGTAGGGACAGGTGAATTTTGGTGCTACAAAATCTTATTTTTCATTGGAGGGGTATAAAAGCACACTGCAGTTTACAAGGTAGAGTCTTGACTTGTGTATTTTAAGACTTTATTGCCAAAACTTTAATTTGGCTATGGGTTATTCCTCTTAGTTGTCTGGTGGATTTAGTGATCACTTGTCCACTGCTCAAGGGACTTCTGTCGAATCAGTGAGACAGTCATTTTATTATCAGGGAAGAGAAGTCAGTTTGACATAATTATTTGTGAGTCCAGATAACATAGTCTTAAACATTCCCATTGCTCTAAGGTTTTAATTAAGTTTAAAAAACTTCAACAGAAACACATTTTTCTCTCTTTATACATAGCACTAGGACTTCCATCCAGCACCTCCCAGTGCCTGAAGAGGCTCCAGGAGAGCTGGAGAGGGACTTGGGACAAGGGCCTGGAGCGACAGGAAAAGGGGGAATGGCTTCCCACTGCCAGAGGGCAGGGATGGATGGGATATTAGAAGGAATTCCTCCCTGTGAGGGTGGGGAGTCCCTGGCACAGGGTGCCCAGAGAAGCGGTGACTGTCCCATTCCTGGAAGTGTCCAAGGCCAGGTTGGATAAAGTTCTGAGCAGCCTGGTATAGTGGAAGGTGTCCCTGCCCACGGCAGGAGTTAGAACTGAACAGTCTTTAAGGTCTCTTCCAACCCAAAACATTCTGTGATTCTGTGACTTCTCTTTAACACTTTAAAGTCTGAAAGAATCCAGCTGCACATAGGTCGGTACTCACAGGAAGTGCCTCACTATTTAGCCCCAACTCACTTCAGAAAAACAAAGTAACAAAGAGTGTTCAAGTGAACTATCTGGATGTAAAACCTACACACTAATAGATGCATATAGGCTCCTTTATAAATAAACCATACTTTTCCACTCATTTACAAATATACATAATTGCCCAAGCTCAGAGTTATCTCCCCTTCCAAGCCGAAAGGCTGATATAAATAGTTTTCTCTATGCAGTTCAGCTACTCAAAATAAGAAAGACATTTTAATATTGCAAAAGTAGCTAAAGCCAATATTTGTTCTGCAGCAAGAGCGTGTGTTGTTTTCTTCTCTACAATATTTTGAGCTGTTATAGAGACATTGCTATATTAAACCTAATGGATTTCAAATTAATTCAGCATTTATATTCTGATCATATTTTCTATCCTCTATCTGAAAGGATGCATTCAGCTGATAATAACAGGCTACAGGAAACAATACTGATTATTTGGAATTAAAATGGCTAAGCTGAAGCTATTTTATGCTGGAAGGAGCCTATCGATGCCTTAATTTGCCAGGTGCAGCCAAGTCATTGACACAAGGACCAAGGAGGTGACAAGTCAAGGTTAAGTGCAGCAGGACTGGGTGTTTGGTGATGGTCTTGACTTCCTCATCCTTCCCCTTGTCTAGCAGAGCACCCAGAAAAGCTCTGCAAACTTCTTTCTCATATTTTTAATTACACTAATCCCAAGAGAGTAGCGGGAAATAACCCCATCTCAGAGCTGTGGGGTAACTCCATGTCATATGCAGAGACAATCAATAAATTGTCAGGGGACACACCCAGACACAGCAGGGCTAAATGCTGAAATCACACAGTAAATGTAATAAATGCCACACACCAGGATAGCAGACACCTCTCTATGTGCATGCAATGCAGTGATGTGCAACATTAATTATTTGGCAGTGTGAGCCTGTGGCCCAGAAACCCCCATGCCCTGGGCTGATCCCTCAGTGCAGGCAGCAGGGGAGGGGAGATTCTGCCCTTCTCAGTTCAGACCCCACCTGCAGAGCTGCCTCCAACCCTGGGACCCCCAACATGAGAAGGACGGGGAGCTGCTGGAGCAAGTCCAGAGAAGGCCACGGAGATGCTCCAAGGGCTGGAGCCCCTCTGCTCTGCAGCCAGGCTGGGAGAGCTGGGGGTGTTCACCTGGAGAAGAGAAGGCTCCAGGGAGATCTCAGAGCCCCTTCCAGGGCCTAAAGGGGCTCCAGGAGAGCTGGAGAGGGACTTGGGACAAGGGATGGAGGGACAGGACACAGGGAATGGCTTCCCACTGCCAGAGGGAAGGGTTAGATAGGATACTGGGAAGAAATCCTTCCCTGTGAGGGTGGTGAGGCCCTGGCACAGGGTGCCCAGAGAAGCTGTGGCTGCCCCTGGACCCCTGGAAGTGTCCAAGGTCAGGCTGGACGGGGCTTGGAGCAACCTGGGATAGGGGAAGGTGTCCTTGCCCACGGATAGGGGGGGAAGAAAACGAGCTTTAAGGTTCCTTTCAACCCAAACCATTCTGATTCTCTGCGTAAGTGGAAATAATGTTTCCCTACTATTTCAGGAGTGGCCTAACAAGGCTGAGTTCACTGCAATACCCACCCCTCAGCCTCCTGGCTGCTCCCCTGTGCATCCAGAACAGGACGCAGCCGTAGATTTCTGGCTGCAAGAGCAGCACTGATGATACATCTTTCCTTGGGCCTGGCAGCACTTAATCCATAGACAAACGTTGCTGCTGCAAGCAATACCCAAGTAAAGGAAATTTATGAGCCCTTGTTCTTCATCTTCATCACCAACATCATCAGAAAGGTGATGTGTAGAGATCCACATTCGTTAGAGACTGGAAGGAGTTGGGTTTTTTTTTTACATAAGGAAAGGCAGATGTAGCTGCACTACTCATTGTGTTTAGCAATTTCACCCAAAACGCATAACAATGACAATCGGTCCTGACATTGGAATCCTTCTGGGGACCCACATAGCAATCAGTAATTGATAACAATCTCATTTTCAAGTCAGAAAGAGGTTTTGACATCACTTGCCCAGGCAACCATTATCTGTCCATTAGATGGGAATGACAGAAAAGCTGAATTACAGAACTATCAAACCCAGTCAGTGCTACTAAAAAGTGACAGCTTTGCACTTCTACAGCTTTTTCATGTATTTTAATTGCTTGGCAGTCCACATTATCTGCCTTTGACCAATTATCTGTACTTGGTTGCAATATTGCCTATTTTCTTATTTTTAATATACTGCTGGGTATCTTTTAGCAGGTAAAAAACCTATTTATCTGCAAAAATCAAAATACTAATAACTAAAAATGTTAAATTTATTATGATAAAACAATTTAAAACTATGCTCTATACATCAACCTGCCTTGGAAAATTCCATGGCTTTTTTGTTTTCCCTACAGAATACATTTTCACAATTCTGTCCCATAAGTATAAAAGAGGATTTGAAAGTTTCCACTTCAGAAATTGTAATGTTCTCCTATAGCTTCTGGGTTTTTCTCCACCACAAAAGATTTGTAGTCTTCTCCAGTGATGAAGGTCATGGATGGTTTTATCATGCAGCCAAGCAAATAACCAGAATTTGGCCAAGCAGCCAAAAGTAATTTTTCAAGTTGTGCAGCTGCCTGCCACAGAAAGGTGATGGAGCCTGGAGACTTCATTTTAATTAGTCTCTCTTTTCCCTCATCTCCCCTTGATTCAAAGTGGGTAAAAAACTGATGTCGTCCATGACTGTAGAGATAGTTTTGAAATTTTAGTAATAATTCACTAATAATTAACTATCCTAAATCTGAACCAGATACTCAGACAAGAAGAATGAAAAACAAGACCAAAAACCCCAAAACAAAACAACCAAAAAACCACACAAAATAACACCCCCCCAAAAAATCCCACCAAAATGTAAATCACATTAACTTTACTTTTTAAGGTGCTCTTGCTCCATGAGAGAAATCTCCTCTTACCCAATAAAAGATCATACACACATGCATGTAAATAAATATTAGTGTGACAGTGAAAGTCAGGAATAATACAGTATTTTGTACTGAAACCTACATCTGGTCTAGAAAATCACCTCCCTCGGCTCATTTCAATCACCTGATTATGATCCTTAGCACACCTGCTTTGCTTTACGATTGATAATGTTTACAACTTCCCTCTGAGACTCATCTAAGAATGGCAAACAGTCCACAGCGCCCATGGACTGGCCTTTCTCCAGGTGCAAGCAATGATCCTTTACCACAATGACACCTTTCTAGGTCAAAATAAAACAAAGTAATGTGTAATTCAGCCCTGTGCTAACCAAGTGAAACACCTCAAACTGTTCCCAGATCCTCCCCACCAGCCAACAAGGGCTGACTTTCAATTATTGCCTACAACTGTAACTGAATCAAGATGAGCATCTTAAAGCAACAACAAAAAAATCTACCTAGTTAGACTTAAACAGAGTTTGTTTTCCAATGAGTTATACAGCCTAAAACTCCTGGATAGATTTTAGCTCAAGAACATAGAAGTGATTTTTTTCTTTCTAAACCTTTGACTTTGTCCCATCCTGCTGGGCAAGAAGCCATCACCTTCCTGGAAACTCCAGCCTGTGGAAAGCAGGGTAGGGAACAGCACTGATTTCCCAGCCCTGGATCCGCAGGGGGGGCAGCACCCCTGTCCCTCACTCCTGGGACAGAGGGAAAGCTCCTCACTGCAGGAGATGAGTTTTTATTGCTCAGCTTCAAACTACAGGGGAAAGAAATAACCACAGAAAATAACACAAATGCCTATATGTTCAGTAAAAACACAGAGATGACTAAAGAATATATAAGATAAACACAGACAGAAATAAAGCTATAGATACAGGAAGATGAGGAAGCAGATCCAGAGAAGAGTGTCAAGGAAATTAAACATTAATAATGCAATGCCTGTCTTACAGACAAAAGTATTTTTACTCTGAAAAAGATTAGAGGAAGGATAAACAGTTCATAGCAGCTGTTTGACATATCGCTAAATATGCATTTCACTACAGTGGCAGTGAAATGGAAGAAGAAGCTGATAACCATGAGAGCAAGAAAATGTAGGGATTTCAACAGCTGGACCTTTTAAAAATAATTGATATTTCAAATTTGATTTTATGAGTATAATTTACACTAAAAATAACCTTTCATGAAGACATTGGTTGTAAAACGCTCAAATATAACAGATCTGTAAAGAATTATCATTTGGAAAAAAAAAGAAAAGCAAAGGCAACAAGCCCACCTGATTTTCAAAAAGGAGCTACAACTGCCAAAAGTGAAAGAAACTGGCTGGAAAAAAAAATGCTTATGCCATGCATGCGACAGTGAAGAAAATACAGTTTATAAATCAGAGAAAAAAAGAATTCGAATATGGATGGAGCAAAACACAGCCACTGGAATGAGGCCCTGACATCTGCCAGTAGCTCCTTCACCTTCCCTACCATCACTTTGATTTTTTTTTTCTTTTTTATTTTCTTTTTAAAAAAACATCTTACTGGAAAAAGACAAAGAAATCAGGAGATGATTCCAGCTGACTTTAGGAGTGAGCCAGGCTGTGGATCTGCTGGAGCTGCACCTCTCACTGTCCTCTGGGCTGGTTCTCTGTACTGACCTTTCTCCCTGCCTCCAGGATTTCAGTGGCATAGCTGGGCATCAGGCAAAACTGCTGCTCTTCTACTTCCCTTTGGCACACAAACCCTTCATGCCAACCCCAAACCCAGACTCCAGACTGACTTTACTGAAATAAATACCTTATTCCACCTGGGTATCAAGGATTTACATTACATTGGCAGTTTAGACACTGGCGAGTGGGAGTAAAGGACTAAACTCCTGTCTCAGTTTTCCCTTGAAGTTGTTTAAATTATGATGGAGCTGTTCTTCAAACCAGACACTTTCCTGTTTGTCTTACACAGCATATCACACTCTCTTTCAAAAAGAGATAATTCTTGTTGTTTTTCTTAATCTGGACTCCTAAATGAAGTCCTCCTGCAGTTAACTCTATTTTAAATTATTTTTCTAATGCACCATAGGATTCATCTATGTGTGAACACTGTTTCAATTTAACCATTCACAATTGGATTTAGTTGAATGCAACCTTGCTTTATTTCAATTTATCTTGTTACACTTCCAGCTAATGGGGAACTGACTGAAGTTCTGGCTCAGCTGCACAGAAGCAAACAGCTGTAGAGATTTAAGATACTCCTGCTCTCCAGCTGCTCATTCTGTCCCTCTGCCAGATATGACTCTCCCTGGAAATTTGGCAGAAGTGGGTCTGTCCCATAGCCCTGAGCACTGCAGCTGACATTTGTCCTGATGCAAAGAAGCCTTCACACGTTTTCTCTCTTGAATCTACTAAAGATGCAACAACTTTCAGAGAAGGGGCACAACAGAGCACTGACATTGCCACATTTGAAGGTGACTTTCCCCTGCTGACCTCCTGCTGAACAGCACTGGCTCACGTGGAGGGGACCTTACTGAAACTGCCCTTTCACTGACAAGAGAAAAATATCCCACACTGCAATGTCCTGAAGGTTTTCAAGTATTTTGCATAATTAATAGATTTATCTGCATGCACTGGTCTGCTTGAATTCCTTTATGTCATGGAAATTTCATGGATTTTGAAGAACCTTGTAGGTCCCTTCCAGCTCAGGATATTCTGTGATTCTGTGGCCTGCCAGGTTTGTTTCGCAGAACCATACATACAATTCGAGCACAGATTGGGTTGGAAGAGATCTAAAAAATCATCCTGCTATGGGCAGGGACACCTTCCACTTTCCCAGATTGCTCCACACCCTGTCCAACCTGGCTTTGGACAGTTCCAGGATGGGGCAGCCACAGCTTCTCTGGGCACCCTGTGCCAAGGCCTCACCACCCTCACAGGCAAGAATTCCTTCCCAATATCCCATCCAACTCTGCCCTCTGGCAGTGGAAAACCATTCCATCTTGTCCTGTCACTCCAGGCCCTTGCCAAAAATCCCTCTCCAGCTCTCCTGGAGCCCCTTTAGGCACTGAAAAGGGCTCTGAGGTCTCCCTGGAGCCTTCTCTTCTCCAGGTGAACACCCTCAGCTCTCCCAGCCTGGCTTCAGAGGGGCTCCAGCCCTCGGAGCAGCTCCATGGTCCCCTCTGGACTCACTCCAGCAGCTCCACATCCTTCTGCTGTTGGACTCAGAGCTGGAGGCAGCTCTGCAGGTGGGGTCTCACCTGAGCAGGGCAGAGGGGATCTTTCCAAAGTGACAGTAGTTAAACATTCAAGAAGGCATCATTAAATGATTTCCCTTTCAAGTTTCCAAAGAGGATTTGTCTGTGAGCTCTGCTGGCAAGGGAGGGCAGGGTAATGGAGCTCCTCCATCCCCGAGCAGGCGCCTTTGAGAACTGACCTTTAAAACAGAGCAAAGCAAGAGGGTTTCTACCTCCATCACAGGTCAAGTCCAGGACTGTTTTTTATTTCTGTGTCCTTCCTTGTTTCCTTGCTCAAGATAGAAGACAGAACATGCTGGCAGGGGGAAAAGTTTTAGAATAGTCTGCCTGTCCTTCACAAAATTTCATGCTTGGTGGAGTATTTTTATAAAATGAATGTGTGTCTTTCCCAAGTTGCCACTTTGCTGTCAGATCTCCCAAAAGACTATTCATGGCATTGTACAGGTGATAGCTCATGCATGCCAAGTATGTTCTCCAAAATCGTCCTCCCACCAACATTTCAGGGCTCATGATGTCATAGCAACTACCTAAACTTCCACCCAGCCAGATCTGCCTGGGAGCCCATCTGTCACAACTCTATCTAAAATTGTATGAGTGGCTCTTTAGAGAAAACAACACTGAATGTGAGAGGTTGTATCATTTAACAATCTCATTTTTTAATAGATATGGCAAATGTTTGGGCAAAGTCCTGGGGAAAGTGGAACAGAAGTTCCAGAATGCCTAAATATTTTCATATTGATTCTCGCAATAGTTAACTCCTGTGCAAGGCACTGAATCATTGTGGTTAAACATGCTGTTAACCACTCCCTACCAAAACTTCCCGATACTACAGCAGAATTCAGGCTTTATTTGATTATATTTCCATGTATTTATCTTTTTTCCTTAGAACTCAGAGGTGATTTCATACACTACAAAACACCTTCAAGTAATTACAGCCATCTGACTGCACTGGGGCCCCAGCATCCCTTTACACTGGAGTCTTGAAAACACTTGCTCTCTGAGGATTATTATTCTTTAGCTTTTGCAAAATTACTTATTACCTGGAGTTTTTCTTAACTGATTAGCTGACAAAACTATATTGTGAAAAAAAAAAATCCTATTTCTGTTTTCGCTTATTTGCTTTTAAAACAAAATACATTAAACTTTAATAAAGGTGTTTATTACTGCAGTTCTACTCTTAAAAGTCCAAAAGCTAAACCAGAAGAACCTCAACACTTCTAACGTTTTATATTCTGACCCTGCAGGTTTGCTTATGTTAATTGCAGAAGGTTTTGGGGGTTTTGGGTGAATAAATGTTTCATTTTTTTTAAAAGAAATTATTTAAGACAGCAGCATTTTGTGATGCTAAGAGGAAGAAATGTTGATCTTATAGATCCCTACCTCAGGAATGAACAGTGCTATTGCAAGGACTTTTTTCCAGCCTTTCTATCATTGCACAGTTTATTAACTGACATAAATTTAATCTCCAGTACTCTCCTGTTGACGTTAGACCAAGAGTCATAGGAGACCTCCTTTTCTTGCTTTTATCCACCTTCTAGACAAGAAAGACTTCTGGTAGTAGCCAAAATACCTAATGGAAAGCTCTTCACTTAGTTAGTTGTGGCACTTCAGCATAAGGTAAAATATCACATTCTGTGTTTCTGAATAGAATAAAAGCCCAGCACAACATCTGAGCTGGGGTGGAACAAAGCTGGAACATCCAGACAGTGAAACACGCTGGGATACAAAGGTGCAGATCTTTTGCTTGGGTGCATAAATCCTGTTTCTTAACCTGCCTGACTCATACCCAACAAAGAACCCTTTGGTAAGGCCCATCTGCATAATCCCAAGTTATACAGACAGGAGCTTTGAGGAGAAAAAAGCCAAATAAACCTTTTACAATGTAAGAGGAACCAGTGTTATTCTTGCATTAAATCACAACGGCACTCTTATTATGAGTGAAATATTTAACAACCCAGGTAAAAATGGTAAAATGTTAAGGATATTATGTAGTGCAGGTGTCTGAATATATCTGTATCTATATATATATATATATGTATAGATCTATATATATGTCTGTATGTATCTATATATATGTGTGTATATCTATATATATATATCTATGTCTGTATACATCTATATATATATATGCATATATATATATCTCTAGATATATATAGATAGATAGAGATATATATAGATATGTAAAAAAGTGTGAAATCATGCTGAAAACTCAGGCTTCCAAACAATGTTTCACCATACAGTCCTCCTGTAATCTCAAAAAAAATATAAACCAAAGCCCTGGAGATATGTTAGGAATAATTTGAGTTTAATATCACCAAAAGGTGAAGAAAGGATCTGATTTCTTCGACACGTCCATGTCTGCAGATTCACCCTGCAAGAACATCGTTCCACCCCTCCTTTGCCCATGAACCCCTTTTCCTAGTGCTTTTCCCCACTTGCAGGAATCAGAGCTGTGGATGGATTGCCAGCAGTCCCAGGGAGGGAGGGAGGCTGCCCACGCCTTTCTACCACGACAGGCTAAATGGGCTCTCAGGTAAAATGAAAATGGAAACTGTTTATGAACAACACCACAGCACACCTCAGAAAAAAGCAAGTTCTGTTAAGCTTTATATAAACCAGAGGAGTGAATTGAAAATTTAACATGAAAGGCAATTTCCCAAGAAAACTGAAACAATTCCATGAGTGGCTGGAGGGAGGAAATAGTCTGCTTAGTGGATTAAAAGACTGACAAATGTTTCTTAGGAGTCTGAAGATGGACAGCAGTAGATAAAGGCTCGGTGCTGTTCAAAGGAGTCAGTTCTTTCCAAACCAGTAAATATGACAATCAGGTATTAGGTTAGAGACTTTATTTGCCTTACAACTACTTTGAGTGGTTTCACAAAAACTTTTCCTACAACACAAAGGTATTCAGATATTGAAGCCCAAATCTCATCCCAGTTCTCTTTATGTCCTGATCTGCCCTCACTGAGTTTCTTCGCACTTCAATTGGATGTAGAGGACAGGGGGAAAGAAACCACAAAGAAGGAGGATGATCTCTTTAGCATCTCTCCACAACTCATCTTCCCACCTGCACTCCTGAACTCCACTCACTGGAACAGTGAAAACTTATTCCATTCCCCAGAGTTAAGGAATCTTTTCTTCCTTTTGTCAAAGGAGACAGAATCTGATCTGCAAAGCACCTAATCATGGCATTTAATAATCTGGTTTTCCTGAATGCACAGAGAAAACAGATTAGACACCAATGTTTTTAACCTTGATTATGAAGGGAAAAATATAAATGCTTTTAAAATGATAAATTCTGATTTTGTGGGAAATAAACATTACAAATCATGTCTTCCAATGTTTTGGTGCAGCGTTTCAGCCATCTGCAAACCACCTCATAGCCTCACACTAATCTGACTTTCTAACTCACTGCAGGTTGACATTTATTGACGTCAGACTTTAAAAATGCTTCAATCGAGATCTTCATAATCCTCATAACTAAAATGTCTTTGTTCTGTTTTATGATCAAACATTTCTGAAAACAGAGCCACCAGTCCCAGCAAGCACTCAGGATGCTCAGAGGTGAGTTAAGGCACAATAAAGAGCTCAGTAATCTCCCAAATCTCCTCAGAGAACACGTTTGTTTATCACTGTGCCTGCAGACTCTTCCACTGCAAATATAACTGGCAACCATTTCTAGCAAACATGAATATCATTTGAAAAGTTTAAAGATGCACAGAAAAAGCAATCAACAGCCTCAATAAGAAATCTCAGGAAAAAAGTAAAATGATTTGGTAAACATGAATGATTGATAAGTTCTTCAGTGGGAAAAAAAAAGGTGGAAATCAAGAAGCAATGACCTTTTGTACCCATCCTTCAAGTAGCAGGTTTTAGAAACTTTTGTATTGCCCATAAAATTAGCTAGAAGATAAATCTCACTATGGTGATTTGCTCTTTATAAGTCCAAAGCCACTGCTCTGAATTCTCACTGTATAATTACTTCAATATAGATAAAGCATGAGTCATCTGTTCTACTCTAACCTTTGCATTTAAATTTGAATTTTATTCCTGCTTATCTTTTTTCCTAAATTGATATTACTGTCTACTATGTTTATTAAAAACAACTTAAAGCCACAGTGCATGCCAAATTCTGCACTGAGGCACCATTTGTTGCGTTATTTTAATTAACATGTCTCAGGGAGATTACAATTCTAATCATTTCTATTAAACTATGTCAAAGTTTTCTTACTCTTATGTGTCAGATTTTGTTTCCTGTTTCAAATTATGCCTTAATACCCAGGAGGCTTTTAGTAAATGCTCTGCACACCCAGGTATGAAACTCAGAGGCGCTGTCCTGTTCCTCTGATAACAGCAGAACCATGGCTGATTAGGCAGTGTCCTTAGCAGGTTCCCAAATTTGGCCCCTCTGGATCTCTTCCTCCTGAGACAAAATTTCAGAAGCCTAGGAAACACATTCTTAGAATGAGATCAGTCAGAATGCCCTTCTCTCATTAAAAAGCAGGTCCTGGGGCAGGACTGTAACTGAAGGGAAATGAAAAAGCAAGCCCTCCACACCCACACTGCACTGAGCAGAGTTTAAGGTTAAATACTTGGCTGTCTCCACACGTTTGCCCATGACTGACCCCAATCCTTCTCAGGCACACTGGGGTAGTCAGCTGGATCTCAGTGTGTTTACATGGCTGCAGGGTGAGCTTCTATGTACAAAGAAAAGGTTTAGTTCATACCTTGTTTGGGTGAATTTCTCACAAGGTTTGGCCCCAGGTATCCAACGGCGGCTCTAGGCCACTGAAGCAGGCACTAAAGACTCCCCTCTTTAGACTCAAGGGCATTTTAGTTACTTTTAAAGGTTCCCTTTTTAACCCTCTTCCTCCCTTTTCAGTTACCCAACCACAGCATCTATTTTTCCTCAGCCATTATGGAATTGCAGAGTAACACTTTCTAATAATCTGAATAAACAACAGGACAGCATTTATGCACCATTTTGAATGGAATTCCCTTCCTTTTCAAGGACTCTTTTCCATGACTGATGGACAGGAGCTGACTGGAAGGCTCGGTGCCCACCAGAGCTGTCAGGGTGCCCTGCAGGGAGCTGACTCTGGAGAAGGTTTTGCAGATCTCTTGCAGAGAGAGCAGACAAAGACTTGTCAGTCTCAAAGACTCCCACACACCAGACTGAGACACTACAAGAATACCTTTTTTTTTTTAATGGCCCTTTTCTTAATTAAAGGATGAGTGGTCCATTTACTACCACCAAGATATTTTCAGTCTGAAAGACTATGAGAGTCTGTCAGCTCTTAGTTTTTGGACAGCAGGATGCATTGACATGTACAACTTCACTACTGCCAATTAAATTCATCACTGCTGCCTACCTGTTCCTTTGGAAATCCAAACAAAATTAATTGACTCTGCATTGCCTTCTTTCTCTACCTTATTAAAAAAATATATATTTAAGATAAAGGTTTGCTACTACAGTCAGTCTTAAGACATATCATGTAACTAATCTGCCACTATGGAAAAGCAGACCTTTCTCTGCAAATTTTGATTTGAGTCTTGATTATAAGTAAATATCAGCATCTTTCAATGGAAGAGATTCAAGTCTTACCTATGAAAAAAAAAAAAATGAAGTCTTAGCACAAAGCTCAAGTGCTTTACCTCTGCTTTTGTTCCACAATGCAAGACTACAAGAAAAAATCAATTATTGTGCCTCAGTCTGTATCGTTCAAATATGTTCAACAAACTCCTTTAATTCTACTCATCTCATCTTTTCATTTTTACTTAAAAGTGTGGTGTATTTCTACCATCTTAATCACTTCTCACAAGTCTTTGCTCAAGTCCTAAAGTCCTACAACCCTTAAACAAATGTTCGTTGAACTTTCTTATATATTTTGATCCAAATTACATGAGTCCCGCCATAATTTTCAGGATGTTAGATAAGCTTTTTATAATTATCTGGCAATACCATAACTCCTTGCATACCTTTCTATACCACAGTGGGTCTAACATGCAGAAATCAGTAGCAGAGAACTCCCAGAGGTTCACCTGAAGGAGGGTGTCACTTTATTATGCAGTTTATAACACACCCATCGATTTTTTTCCACTCATTTTCTCTAAACTGTTTTTTGTTTTTCTTGAGATTTGAATGAGGTTTGTCCCTTTCTCCCTTCTGGTGGAAAAAAACAAAGTGGTTTGGATTTTAGAGTCCCCCAGTGCATGTTCAGATTGCCTGTTTTGAATATAGAGCCCATCCAGGAAAGCGGAGTTGCAGGAGCTCTTTAGCCTAAAAACTTATGAGTAAACACAAAAAATCAACTCAAATCCACCAGCTTTTCTTCAGCTGATGCTCCTTTAACATTCACATTTTCTCATACACCCCTCCAGTCTCTGAGCAAGGTATTTTCAAGCACCACTCAAACTTGGGAGGCTTTCCCAAGTGCAAGGCTCTGTTTCACCCCCTCTACTTAAACCCCTGAACACCAATGGGAGAAAAAGAGAAAAAAGAGGTTCCCATGTGGTTACACCTCCCCTAGATCAATGCTGGTCCTGTTGGAAATTGCAGTCTCTCTGGCTCAATGTGCGCAGAGTGAGAGTGACTGCTGAGCCCAAGGGATGGGAACCCAGCTGCTGAGGTTTCCTATAAACCCACTGAACCAGCCTGTTCTCAATCTGCATTAAAGAGCTGAAGTGACACCAAAATGGGGTGGAGGAAGAGCTTCCCCTCCCCTCAGATGCTGCCATAGCCCTAAGGAGACCATGACCCAAAGTCTTGGATGTCCTGAAGCCAGCTGATGCTGGGAAGATCGGAGAGAGTGCTTGGAATGATGCTACAGAAGGAAGATTTTGGGTCAGTCAAGAGGCACATCTTTGCCATCCTTGTTTGCCTCAAGCCCCACCGCACCAAAGTAGCCAAGCAGAAAGGACAACAGGCACAAAATCAGACAAAATGGTTTTATTGTCTGAAACTCACCACACAAACTGGCCTTGCTTTTGTCTACATGGCATAGGAGGGCACTCAAGCAACAGGAAGCAGATAATTGTGCCCTGAGAGCTGTCCTGGGAACTGGGTTGTACAAATAACATTTAAGAGCTCCTAACATCCCTTTCAGACCCTTGTGGGGGAGTATTTCTCAGGTGAAGAGCTCTTCTCTCCCTAAATTAGACTCTGGATTTAGAAACACACCCTACGTCCTACCTCACCATCGGAACTCCTGAGCACAACTTGGCCAAAAGCCTACAGAGTGAAGGAGTATGTAAAGCACTTCATGGAATTGTGACAGCTTTCCCAGAAAAACCTCTTCACTAACTGGGGAGAGACAGAATTAGTTTTTCTAAGAACTGAACTGTCCCAATTTTAGCCCAGATTTTGCTAAAACACAGTGTAAAGAAAGAGTTCACCTTTGACCAACAACTCAATCTTGAATTTCAGAAGAGGTTAAAGTAGAAAAAAGAAGAGGGGAAAAAAAGAAAAACATAAAAACCTCCAAACCAACAAACAAACAAACAAAAAGCAGCTTTCAATTCCAAGCGTTCAAGACAAAACCCAAGGAGACATAAAGCAAACACTGCAAAGGCTTCTGTTTAAAATCCATTTCCAGGAGAGCTGAATGGGGACGGAGGAGAGGGAAATGCTGAGGAAGAATTCATGCAGGCAAATTCTTTCCTGCCCTTGTCCCTCAGTTTGGCCTTCAGTGAATTTGCCCACATAGTCTTTGCCAAACCTTGGAAAGTGATGGGACTGTAACATGGTGGGACTCATAAATAAGAAAAATATTTTGATTTTTTTGTGTGTCACCACTGATCCTGAAGCAGTTTCCAGATTGATGGCTCTGACCTGCACCCAAAAGGTACATATAGATTTTGGCACCATTTCAGTACCAAATTCTTGTAAAGGAGAGTTAGAACACTTTGCTAACAGTGGCAGAGTTTGGCAGAGCCCTGTAATTAATGTCTTGTTGCTTTTCCCTTTTGTCAAAGTAGTCAAAATAATGTCATATGAAATGATTTATTTTTGTTTGTTTGGCAGCTCTCCAGCATTTCAATAGCAGGGAGGCTGCTGTGCTCGGTGTTGATTTGTCCCAGCACATTATATTTGTACAATTTCAACCCTGTAGTACACAGCCAGGCAAGGGAATAACACAAAGTTTTTTAATATTCTGCCTTTGCAACAAGCAAACAACCCGGAAGAGTGTATTTCAATTTTTGCCTGGGGATTAACATACAAATGTTCTGAAAATTAGGGATATAATTATGTGAAGTCAATTACAATTTTCAATTACTTACTTCCTAAGGCTTTATGCTCAGCAAAGTTGGACATTCTGGGCTTGTAGCTCCTCTCAGTCCTGCATATCATCTACCAACAAAGAAACACCGCTGCCAAATGACTCAAAATAAAAGGGTTTTAAGTATTTTGCAGGTAAGCAAAAGTCAGTAGAGTTGTGTCTCAGCTTCACAAAGTATTTGGAGTGCTCACAGGGCTCCTGACTACCCAAAGCTTTTGTTATGCTGGTGACAGCAACAGAGAGCTGAGGACACAGAAGTGGTTTTTTAGGGCTTAATTACAATACAAAATAAAGTTACTGATTAATAAAATCAATATGTGCAAATGTGTGTGAGCCTTTCTCAAATCTTATTCACAGTTTATAAGTAATAAAGAAGTGAGAGTCAATTAACTGCACTGAATGCAGTCACAAGCCCATAAATTCTTTTTACTGTATTGAGTTACAGCTTTGCATACTAATGGATCATATTCATTTCACTTTTTTCCCTAGAAGTTTCCTCTGCAATGTGGTAATTACATAAATTGCAGCTTTTTTTTTTTTTTAGTGGCTATTGGAGAAAAGTAGTTATGAATTTTAAAAGAATCATTGTCTCCTTGCTTTTAGGAGAATCTTGCATCTGTACACCCCTGCATCACATGTTCAGAGGCAGCACTTTTGGGAATTATCTGCCATTTCCAAGACTGGAAGAGACGATTCCAATATTTTGCAGGATTAGGAGAGTCAAAAATAGAGACAAACCATGCCAAGGGAAAGGTGACAGTGGATGGGAAGGGATCCTCAGATAAAGCATCGTGTCTGTTCAGCATTTTAAGATAACTGAAAACTTCTTGGAGCATGGACAAAGGGGAACTGCAAGCACCTTGAAGAGATACGGGGAACATCCTGTGAGAGAAGATTCTTTGTTTATTCTTCAAAATAATTTAGAAAAAAGATGGATAGTTACACATTAAGTACTACATGAGTAATGCCAGTCTCGAGAGGACCTCAGCAGGCTGGAAGGACAACTTGTGGGGAGGAATTCTACTCTATTCTGCAATTAAATGAGTAGAATGGCCAGGTCATTTTTCAGGTGTCTTGTTGGTAGTTCTGTGGCTCTTTAAAAAGATGGTTAAAAGGTAAATCTGAACTGAAGGAAGCCTTAAACTACTTCATCTGGATTTTTAAGTTCTGCGACAGCAAATCAGCTTTCATTTCTAAGTTACACAACACAGAGTTTCCTATCTATTTGTTACGTGACTACAAACAGCAAAGAAGTATTTAAATTATGCATGGCTACAAGAATTGTCATGTTTCTCAGGCAAATTACTGAATACCCTTAGAAAATCTCTTGAATATCTCTATGTACTAATGACCAAACTCATTGCTAGTGTTATTCCTGCTATTCACCCATTACGGTCCAGTTTTGAAATCTAAACTGTGCTTGATAAAATGGGATTTTCATCAGTTACCTACTGCCAGCTAGCAAAGCAGAAAATAGAGAAAATGGCCATTTCTATTTCATATTGCTTAATATCCATCATTTTAATGGAAATGAGATAAAGTAGATAATGGCAGTAAGAATTGTATTAGCAGCACAGACATATATTACATATTTCTCAGAGGTGCCATTGTTGTAGCATTTACATTGTTAATATTAAAATGTCTCGAGCAGCACAATCCAGTGTAACCAATATTATAAATATTACCTTTAATATAAAAGAGTTGAATGAGCTTTTAACCTTGAATTTGATACAGTGTTGAAAATAACTTTTATACTTACATGACCTAGCTCCTTGTGAATACCTAAGTACTTTGCCCCTCAAATAAATCTTTCTCCAAAGCAAAACTTCCTTGCACTATTCTTAGCTGTAATTTCCACTGCACATTAAGTGATCATAGACCTTTTCTGTACTTCTTTTAAGTGTAACTCAGAGGCAGAAATGTCAATTTAGATGAGGCTTTTGAAGCTAATGTTAAATACAAATAAAGACTGTAAGTAATGTTCCATTTTGCAGATATTTCATTAAAGGAGAGTGTACAGGAAGGTTATCCCCATGTTCATATATCCCAAGTCCAAGTAAAACTGTGGTTTTAAATGGTTTTTGAAACAGAATAGTTAAAAAAAAAAACAAAAAAACAAACAAGCAACAGGGTCAGGAATGAGGCAAAAATGGGAAGTATGAGCACAAGATAGTAATGTCAGGGTTAGGAAAAAAGCGACTGTTGGCCCCTGTCTGCAGGATGCTGCAGCATGTCCAGGGAAGAAATGGCAGGGCAGAGCCTGGGCAAAGGAGAAACTGAAAAATCAGATGAGACTAAGAAGATAGTACAATCACACATGCATGCTGGCAGTCGGGAAATTTGATTATGCAGAAAAAATTGGACAGAATCTAAAATACAAATCTGAATGCCTCTTACTGTGAAGAGCTGGATAACCACGAGGTTTAAGTATATGACACAGGTTAGAAACAAAGAGTGTGAGGCTCAGCTGCTTAATCTAGGGACCATTGTCAAGAATTTGTTGTAAATCAGGCAATCATCAGGTGCAATGGTACTGGAGGGAAGATCTATTACTCTAAATAAGTATAATCTACCTGTGAATAAAGCAAGTGCAATACCAGGAGTGGCAGGCAAGCACAGAGAGGTAAATATTGATGGGATTAAGGCAGTGAGTTTTCATCTGGAACACTTCTTGTCATTTATGTTCAAAAAGAAGGAATCTAAATGAGCAAAGCAGAAGAAAAGGAGTTAGGAGGGCTGCAAAAAGAAGATAAAAAAGCTGGGATTGTGCAGTTGTAGCAAAAGGAAGGCTGTGAAGGGACATTGTAAGACTGCTCTGCTGCAAGATACTATGAAATGGAATGGTACAGACTAAGATTTAAGATGAATGATGTGGTTGGCAGAAAATTAATCAGGCGCGAATTGACTAGGAATAAATACCATCTCAAAACCACAAAATTTCTGACAGCAACAAGACCGGGGGTCTGAAACAGCCCATCATGAAGTGTCGGGACAAAAATAACCCTTAATGTTAATGACAATCTTCGTGGATTCGGAAGCAGGATTAAAAGACATGTCTGCAATACTGGGGGCCTGGTGGTAAGAAACATAAGAGGCTTCTTTCGGGCTTTATTTCTTCTCTCATGAACAGATGTTTAAGGACGCATCAATTGATTCCCAGACTGGGGCTTTCACTCCCTAAGCTGAGGCACAAACTCCCACCTCCACCCTGCACAAGGAACAACAGGAAGCCCACCATTAGAAATACAAGTACTGTTTTATTTTTCATAAAATGATGGAGTGATACCACAACCAGGAAAAGAAAAATACTCAACTTCAGACCTCCCAAGAATGACATGAAAAAGTTAAGCAGTACTTAGTCTTCTTTAAGGTGTCATTGCTGCTCAGCATAACTCTAAGATGCTTAATGCAGATGGATGGGCTGAGCAGACTCTGCAAAGACAAGGTTTCCTTCTTTACATCCAATGTAAAAGCTTTTAAAATCTCTCTGTCAGGAACAATTTGACTGCATATCAATTGCATCCCCCTACTACTGCAAAACTTATAATGAGAGAGGATCACGGGGAAGAAAAACCACACTTTGATAACTGACAGTGAAATGAAACACTCTCAGTGTGATGGGCTGCAAAGCTGGGACTGCACATTAACCTCACTTCCCTCATTAAAGCTCTCATCCAATTAAAACAGCAGCTGGGCTGTGTCTCAGTGCTGCCACACTTGGGTGCTGCCAACAAGTTCATTTGTGGCGTTCCTCTGTTGGCCTCATGAAGAACAGGCTCTGGGACAGCCAAGGTTTTCATGATTTACATCAACACACAAAATAAAAATTGCCTCTCTTCACCTTTGATACAGAGGATGTGCAATGCCTCTCTTGTAAGAAACAAGTCAAACATTTTCCTGGTATTTTCCTGATTTATGTACAGTCTGAGGTTTCATACAATTCCTAAAGCATAGGATTTCTATGGATAAAACCACTCTGCTCTAAAAAGGAAAGATCTGGAATAGGACTCACTTCTTTCTTATATTAAAGAAGACATACAAAGTTCATAATTTATCCTGGCATTCTTGAAAGAAGAAAAAAAAATTCAGTTTTATCCACAAAAACGTGTATTTATCAACATACTAAAAGGAAAATAATTGAATCATCTTCCATATATATCTGTAGGAACAATCACACTGATCCCCAGGGTGAGAGCCACCATTTCCCAAATGCCTCTATTCTATGTGTCAGTAAAATTAAAATTCTCCTCACATCATCTCCATTTAGCTCACAGTTTTCATAATGGCTCTAATAAATAGCAATAATACTGGATATTCTCAAAGAACAAACTGGTGGCTTTATTCTCATTTCACAATACAGCCTAAGCTAAAGCAAAAATAAAATAAAATAAATGCCAGACATGCAGGGAAGACTGGGAGCAGCTCCATTAAAGTCAATAGTTATACATAAAAATACATAAAACGGGGGAAGAAGAAGAACAAATGTCTTTCGATAATGTATGAGAGTCACAGTATGAACCCTCAGCAGAGATTCATCTACAAAGAGGAGTTAGTCAGGAGAACTGATTTGTAACTTGCCATTTCAAGCTGAAGGGGGAAAGAATAAAAATTTCAGAGCAGCAGCACTGTCTGAAGAACTCTTTTGTGCTTAAACAGTAAGTCCTGAACAATTTTAAAGCTCAAAGTATGGAAATCAGCATCACAATCCATTGCTTCCACTGCTTTCCTTTGTGGCTGGAGCTTGTTATTTAGCAGGACCATCAATCTGGTATCTTCAGTGACCAAAGCATTGCTTTAAAAAAATAAGTTTTATTAGCCAAAGTATATGTATTATTTTCAAAAGCTTTAAAATGTGATATTTTTTCATTATGTAACGAATTGTAAGCATCTCTGATTTTCTCACTGAATCAACTCAATTTGGTTAGAAGGAGGGGAAAAAAAAGGGGTTTTGTCCAGACTTTATAACAAGTTTTATTTTAAAGAGAGGCTTTATGGTTTAACTTCAGCCTGTAACAAGGTAACATGGGGCTGCTCACTCACTGCCCTGCCCCACAGGGAAGAGGATCCCAAAAATGGAAAACTCAAGGGTTGGAGATGAGAATAGATGAAGAACAGAAACAAATTATTATTATTATTGATACTACTAATAATAACTGATGGTGATGATGATGATGGCGATGAAGAAGAAAAGAGAGAGGCACAAGCCCCAAGAAACACAAATGATGCACAGTGCAGTTGCTCAGCACCCACTGACCAGTGCCCAGCCCATCACTGAGCAGAGATCAGCACAGTCCCCCAGTTTATGAGCTGGGATGATGTTCTGTGATATGGAATATCCCTCTGGCCAGCTCAGGTCAGCTCTCCTGGCCACGCTACCCCTCGGTTTCTTTTTCTTTTCCAAAGTCTTGGAGCAATTCCATTTTTAATTTTTTTATTTTGCTGGAGAGAAGCCAGTTTAGCAAAGGAACTGTTGGCTGCATTGTCTCTCTGCAGCTCCCAAGTAACTCCCCTGCATGGAAGCCCTGGATTCTTCTCTCTCCTCAGTCCCCCTCTCCAGCCTGTCCCAGTTCTCCCTGATCTGACCAGTAACAGGGACATTTTCCACTGGTAAATCCCTGCTGCAGTGGATCAGTTACACCAGATTACCCCATGCAATGTTCCAGGGAGTCCAGCTCAAGGCACAGCCACCCAATTCCCAGTTCTGCCATTTGCCTTTGAGTGCCTTTCTGCCCTCCCAAGGTACGAATACTCAATCTTTTATAAAGCAATTTGAAGTATACAGCTGAAATCAGATTTTTTTTTTTTTTTTTT